>JAWMRA010000048.1:186430-236660 GCA_035584735.1 Pseudotriccus pelzelni
AGTGCTGAGTACAGGGGAAGGATCACTGCCCTGCTCCTGCTGGCCACACTGTTCCTGATCCAGGCCAGGATGCCATTTGCCTTCTTGGCCACCTGGGCACTGCTGGCTCATGTTCAGCCTCCTGTCAATCCAAACTCTGAGGTCGCTTTCTGAATATTTCAAGTCTTTCTGTTCACTGAACTGTGTATTGTAAATGCTTTCTAAATAGCTGATTATACATCTGAGGATGTCAATAGGAAATTTTCTAATCAGGTCCCTGCACTTAAAATGTAGGTACTACCCCATCTTACTCCCAAGAATTTTAAAGCATATTCTGACAGAGCCTTAGACTGCTGCAAAGGGTCTGCATACCTAGTGATCCTTTTGTTCCTAGAATATGAAATTTTTACTCCCAATTTACCTCTTAGTCTCAATATCTAAATTGTGTAAATGGAAGTGTGAGAAATTTAAAAATGGTTTTATTACAAGCAAAATAAAACAGACAGATGATACTAACAAAGGAACTATTTTTGTGTTTACTAACTTATAGGTGTACCGTGGAAGCTGTAAGGTGAAGGGTCCTGCCTGGACCTAACACCAGGGAACCTTTTGCGGCCAGGAACAAGGAACAAATTATAAATAAAAATGTATCCCTCTCTGCCATGTGGATACACAGAGGGACCCCCCACCCCTTGAACAAGACCAAAAGGGGATGATACAAGACCCCCCTGTACAACCCCAGGGGAAGGTATGTTGCAGGAGCCAAAAAGTAACACCCCCTTCCAAAGTAGAGAAATTACCTTCTAAGGCAACCAACCGACAGTAAATGAATATGTAACAGCTGATGTCACCGAAAAGGTACAAAAAGTGCGGTTTTCAAACAGCCGGGGTGCTCTGTGGGTCCAGCGTGACCCAGGGATGCGCCCAGCGCTGGAAACGGGATCCCTCAGCTCTGCAATAAAGATCTCTTGTTACATTTCTTTGTCCTGCGGGTATTTTTTGCCCTCCTCAAAATTTAAGGGAAGAATTTACTTCTAACGCAAGGAAATGGAGCAGGAAGTCAATCCATGCCTGCAAACACCGTGTGAGGGGGAACCGTCAGAGCAGCCCCTGCCCTTGGCACATCCAGCCCCTTCCACTGTCTCCCAGTATTTCCAGCACTCCTGCAGTGTCTACACCTCTGGCACTGGGGGATCAACCCAGAGGCTGCAGCGGTGGGACTGGCCACACCACGAGCCTTTTGGGTCCCAGCATGTTCTCCCATATGTTTTAACACTTTCACATTTCTTCCATATGTTTATGGGAAGTGTGAAGGAATTTAATGATCTTTTCTAGGGTTATTAAACCAACAGCTGTTGTCATTAATAGAGGACATTCTTCATGGCAGTGTGCAGATTCCAGTGATAAATCCAGCCCTGTCACTCTGTATTTCTCCTTAATAAATGCAGCATTTGTACTGAAACTGAGACTATGAATACAGTCAGTTCATAAACTATTATTTTATAACATAGTTTTCACATAAAAATAGGGCTTTTTTCTTCTCCCCTGGTTCCTGAGTGCTTTTCCTATGAAATACATTTTACGCTGGGTGAGACAGAAGTTTTTTTTTATTCCCTTTTTCCCTCCTTCTCCCATTTTTGTTCTCCCTGACAAAAAAACAAACTGAAAAACTGGGAAAAGAATGCTCAGAAAAATGGAATATATCACAATTGAATAGCCATTTTTGGTGATGCAGAATGAAATTAGCTAATTTTCCTGTTCATTGTAGGGGTTCCTCTGGCATGCAAAACTGATGGTGACTTTTGTTGTATTTGGGGCAGATTTTTGCCTTCAGTGTCTTACTGTCCAGCATCTTAATGAAGATCATAAATATCTGCTTGGATACATGTTGTGTCTAATTACACATTATCCTGTTTTTCAGTACCTTCATTTAACTGTACAGTGAAGAGCCTCTTTGCTGCATCGCTCTGGCTTTTCCTAATAGGTTTTTTTTTCAATGGTAACATAACCCAAAATAATAATTACAATTCTGAGCTTGGTGAAATACGTGATGTAAGGTAATTATATTTTATGTATAGTATGTATGCATAGTGGCCCCATATCTAATAATTTCCATAACTTTTCTTGAATATTTACTGTTCCCTTGAAGGCTTTCAGAACCTCCAGCACCTGCACGGGGTGAAGAACAGAGGAGAACTTGGTGAGACCATAGTGTGTTTCCTGTGTCTGGTGGTGTAATGTGGGAGCTGTCAGAATGAGAGCAAATAACAGGAGAAAAACAGTCTGCTAACATCACTCACAAAGTATTTGAAGTGCTTCAACTTCAAGTTGTGTATAAAGAGCCAGGAGACTTCTGATGGATATCACTTAGGACTAATCATTTAAGCATTTGTGTCATTTGTTAATGAGAACAAGAAGAAAATTATTTCCTCTTGTTGTCTGAGGCTTATTCATCCTGGACCTTAAAAAACAAAGCACACAACAAAGTAGTTTTCATCTTGACTGAAATGCATTTTAAAATTAGTTCTTTTACTGGCTTGAAAGCTTCATAAATTGGACTAGAATCCCATATATATGTACCAGCCACAGGTAATGGGTGATCTGGCCTGTTTGCTATCTTTCTACTGATTTTCTCACCTAGTATTTTAACTGAAATTATCTCTTAAAATTGTAAGCAGAGATGGCCAGAGGCTGAACAATTCTCTACCCTGGGAGAAGATTTTGTATGATATCTGTGTCCAAGGGCTTCTGGCCTAAAATCCAAGGGTTTTAGGTACTGTCACTTAGCACTGTAGTATGTGCCTTCTTTGGGAAATGGAAGCAATAACTGAAGTTTAGGGTTCTTCGTGCACTTTTCAGTGTAGATTCTTATTTTCTTTTTTTTTTTTTTGAGCCAAAACTGGGTTTCCCTGAAGGGCAGGGGCTCAGATATTGTGATTCTGAATATCCTGTAACTTCATGAGTGTACGGATAGCAGGATAGACATACAATGACACAGGAGGGACAGTTTAAATTCTTGATATTCACCTCTCCAGAGAAGGATCCTGATCTGGAATATCAAATAGAACTTAAACAGAAGTGGAGCCTGTATAAAGTTTCAGCCCTGGTGGGTGTTGGTGCTTTCAACACCAATATTTGCTACTCTTTTGACAAGCTGGACTTGTAGCCTTGTTCAGAGAAAAAGCAAAAGGAAAAAAGCACCTTGTCTTTACAGAGTAGAAGGGCCTTTGGATCATTTATTCCTTGCAGTCTTTCTCCTTGAACAGAACTTTTCTGTGGATACTTCAGGCTGAGTTTTTGAAACTGGTGTTGGTCTTAATTTTCTGCTTCCTAGACAACTCATTTGGAAGCAAGTTTTCTGGCAAAAGTGAGACTCTCAGGAAGAGCAGAGGGTCAGAAAGACAGTTGTTCTCCAGGAACTTGGGACTCTTCCCTACTTCTGATGCCTGTGCCTTCTGCCCCTGGCTGGCAGCATCCCCTGCAGCGCTGGCAGCAAACGTGGCCAATTTAGTGGGACATTTAGTTCTAGTCTCTGTCTGCCAGACCAAGGGGCATTAATTGCCTCAAACAGCCCATGGCAAGAGCTCCAGCTCGTAGTCGGGCAAGTCCCTGGATCAGACTGTTGAGCTATTGCTGAGTATGCAGAGAAAATACTCTGCCAGCCTGGGACAGCTTCCCTTGGGAGCTGTGGAGTCAGCTGGAAGCACTGTCAGGTAGGAGAGGCTTCCTGAAATAACAGGTTCATATAATATTTTTCATCAACTGACTGTTCTGTTTGTTGCAATAGTTTGTCTTCAACTTTCAGATTTCAGAGCAATTGTGACCCAAGTATCAAATGTCAGGAAACATTTTCTACTGACTGACTGAGTGCTGCGCATTTCTATTTATAGGTTCCTGTGTTTGTTTCTAACACACTTTCCTAACAAATCCTTTAAGTAATTAAGGACAACCTAAAAACAAAAGTTTCTGGACATGTTAGAAGTATACTATGAGGGGAAAATATATCCTGGACCATCAGTCTTGAGGGTTTATAAGAAAAATCCCCTAGTGATAGACTTATAATAAGCTAAGGTGACATTTTGACATTTGGTATCTGTAAAGACTTGGCCTGCTCTGAAGGCAGGCAGATAGGTACAACGTGCGACGTGGAGAAGTTTTAGTCTGCGCTCTGCATATGCATAATGTCTCCTTCAGCAGGTGAGTGTGCTGGGAAGTACTTCTCTTGTTTTTTACCATTTGGGCAACTCAGTTTTCGTGTCTGTTGCACCATATGTGTTTTAACGAGTTAAGTCTGTTCAGTGGGTTAAAATCTGCCTTGATATTCATAGAAGAGAATCGTTGTGGACTGAGAAATGCAAAAATATTTGACTGAGGAAGCCCAAGTGCAGAGTGGAAGTCCCAAGGACAAAGTGGGAAGAAATCACTATTTAACTACAGCTGTGTACTATTTTTCTGGGTATCTTGTAATCATCCATGTTGCCAAGTTGCTTGTCCTGAGGTTTGGTGTTTTTTTTGGTTCATCGTTTTGGGAGTCAGCAGAAGGGATGCACAAGTGCAGGTTTGCAGGTTATCACCAGGTCAAAAGGGCTTTGTGCTTACTATTCCTTTGAACTGAAAGGTCTGAGACTTCTTGTTCTCTACAATGCAGCAGATCTATTAACACTTCTGTACCTCAAACATTATCAGAATGACCAATTTCTTGACAGCTGCTTGCTCAAGTTGTCAACCAGCATGTTCCAGTAAGTTGTTGAGAGGTGCTTGATGTGGAATGTATAATGAGGCTGCCTCTTGCTGCAGGTAGCCACGATCGTTCTGTTCTTTCCATTTATATAAAATGTGGCAGTCCCGGTGGTATCATTTGCTTAGACATGGCTTCAATTGGAGTTAAGATCCTGCAGTTTAATTTGAATTGCTCTGAATCTGTCTGTTTACATGGAAATAAGTGGTTTGTGTGCTTGACGGAGGTCTGAATGTGACATCCCTGGAGTTATGCTTAAAGAAAGGGTGAGCAGAACCTTTCTGTCTCATTAATTAGCATCCCCATGCCTTGCTAAGTGCAGTCACTTTTGGAGGAAGGCCTGGATTCCTCTCCTTTAACTCCTGAAGGACAAATTCTGTCAGACTGTCTGTACTGCAGCAAATTCTGCTGAAGTTTTGTAGAACAGGCCATGTTTTATACTTTATTATTTCATTTTGTACTTTATGCTTTTTTTTTTTGTTATTTCACTTGCTAGAGAAGCTGTACCTCATCCAGTGTGTGTCCCTGAGTGGGCATTTTGGTTCAGAAGCGTTTCTGAGAGTGTGGATGTTCCTACTGACTTGTAATGATGTTAAGAATTTGCCATTTGAGTAAAGTCATCTTTGTTCATGATTGGTGCCAAGCCCCATGGTAAGTTCCAGAACACCTCCATCCTTGCAGGCTTTCTGCCTGAAACCAGTACAACCAGTACACTGGGCCGTAATTCGGATCATCACTTACAGTGCCTTTTATTCAGAGTGTTTTTTCCTTTGTGTTGCTGGGTTTCTTATTGCTCCCTTTATTACTTGCTTTACATGCTGGATATTTTTATCTCCTTTTTATATTGCAGCAACATATTTAGCACCCAGAGTGGTCCAGGTGAAAGGCTCTGTGTGTGGTGATTTAGGAATACACAAACTTGATGTAACTTTGAACTGGAAAGCAGTTCTGTGTCCTGCAGCTCCCCATCTGGAAACACCTGAGTGCTCATTATGAAGTAAATGAACAGTGAAATAAATCTGTCAAATCACCTGACAAATATTTTAATTGGAGCTTTTAAAGAAAAGTAATCCTCTAAAAGAGCTGCTGACATCAAGAACACTTTAAAAAGTGTTTCAGTGGTAGGGGGTTAATCTCTCCTGCTCCTATGGTGTCACCTTCCCAAACGGGCAGCACATGAATATGCATTAATACATTCTTCTAGTGGGAAGCTATAAAAATGGACACCATGCAAATATTTATTAGGGCCGAGGAAAGAGGAACCCTTTCTATTCCTGGCTACTGAGCAGTGAGGGATGAATGCAGCATCAGCTTCCCCAGCAAGCAGCAGCACCAGGAAAGGCAATTAGGAAGAAATATGCACCTGCAGTGGAGGAAAAGTAGAAGTTTAAAGAGGGCTGGAGGAAGGATGCTGCAGCCTGACTAATAACCAAGTCCCTGGACTGCTGCAGACAAGCTTGTTCAGAAGATTCACTTTAAGCAGCTTTTGACCAAAGCACCTGCTGTCTCTGAATAAATGACAGCATCATTTAATTGCATTGCAGTGAGCTTGAACTATTATCCGAGTTTCTGTCCTGAGTCTGTGGTTTGAACCAAAGAGATGCTGATTTGTAGCTGCTGCTGTAAACACTAGTAACCATTAATGACTAATTTTTTTCTAAGTGATAAGCTGTTAATGCTAACTCTTCTCAGTCCTTGCTGCTTTTTCTAAATACTTGAACAAATGCAGGAAAAATAATCTATAACTGTGTTTTGTTTTTTTTTTTTAGTAGTATCTTTGTGTTAGAATGTAGTGTTTTAAAGCCTTGCTGCTGTTCTGTGGGGTAAATGGTGTTTTCCTACTACATTCCGTGTGATCCATCATGGAGTAGTCCACAGAATTACCTTGGGAATGCTGATAATATTTAAGTGAAAGAAATATGTTTTGTAACAGATAGCAAAAAGTGGTGGTGTTTATTATACTCTGCTGATTTGTATGGCAAGTAAACTTAAATTTTAGACTTAGACCTGTTTTAAAAATACAGAGTTTGCAGAGTGTATTGACAGCACTCGGTGGAGTATGCAAATTCTCATTTTTGTTGATTTCAGGTTTTTGAGCTTTTGAGTCTGAATTTTTTTTAGCTTACCCTATGCCAGATGAAAATGCTTGATAGAAGGTCTCTTGATACATGTAGATTTGATTTGGGTTTACATGTTACTTAATTTGTTTAATAAGTAGGAAAATAGAGGTTTTTAATACTTAACTTTGAAAATTTTAAACCACACCACTTGTGGAGCACTTTCCCTTTTTCCCCTGAACTAAATATCAATAAGAGCATGATACACTGACAATGCATAAGAGTTTTGATAGAACTGGAGTTTTCAGTAGAGCTTCTGACTTCCAAACCTCCACAAAGAATGAGGAATATCAATATCCTGTTCTCAGTATGGTGAGGGACGTTATTTCTCTTCCTTGAAATGATGTGTCAGAAAGAAGTGGAATCAGTTTTGTGTTGTGGAAAAAGTACTTACTAGATTAGACAAGAAAAAATTTAACTGAGATCAGGAAAAGTGAGGGAGATACATAATGCTGAAAACTTGACCCGATATTTTGAACTTACTCCTTTTTCTGAAGGCTGGAAGTGTGTAGGTAGAAGGAGAGTTGACTCACTGCTTTTCTTTTACGCAAATTTAGCCCATTTCCATAGTGGTTGGTGCCTAATTCCCATGACAGTATAATACTTGTACACCCGTTGAAATTCTCATGGGAGGCTGAGGCAGTGAATCATTGTTAATGGCTTGAAGAACATAGAAAACTCTTAGCACATACTGAAGTGTTGTCAGTAAATGTGTGCTATTAAATGATTGGCAGTTAGTGCAGGATATTTGTGGAGATGGCAAGACTGAACAACTTCAGCTCTTAAAAATAATGCTGAAATATGAACCTCTTTTCCTGTGATTCCCTTAATTGCTATAGATAATCACTGTTCCAAAGAGTGTGTGGATATACATGTGCTGTGTAGATGTATCCACGTATTTCTGAATGTTTTCTTAACTGATCAACAAAATATTGGTGTGTTGAGATTACATACACAAAGTTTGACCCTTGAAGGTTAATATTAATTAATTGGATGATCCATGGGGGAATTTCTCAGAGGTTGGTAATTACATTTCTTTTCCTGTAAATTGAGTACTTCACTAGTTTAACAGACATTTTTTCCCTGCACTGTAATCGAAAGATTCAAAGAGTAGAAACTTGCCTCTTCTACTGAGATGATGCTTTTGTCTTTCTAAAAGCTGTTTTCTTCTATGACTGTTTAAATGTAATTTAAGAGATGTGTTTGTTTTCAGTAGAAGGGTGAGTGTCTGGGAGCATATTCTTGACACAATTTGATATTTAGCATCTCTGAATGACTCTGAAAAAAGCCCAATAATGTTAATGTTTTCTGCTTCTTCCCTCTGCATCTGTACCTGTCCTACTTTAGACTAAATTCTTCTTTCACTTATTTTTCCTAAGCCATGTTGAGACCTCAGCTCATTTCCCTTTGCATTCTCTCCAGTTGATATTTTGCAGCAACATCATGAGTTGTTGACTCACATTCAATCTGCAATCCACGATGATCATGGATGCCTTCCTGCAGGATGTTGCACAGGCAGATGTTTCTCACCCTGTGTGTTTGTACAGCCCATTATTCCTGCTGGTTTGCTATTGACTAACTGGGGGGGCAGCGAGGGGAAGCAGAAAGGGCCTCGGTGCTGTGCCTCAATGCTCAGCAATAACCGAGACACCCCTGTGCTATCAGCGCTGCTTTGGCCACAAATCCAGCACAGCATCATTTCATTTTACGGTGTCGATTATCCATGTCTTAAAAGGATTGAGAGGGAATAATGAACAAGACTTGTTACAGCTCCTGTATGCTTCTGCCTGTGACACAGTTACTGTGCTAATCATTGCTAATAGGTCGAATCTGGGGGCTCCAGGTAATGAAAAGACATGATTTTGGTTACTTCTGAGCTGTGATGCTCCCAGACACCCTTCTTATACCATGCAGGATGATGTGACCTCCTGCCTCTCCCTCCCTGTGAACTGCTCTCCTGAGAGGAGGGAAGAGTGCTGCTCCCAAAATAGCAGTGGCTGAACAAGAGAGGAGCTTTGATGTGTGAGCTTCAAAAGCAAAGAAACACGAGGCAGGGTGTCCTTTGTATTCAGCATTTATGTGATCACTAAAGAATTGCTTTCAAGGCTGAGATTTTAGCTGAGGATTTTATGTGCGGTGCTGTCATACAGATGTGTAGAAGTTTAAAACCAGGTAATGCCAGTATTAGCACAGGGAAAATTGCTGAATACATGGGTATTTGGCAAGTAGGTTTCCATATGAAATTTCCTGTGCCCATATAAACACAGCTGACAGCACCTAAGAACTAGTTTCAGAGGGCAAGCCACAGTTGCTCTAGTAAACCCAGAGTTGTTGAAGCACATGGTTTGGCTTTGGTAGATTTAGGGTGGGTTCCTGAAGCAGCTCAGTGTGTTTCTAGGATGAAGCTTGTAGGGAAACCAGAAAAATTGTCTCTCCTGTGACAGCCTTTGTGAAGACAGCAACTGAGATCTGTGATTTGCCTCTTAGGAAGCAGTTTTCCCTTTCTGCCTCCAGAGAAGTGGGCTGGTTTTGGGTAAACCTGCAGCTTGGAATCTTGCTGGGAAAAAAGTCTTGTCAGCTCTTCCCTTAATGAAGGGCTGGAAGGTGTTTCTGTGTGTTGGGCTGTAGCAGCACTAGCATTTGCAGGGTGTTGGCACCCTGACGTGCCTGTGCTTCGGGATGTCCCTCCACATTCCTTGGCACCAGGAGGGAAGGGTCTCTGCCCTGTCGAGTCCTCCCTCCCTGCTCCACAGTGCTCCAGGCTCTGCCACCGGTGTAAATTGCTGTGCACCAGGAGCACGGTGCTGGAGGATCCAGGATTTGTGGTTTTCTCTGATGCAAAACAGATCAGATTTTGTTAGTCCCTGTCACTGCTTTGCACAGTGCTGGCAATCTTTCCCTTTTCTTTATGGCGCTTTAAGGAAAATCACTATTGGCAGCTCTTCATGATGGAGTTTCTTGTTCAGCAAGGTCAGCTGCAGACAATATTTGCTCTGCAGTAGTCAGACTGTTTACCTGGATGAATTATAAGGTCCTTTCAGGTCCCTTTCTGCTGGGCTGCTTTCCAGCCACTCTTTCCCCAGCCTGTGGCACTGCAGGGGTTATCAGGGCCAGAGTGTAGGACACAGCACTTGGCATTGTTGAACCTCACCCCACTGGCCTTGGCCCATGGATCCAGCCTGTCAGACCCCTCTGCAGAGCAGATCAACACACTCACCCAACTTGGTGTCATCTGTGAATTTACTGAGGGTACACTCGATCCCCTCATCCAGATCATCAGTAAAGACATTAAACAGGACTGGGTCCAATATTGAGCCCTGGGGGATGCTATTACTGACCGGATGCCAACTGGCAGGTAAGCTTGGACGCTCCAGCCCAGAGTTGTTTGCCTAATATCCAGTTACAGCAGTGAGATAGTGTATATTGCACCATTATCAGGTAAATCTTAAACTTGCTTCAAGTAAACATGATTGACAGTTAATCTTTACCTCAGTTATTAAGAAAAGATTTTGTTTACAGAAGTGATTCTAATTATTCTTTTTGCAATTGCCTATCTCCGAGACAGTGCTATTCATTGTAAGGTTAGATTCAGTTATTTCAGAAAACTCATTGGCATGTTAATTCTTAACTGCTATATAGCATTCAACTTCTGTTTTTATCAGAGGATGGGCTTCAGTTTTAGTAGTTGCCAGTGGCTGGGGAAGATGAAAGAGGAATGACAGGAGAATTACATGGTTTTTGGAAAGTAGGGAGGGATGTTTGCCAGGAATTCATGTCAAAGGCTGATGAGAACAAAACCAAAAAAGGTTTATTTCAGCAGGACTGTTGTTCTGAAAAAGGCTGACCCCAGGAAAAGTAGAAAACACATCTGCCTGTTGTGTAAAGGCATTGGCTCAAGGTCAGTGATGTAAAACCTGTACTCCAGGAAGTGAGAACCAGAATTAACTCTTATAGCCAGACTCTTCCACCTTTATTCAAGCTGAGTCTCTTGTTACTTGCTAGTGGACCCTAGAGATACCCCTGAGAAAGCAAAGTGCACTTCATTGATAGGTCTCTTAGAAGTTTCTTGGTTGTGTGGTTGGCACATAGAGGAACTTATGAAAGTTTTTTCTGATCTTTCCATCTGGATTTTCTGATTGTGTTTGTGGTTTTAGATGCATGAACACCTGTGCCTAGAGTGGCTTGTGTAGCTTTCTCGAAAAAGTGAGAAAAGTTCCTTTCTGTGTTTGTCATTCTTCCTCACTTCTCTGCCGTGGACTCTGACATCAGAATGAAGAGACGTTGGTGTGCTGTCCTTTTGTTTGATACCGTCTTCTTTTGAAGGTTCAAAGAGGAAGAAGCCTTTGAGTATTATCTCTGCAAACAGCGGGCAGATGATATGACAGCCCAGAATCAAGGAAAGCTCCCCAGTTCTTGTGAGGAGCATTTGGGGTTAATTTTGAGGGTAGGTTTCTGTGTCACTTGAAGAGATACTGAAGAAGTTCATAGTAATTGCTCCGTGCTGGTATCAACAATGGCTCCCAACAAAACATGGACAAGCTCAAGCAGAGATGGGGCATCAGCAGTTACTTCTAGGAGTGCTTTGACTTTTAGCATTTTTTTTCTGACATAAATGAAGAGCATAAAGGAACACAGTTAAAGCAGGAAGTAGCTTCTACCAGCCGTGTCAGTGCAGTAGTAGCAATTCTTTTTCTGTAGACACTTGCTCCAGTTTCACCTTTTCTAGTTTCTGGCGTTCTTTTTTGCATTTTGTTCTAGTTGAACGAGTTCTCTGTGTGAAAACTGGTTGCAGTGGGCAATACCTGAAAAATGCCTGAAACACTAACCTGCTTTTCAGCCATTTGCAGGTGGTGGCACTTTGGGAAGTCTTTCTGGATAGGAAGACAAAAGATATCTAGGAGGCAGGAAAGAGATGACTTATTAACACAAGAACAATATGGGCTGACAGTAGTTGACTCGTGTGGCATTTTAAGTACCTTACGTCTCCTTGTGCAGAGGCTGAAGCTGAAGGGCACTGGGTGGCCCCTCATGGTGGACAGTATGTTGTGCAGTCCTGATGCTACTGAGGCTGAGAGCAGTTTGCCTGCCTTTATTCCATCTCCTGCTGTTTTTACATCCCTTCCTCTGTCACATAAACAGTTTCTGTAACATACAACTGTGTTCTGCTCATCAAAGGAGCATCAAACAGGCTACCAGACTTTTGTCCTCTTGCTCCTTGTGCTAACAAACACCTTCTACCTTCCCACTGCAGCCTCTTGGGTAAAGCAGGTCCTGTGCATCAGAGGTTTGGTAAGTGGGGAGATGGAGTTTGGGCTGGTGAGCAGGGTCCAGGCCTGAGGGAGCAGGGGCATATTCTGCATCTCTTTGCTGTCTGGGAGAAGCTGCTCTGGTGCAAGGCTGGGTGTTGGCGGAGGAGCTACCGGGTACACACTTGCACACAGACAAACCAATATGATTTACTCAATGGTCCACTTTTATTTACATTACCTGGTCTTTTATCCACTTTCACTACCCCTCAGCGCGGGATCACTCCGTATTATTGGTTACAGATAAGAAACCACGAGTTAAACATGCATTACTAACATGCTTTCTATTGGATTGACACAGGTAACCATGAGCTATGAGAACACTTTTTTCCTAAAGCTCCTCCTTAATTCTGGCACAAGATACTCTTTGTTTTCAGCCACGGAGCTTGTTGTCAACATACCTTTGTATTTTCTCACAGACTGAGAGCAGATTTCTGGCTATGTCCAGGCTAGGTCTACAAACTGCTGTGTGGATTACTCACATCACACCTTGCACTCTTAGACCCCAACAGCTGGGGCCCAGCAAACGTGGACAGTATTTACTCTGCTGTAGGAAGGTTACACATGCTGAACAAAAAATGAATATGGACACAGCTCTGAGTAGAGTCCTGTAGAGAATCATTTCACATTAGGAGTTTGGTGTTTAGGTAGCTTAAATGTTTGTAAGCTTTTCTGTAAGTCTCCCTGAGCTACATCAGAAAATGTATTTTTCATCTGATGCTATTAATTTCTGTGAGTCGCAACACACTGAAAACAACTTTTCTGTTCCTTTACTTACAGTATGAGTAGTTTGTTATTTTTTTTCTTGCTCTATTTTTCAAAGAACAAGTCTGAGATTGTTTTACCATGTTAAGTGGAGGTTGCAAGAATAGTATTTTACTTATTAAGTCCGGATCCACCAGCCTTGGATTTCATCCCAAATTTTTGTATTGAATCTTAAAGGATAAATTGATGTTTCAGTAAGCTCCCAGAATGATAGGAAATTACATTCTAGTACAGTGTCCTTGACACACCAGATTTTCACTGAGTATTGACTCTTTAGGGCTGACTCCAGGCTTCTCTGTTGCAGTGGGTACGATGCCAACCCCGTTGGGTCAACTGCTCGAAACGCTGAAGAGGGAGGGGGGGATTTCTCCATGCTGGTGCATTTGCTCCACTCAGGTCCCAGAGGTGGCATTGGTTGGTGCTTCCTGCAGCAGTTGATGTTCTTTGGGAACACAGGATTTTTTTGTGCAACAGCTGTAGCTGAAGGCACCACTAAGGCTCGATAACTTGAGCACCCTAAGCACACACAGGTGCAGTCAGTGCATGGGTACTTTTGCAGGGTCAGCCCTGTTGGTGCAAATTACTGCACCTGCTGTTGGTCCTATTACTGCAAATGGCTCCTTTTCTTCAGAAACCGTGGGGACCTGCTCAGTTGACTTTCAGTTCATTCAGTGCTGCCTTGTTCAGCTTGGTGTCCTCATCTCCGTGTACTTGTGCCAGCGGCTGTGAGGCTGCAATCCTTGCCCCTAAGTGGGGGGTGTGTGTAAGGAGAGAGCCTGGGTCCTCTTTCTGACAGAAGATGGATGGTAACATGTACAAGGGCAGTCTTCCTCTTCACAGAGGATGATTCTGCTTAGTGCAAATGGCTCTGATGGTCAGTGTGTGTTAAACAGGGAATACAAAGCAATTCGACAATTGATTTGAAAGACAAGGCTCTTGCTCACCCACAGCAGCTTTTTGAGAGGTTAAAGCTTCATTGTGACTTAGCTTTTCTCTGTACCCAAGTTAGTGTTGGGACTCCTGTTGATTCTGAGAAGGGCTAATCCAATGCTGGATGCTACTACAAAAAGACTCCCTGTTGCAGGAATTCCTTTCATGAGCTTTCTGCTGGCTTCAAGAGAACAGAAAAGGGACACTGACCAATTTATTGCCTTTTTTTTTTTTATCTGAAGGCTTTGCAAAAAGCAGTCTAGCAGTAGTGGGCAGGGCAGGAATAAAGTCAACTTCACTTCAAAAAATTTCCCCCCCCCTTCAGCCACCTAGGCTGAGAGCTGCAAAGGCTTTGTATTTTTAACATTTTTCATAGCAAAGGCAACCCTCTGAGAATTTTTCTTATAATTAGGGTATACTGCTCAGTGGTCTGGCTCAGCTTCCTTCCCAAAAGCAAACCTCAGTTTGTTTATCATGTTGCAATAATTATTCTTAAATACTCACATTAGAATATTCAGAAAAGGTTTTTTTTTCACCAACATGAAAGCAACCAGATACTCATGGCCACTAAAACTTAGGGCAATTCTTGTACTCCCATGTATATTGGAAAGAAAGTTTCTTGAGCTGTTTTCTCCAAATCCCTGGTAAATGGCCTTTCAGCATTTGATGGCCAACAGAAGCACCTCCTAATTTGCTTACCCACACAGTCTTAATTTCTCTTCTTCTTTTCCCCCATTAGCATTGGATGAACAGACTGTTTCTGTAGACAAGGAGCTTGTTATTAATATCAGTGTGAACCAATTACTGACACTGGAGCCAGTGGAACTGCTTAAGTGTGGAGGGATAACGAAGCCTGGCATTTCAAACCCAGTGACCTCATTTATCTAAGCTACAATGACTCATAATGGAAAAATCCAAGCAACAGACTAAGGAAATGCTCATCACCTTTTTAAACACAGCATTTAAAAGAACGCATCATTCTCCTATGCCCCATCTCACTGGGAGACTGGAGACTAAGGAAAGTATCTGTTGCTGGTTGTGAATAAAATTGCTACCACCTGCTGAAGTGAAATGAAACTGCTTGATGCAGGAAGTGCTTATTGAAATTTCTCCACTGCTTTAAATGAGGAATCATCCGGAATCTTTCAAATTCACTCCAAATGATCTCTGAATATCTGCTTGCAGAGCAGGAAGAATCCTTTCACTTTTAGCCTTTGGTGAACCCGTTGGATGATCTCACCTGTGTGACAATGCCTGAATTGGCATTGCTTTTAGTAAATTGTGCAATGAAAGTATGAGGAAATAAGCAGCAAGTGTAAAGGCTCAGTTCTTGGTGAAATGTGAGGGTCTCCTGTGCTGGCACATGAGAAGGTCTGACTCCGCTGAGTGTGTGTGTGTGTGTGTGTGTGTGTGCTGTGAATTTGGTGGTCAGTTCTTATCCTGGTGTATCTGAAACAAGGGGTCAGAAAGGAC
This sequence comes from Pseudotriccus pelzelni, assembly GCA_035584735.1. Lineage (NCBI taxonomy): Eukaryota > Metazoa > Chordata > Aves > Passeriformes > Tyrannidae > Pseudotriccus > Pseudotriccus pelzelni. Next base: position 201,739 of record JAWMRA010000048.1, read on the forward strand.
CTGTAGATGCCTGGAGAGCTCTGCACCAGGTTCACAGGCAGTATTAGCTACCTTGCTTGTATTAGCTGCAATGTTTCCAAGGATTTTAATGTTTTGTGCAAAAATTAAAAAAACCCTCAATTTTTTTTTTAAGATTTTAAAATTTAAATGTGTAGATTGCTTTGAATATATGCCTGCAACAGGCTTCATTTTGGCCAGAAGTGAATATACTGAAGGTTTAATAAGAGGGAAATGAGCCAGGTCCAAATGTGAAGTGAAAGGGAGCAGTGAAATTACAAGTGGTAAATGTTTGCCATTCAGGTACTATCACATATGCTTTGTCTGACAAGTCTCTCTCCTCCCTGTCTTCCTGAATCTGTCTACTGTGGACTTGACTTGCATGGGAGCAGCAATTAAAATAAAAATGGCACAGATTAAGGAATTGATTCCTTGGAACTTGAACATGCATCATTAAGAAAGCCATAAAAATATAAAGCCACAGGAGAATTAATCAGCTTCCCTTGGACAGTGGGACATGCATAGCTGCTTTGAACAAGGGTCTTCAGTTTTTGTTTTCAGTCCCTTCTGACCTGCATTCTGAAAAACCAGCAGAAGTCTTAGGAGGCCTCTTGAAACTCTAAAAACTTAATTACTTGGCTGGCTGCAAACAGTATAAAGTAAGGATATGTTTTCTTGACCGAGCATTATGTCTCAATACTTGTCTCTTAGGAATAAAATTATTTTGGAAAACTTGTTAGTTCTTTTCTAGTACCTTGCGGGAACAGGAAGGTGAATGATGGAAGCTAGCAAAAAAAACAAACAAACCCAACAGCAACAAAAAAAAACAACACAAAAACACAAACCCAACCAACCAAAAAAACAACAAAAAAACACAAACGCAAGAGCTGGTGGCACAGAGGACGAAAGTGTTTGCCTTGCATTGCATGGGAGACACTGCACTGCTTGTATCTCCTCGAAAGCATCCTCTCCAGAGAGGCTGCAGCTTCAAAATGTATGTGTGTGGCACTGTTTCAGATGTAGTTCTCATCGTAACAGGGTTGGACTTCTCCAGCAGCAGGAATTCTTAAATGGAAATGGAATTCAAAAGCTTTGAGAAAATGGAATGTAATTTATTTCCTGTTCAGTGAGGGGGAAAATGCCTGGATTTATGCTGAGTGGCTGCAGTGCAACTCTTGTGATTGATGTTTTAAAATGCTGCATCTGCCAGGAAGTGTGGGATGGCAGGATTTGCAGGGATCTCAGGAGTGCAGAAACCAGGCTCTGCTGTGTGGTGCCTCGTGCAGCTGCATGAGGTGGATCCCACAGCTGCAGGATCTATCTCGGCATGTTGAAAGGAGGCATGTGCCCATCCCAGGTCTCTGCAGCCTTCCACCTAATTCCAAAGCCTAATAAATTCAATGGGACTGGGCACATTAAATTTAAATATATGGCTAGCATGCTTTTTAGTCCCTTATAATGAGAATTCTTTCAAGACAAAATTTTTTGATGCTGCAGAAGGGCATAGTAGGTGTTATTTTGCAATGTAATTGGTTTTAATTTCCATGTTGACTTTCATGCGAATTTCAGGCACTTAATTGTAGCCTAAAGGTTTTTAAAGTCACTGACCCACAAATTCTTGATGAACACAAATATAGTCCTGACCAATATGTGTAAAAACAATTTCCGTGGAGGGGTTGGTTGCCTTGTCTGACAGTTTTGTGGAAAACCTGAGCCTCTTTTTGCAGGGGAAGCTGAGGGTCTGTCTCGCTGCCCCAGTTGCACAGGGGGAGTGGGTTCTGCGGGGCCATCCTCGCCCTTCTCATTGACTGCAGGCCATCGAAAGGGCAGTGACACAATGAATAAATCATAAGCCAGAAAACAGTTTTAAAGGAGTCAAATCCCAAATAACAAGTTGTAATAAAAACCAGTGTGAATGGTGAGATATGTCCCACTCTGCTCCACACAAGAAAACTGTATAGCAATATTCATGTTGAAGAGCTGTGGCATAACAATTAATCAATGGGATGCTAAATGAATTTCCATTTCTAATTAAGTCTGCCACAGGGAAACATCTCTGACTGTGTGTGTGGTAGAGAAAGTATTGTTCTGGGCTTAATTTTTTCATGAAGGTCCACCAGTTATTAAAATACATTCTGATTAGCTGTGGTGAAAAAAAAAATCAGTCAAAATTATGTATTTAGTAAATCTTCTCTCCTCCTGAAAGGTGTTTGTGTCACGGAAACACCTGTTTTTGCCCTGCCTTTTTTTTACCCCTGATAAAGCTTAGCCTTGTCAGGGGTTGGAGACACTGCTGGGGTGACTGAGCTGGGGCAGTCACTCTCACTTTTTGTAAAACCAAACAACAAAAATCTTCAAAACTAAAACCTAAACCTAAAAAATTGGTGATACAATACTTGAGTTTTCTTCAGATGCAGAATGATTGCTGTGGAAAGAGCAGTTTTGAAAGAGTAAATGAATGGCTGGATTACAGTGACAGCAAATTACAGCCTTCCTTCCAGTTTCGAAAAATTGCCGGATGAATGCATTATGATGGGATCGTGTGTTTTCCTTCCAGTGGAGTTAATGTTCCTCAGGGCTGTTTATTTATGTTGCTTACCTTGCTGTGAAGACCGTAGGGAGAAACCAAAGTTCTGCACCGGGGCCTTGGCGATCGATCAGTCGTTCCCTCGCGGTGCTGAAGTGAGGTCACGCTCCACAGCTGTGCAAGTCAAGGCTCAGCTGAACTCAGTAGCCAACAGATCTTGTCTCCGCTGAGAGGCATTAGGTCACTTGTTGAATTGTCATTCTTCTAATCCTTTATATAACTTTCTCTTTTCATCGCACTGAGCAAGACTTTTGCTACAGGGGGAGAGCTGAATGGCTGGTCTCTCAGATGTATTTAGAGAGAAACTGGGGACTTTTCCATGTCATATTTTTACAGTGGTACGCAAATTGTCACGGATTTAAATTAGAAAAAAATTGGTGGGGGGACCAATCACTTCTGATGCATTGGGTTTGCATGCGTTGCTATCTCTTTGATTCCCATGGCTGGTGCCTGTTCAAGAAACATTGAAAATGGTTCTGACTTTCCTGGCTGCCTCACTAGTCAGTGAATGTGCTCTCAGCTGTCACGCATTTACTTCATTTTATTTTAATCACCTTCAAGGGTCCCTCAAATAAACAGAACTGGAGAGAAAATGACTGTGTTAACTGGGGTAACACAGTGGCACAGGACTGCCATTCTGCCTTATTTTGCCATGTTTTATTTTTATTAAATATTAGTAATAACAAATGGTGGCTAGGAGTATTTTATACTTTTAATGACAATTTTAGATTTCCTCCTGCTTCCATTAGCTTGATCAAGTCAGTGCATTCAACAAAGTCACTGATAAAAGAACCGAATTCACTTAACCAATCTTTAGGCCGGGCTGGACACTTGCAAAATAAATTTTAGTCATTGGCCTCTTCTGAGGGTGGTGTTTCTTTTTTACATTTATTTGTAGGCAAAGCAATGCCAGAGCAAAGTAACCATAAACCTTCAGAGTGGAGACCTGAACCCAGGGGAGTTCAGCCAGCTCTTTTTAATTCCCGTGTGTATCCTTCTGCAAACAGAGGTGACATATGTGTGCACATAAAAGCAGCATTACCCCATTACCACTGTGAGCTGGGCAGATGCTGTTGAGACTGACAGACTCGCTTACCTGTGGGCTCAGGCTTGGAGGGAAAGCTTTCAGATTGTGCTCTGTCCTTCAAGGCAGGAGGTGTGAAAGCACAGCACAGTGACAGAAGCCCAGATCCCATGCTGAAAGAAAACCAACCCCCTTCTGATACTCATGAAATTGCAAAGATGGCCTTGGATCCACCTCACCTGTTTTTAGTCTATTTTGTTAGCAGAGGTAAACAAGTACTTCTGGGATGACTTAGCCCATGTGATTTTTGGAAGAGTCTGACCCATTCATTGCAGAGGGGAGCCTGGGACAGCTCACTCAGGTACTCTGAATTTAGATGTCTTGCAAAAGCTTACGTAGAATATCCCAAAATGCTTTGAAACTCTGCTCTGAATCATGTGATTACAGAAGAATATCAAGTCTGGTTTTGTTAAAAGCGTCTTTCTTGTTCATCCATCACAGAGAAACTGATTCAAATTGCAATCTTGGGCTCAGACCCCAGGAGAAATAGAAACAGAAGTAGTTTTTTTGTCCTTGTGATCCTTCTGCTTGCTGTCTTGAAGCTTCCACCTGAGCTCTGAGCTGCAGAACAGCAGTGGAATGTCCCCATTTCAAACTCATGGTGTGGGGCTTGGGAGAGTCTTTCCTACAGTTCTGATGGGAGAGCAAGGCTGGCAAGAGTCTCTCCTGCTTAGATCTAGGAGACACCAGAAGATTAGTTCTGTCCATCGGGCAAAGAAAGAGCCTAAATATTTTGCCTTGCATTGTTTGGCATAAATAATCATTTTTCTTACTGCCTCTTTCCATAAGTCATCCATGGAGCCAGAGCAGCTGAGCACTTTGCATTTTCTTCTGTCTTATTGTCTCACTCTTTTCCTATGATTTCCTCATTTTTTCTCCTTTGTGAAAGAAGACTGCAAGTATTTCTCCTGGCATATTTATCAAGTCTGTCTTTTACTACGATTTGTCTGTCAGGTTGTCAGACAACCCAGTTGGAGACACAGAAGCAATTTAAGGATGAATATTCTAGTCTAAGAATAGCACCAAGGAAAGAGCTTTCCTGGTTTCTACTATTTGGAAAAATGCTATTCTTTGGAGCTGCTTCAGTCCCAGGAGTACACAGAGCAAGGTGTAACTGCAGCCCAGGGCCCGTGGTAAGAGGTTTGGACAGGTAACCTCAGAACTGACAGCTGAATCAAGGTATTCCAGAAAGATGGTTGAAGCACTTCATTTACCGAAATCCTGCTGCCTTTTGGCAGCCTGGCTTTCTGGCTGATGATTAGAGATATAGAGAGTTTTCTGATGGGACATTTTTCCTTTTGAAATTATTTCATTAATGTGAGTGTGTATTGAGATAAAGGGAATGGTCAGGAACAAACAAAACTCATGGTCAAAATACACCTTTTAAGAGTGAAGTAATAACACCTTCATATTTCATATGAAAGTTTATTTGCAGTTTGTACTGTATTGTACTGAAATGATATAAAATGTATTTGTGTTAAAAAGAAAGGAAATTTCTGACTTGGAATTAGCAGCAGTTTGGAAATGCACAACATTGAGAAATGGAAATTATGATCCCTGCAGAGCTTTATTCTTTTTACAGCTTAGGTTCTATTTCCAGGTTTTTTAATTGTAATTGTTTCACTTACTGGCTCCTGTTGTATCATTCTGTGAGCTACTCAGATGCTCTTTTGTATCAGATGTGAGCCACTTTAGGTTGGTTGAGCTCATAAATAAATTATTCCCCCCCCAACAGTTGACATAGGGAACAAAATCCCACTTCTTGCTTTCATTTGTACTGCACGTAATGCACGTAGCATCACAGTCTGCTTGTTGCTCTGGGTTGCAACACTTGTGCATTTTGTTGCACAAGGGAGAACCTGTCTCTCTAAATCAGGTGTGGGAATGGTGTGGATGGGTGGGTGGATGTAAGGTGGCCCTGGAGCTGGGGGCACCTGGTTGTGCAATCCCAACAATTCACATTGGTTTAGAAAGGGGGAAAGAAAACAGATCTATCTTGGCTCATAACTCTGGTACCCTCTGTGCAATTGTGCATGTAGGAAGGGTTCTAGGAAGCAATGAAAGAATGTAAATACGTACACAGACTATTGACAGAAAAACTTCCAACTGAAACCTTTCTTCTTTTTTCCTTTATGTGAGGGCGTCCTCCACATGATGTGCTGCTTCAGATATTCCCAAAAGAAGGAGTAAATGCCTGCTGAGAGCAGGATTATACCTCTGGAAGACTCACAGAAAAGAAATAAGGCTCACAGAAGAGCATGATTTTAGGTAAGACTTTGCTTCAGGTTTTGCTAGCACTTGCTTCTCTTTTATTCCTTTCAGTTCTGCTCACAGTTGCGAGGCTTTCCTTTGGAATTGCTTGTGCACTCCACAGGCTGAGTCCTACATTTAATTCTCTGCCTATAGTGCTAATGAGGCTCTATAGCACACAGAAATGGGAGTGTGCAGAAAAGCAAGAAGAACTAGAGATTCTGTGAGAGACCCAGGTTATTTAGTTACCAAAGGGGAGTGGGTTGCCAAATGTGATTTATGTTGGACTGAATGTTTTTGAGAAGTTTTTCAAACATTTAGATTTAGGGAGCAAGCACTTCCTGAATTACAACAAGGCTGTAGTAAATATTAGTGGATCAATATTTGGGAGCTGAGGTGATAGCAACCAGAGAACGATTTCCATGTTGAGTGAGTTCATTTGGTACCTGTAATTAGTCTTCATTTCTGGCATGCTGAGCACTTCTCTCCCTCAGCATGTCTGGGTTATCAGTTCTGCATTGCAAATTTGTGCCTATGGCACAAGATATAAAAACGGCTCCACTTGTAATTCTGTTGGCAGTTCCTCAGATGATCAATGTACAAAGATTCTATTTAAACATAGCTGAGAGAACATTTGTGTAGCTCTCATCGTGTCAAAGGAATAATTTCCAAGGTATCAGACTGTTTTAACCTGCTAAGAGGATCCTTTTCTGTATTCCTGTTTTTATAGATTGTGCTTGGGGACAGATGATTGTAACCCCAGCATCAAAGAGCACTTGCGTGAACTATTCTGTGGCTCCTCTTACGTACAATCAGTAGAATGCAATCCGCTTGCTCTCTATTATTACCAGACTTAATATCAAACTATATTTAAATCGCACTTTATTAGGGAAATGAATTTGGCAGTCAATTGAAATGGGTCCCTTGTTTTTGCCATGAATCTTCAGGGGAGGTGTACCATGGTGAGCTAACTTCAGGTTTTTCAGGTCTTGCTGAGAGAAACTGAAGTCAAATTGCAAAGGATGGTAATACATGATTTTGCATTCCAGTCATAACCCTGCAGAAGTTACAGCTGTCAGAATTCATCACTGCAATTTTAACATAATTATTATAAATGCAATCTCTTCAGTGCTCCAGGACATTTGTCCTTATGGGCAGTGAAGTGGCCTTATGGACATGCAGAAGACAGCATTTTTGTGCCACTCTTTTTCAGATGCTGTTTTACAAAATGAAGATGCCTGTCATTCAAAGCCATGCTTCTGGGAAGGTACTAAGGGTATAATTTCTCTAAATTAAACTGCAGCCTTCTTACCCATTAATGGGAAAAAACAATCTCTTTTTGTGTTCTGAACATCCCGTTGATCATCTTGAATGGATGCGCAACACCTCCTTGGCTCCGTGGAGGAGCTTCTGTGTAAAGCTGTGATCACAGTGATACATTTCCTAACAGGTTTTTATGAACAGAGTTATCAGTTTTCAGACAGCACATGATGTTTTTAATTACAGCCAAAAAATTAAGTGCTTAGAGAAAGCATGACACAGGCAATACAAGAAAACTTTGAGCTATGGTCTATATTTAGTTGGAGTATACTTTAGTTGGTACCATTGATTTTCATTTAATATTCAGTATTGACCATTACCATAAAGGAAGACAGCAACATACTGTAGCGGATTTATGGATTTTTTTTCCCCTTGCTGTGCAGCTGTTTTCATTAATAAAGCACACATGGAAATATTCCTTAAGAATTTTTCTCTCTTTAGTTCAAGGAGACAGTATGTGAGAATCTTTTGTCCTCTGCAGTGCACTGCTATTTGTCACTTTTTCATAAGTGTGGAACAGTTGAGCTCTCCAGATTAAGGTGCTTTCCGGCTGCTGGGGACATCTGAATATAATGAGAACTTGGGCTTCCTTTCGGCCACTGCCTTTCTGTGCATAGTCTTGGCAAGTTGCTCTGTCTAGAGTAAATCCTCATTTTTAATGTATGAAATTAAGAAAAGGCTTATTGTCAGAAGTCAAATTATCTCAGTCTGCATGTTGCATATTGAAGTAAGAAAACTTCACGTGCTCATTAAAGAAAAAATGGCTCCTGAACAAGTCTTGTAAGGCTCTGTTTTGTAAAAAAAAAAAAATTTGAGATATCACTATTTTTCTCCTGAGACTATGATTTCTTCCACTGATTTAGGTTATTAATAGGTATTTGTCAATCTGTTTTCAGCAGCTGACAAGGTAGGTGGAATTGGAGTTACCTCATATCTATGTATCTACCAGTAGTCATGTTCAAACAAGGACAGAGCTGTCAGGACACATCAGATGTCCTTCCTGAGTAGAAAAACAAAGTTAACCATGAAAACCAATAACAAGCATTGATCTGAAAAATAAATACATGTCAGAGAGATTCAGTCAGGGAACCCTGCAATAGGCAGAAACCAGACTCTATATCTTAATCGTACTTCAAGGGATTGGGCTATTCCATCCTTTTTACTCCAGAAAAGACCAGTGGAATTAATGGAAGGTGTCAGTTCCAGCTCTCCTTGGTGCTGTGGAGGCTTTCCCTGCCTCACCAGCCTGTGCTGCTGCCTGGCCCTGCCCGCCTGGTCCCAGTGTGTGTCTGAGCCAGAGCCTGGCACTTATGGAGATGCTGGAGGAGACTTCGGCCCTCTTGGTCAGCCCTTCCACCTCCCAGGGGAAACAGAAGGGAGGATAAATGAATTTTTTGCTTGCTGTCGGTGTTATGCCGTGTATGCACCAGAAGCCGGTGAGGTTTCTTCTGACAGAGATCTTGCAAACTCATGTAGAATGAAGAAAAGACTTTATTGAATATGGTACTTTAAATGTTATTACAGTAACAGCTCTGGCAATGGCAAATCAGCATTTACTCAGAGTTTATTGCTAAATGCTCTGGGTCTCATGGTGCTGTGTTATAAAAACGATATTATAGTAAATGTATTTGCAGCGTGTGACTTTTGCAAAGCCTAAGAGTAATTCTGGGAAAAGCAGACTTGTTCTGTCCCCATAGAGATCACAATTTATGGCACTAGAACTGCAATTTTATAGTGAGTGGGAACGACCACACTGTTTATCTTCATCACTTTTGGTTACTCTGTAGTATTCCGGTGAGGAAAGCAAGAGAGTCAAAAATTATGGCCACTTCTCATTCTGGATCCCAGGGACAGGTTCTTTATTTCTGCACTTCCTTATTCTTGGAAACAGTCTGTAGGAACTGATCCTCAGTGATGGACTACACACTTTGCATGACATTGCTGCACTGATGTCAGTAGGTTTGCTTTGATTTGCTCTAGCTAAGGATCTGGTTTTGTTTTGTGTCTGCCCGGAAGGAATTATGGTTTTGTTTCTTTTCATTCACTGCTCTCCTTGAACTCTACAACTAAATTTTAAAAAGACTGTAATTCACTCCTGTATTAGATAGGTTCTTACAGTGATTTTTATGTCTGTTGATCTCACAGCTAAAACTTTAAAATATTTTTGGTCTGGACAAGGTTTTGCTCTGGGTCTGTGCTGTTGACTGACAGAAGCCAGGCAAATGGACATGGATGCAACAGATAAATTCTGTCTGGTTTTTGTATCTTTTGCTGTATTATGCACTTGACTTGTGTCATCCCTGTCACACCATGGATGTATCTTCTGAGCTGACACCTTGATTAGTTGTATAATTACACAAATGAACCTTTTTGGCTTCTTTGGGTTTTTTTTTGGCTTGTCCATCTTGCTGACGGTTTCTGCAGCTGTAATCTGCATGGTGGGGTACTCAGCGTGGCATTTCTATCCAGCCAAATCATTGCATTAGTTTTGCCTCAATGCAAAAGATCCAGACTAAACCTGCCTTCTGTTTTCTGGCTGTCTGGCCTAAGAGACAGTCTCCAGAGTGGTGTAAGACTTGCACAGCACTCAGGTGACATGATACCAGATATTAAGTAGCCTTCCGTAATTTCATGCTAGTGCTGCACACCCAGGTGGCTGCTTCTCATATCTGACATAAGAAGGGGAGCAGTTCAGCAGCCAAAATTCATAGCTAAATAACTAAATGTAGCTAAATACCCACTGGAGCCAAAGTCCCCTGATGCTAATAAGGAACTGCTTTCAGGACCGTGCACTAATTCACTGGAATGGATTAGTGCAGTGCCTCACTGCTGCTCCTCTGTGAAATGAATTTATGAGGTGACGCAATATTGGCAGAAAAGTTCATTTATTTTACCTATGAAAACTACATGGGAAGACTTAGGATGTATTTGCTTTCTTTAAAGAGTGCCCAGCATGAAACAGTGCATTGAAGTGTTTTTGTACACTAACTTCTAAAAAGCAGATCAAACTTTTAAGCTGTCAGCAGTCATGGGCTGGGAATGATCTGTGTGGCCTGTGCCACGAGCCGGCAGCTGATGGCTGAATTCCCGGGCTTCGTCCCTGGTGTTGCTCTCAAGTGTGTTAAAAGAAGCAGTAATATTACAGGAGAAATTAATTCGCCACCATTTCATTTCCTCTTGGAAACGTGGCACTTCATTGGGCTCTGAAGCCTTTTACCCTGCTCTGCTGACCTTTGGCAACATTTTGCATAATTCTTCTTCTCTGTAATCTGGAGTCCATGTGTGAGGAGTGTGGCAGTGCTGGTGTGTGTGGTGCTAATGCTGGGTGTGTGGGCAGGGACTGGCCTTTACTGGGGTCAGGAAAGCCAGATACTGATTCTGCTTGCCCAAAGCCAATCTCCCAGGGGAGCAGTGCTTGCTCAGGGCACAGCTTTGTCTTCAGAATTAAGCAAGTACATATTACTGAGATGGCACTTCATGTTCCTCTCCATTATATGAGGCTGTAAATGCATTTTAAGAGATTACCTATTAATGTTGCAATAGATTATATATATCTTGCCACGTTACCATAGCGTTAAGTGTTCCTAAAATGATGGGAATAATTTTCTAATTTTTATTAAATAAAAAAATACAGAAGTGCTGCGGCAGGCCATGTGACTGTTGCTGCTGTGCATTGCAGTCGTGTCCCCGGGCATGCTTTCATCCTCCACACACAGGTATGTGATAGGCTCACAGCATTGCCCACCCAATACTTCCATTAGATTGAAACAACCAATTCTGCTAGAAACTTAAAAGGCTCTGCTAGTCAGGGCTGTAATTTGGGAAGTGCTCAAGCTTTTTTTTTTTGCACAGTGATAAAGTTGAGGCAGAAATACAATATGCTTTGTCATGTTTAAATTCTGCAGGCAGCGATGACTGAGAAAAAAAATTGCATATCATCAGTGTTATTGTCAGCCTCCCTCGCTCTGATTCATATTGTGCGTGTGTGGCAGGACCGTGGGCTCTGGAGAAAGGCACTGCAGCTCATTCCTAGAGGCTGGAGCTGGGGTGGAGGCAGTGCCTGTTGTCCCAGAGTAGGATGTTTGATCTTACTGTAGCTGGGGTTGTTCTGTCTTGCCGAGGCTCTGGAGGGTGCCGAAACCCCTCTTCGTTCCCTGTCCTTGTCTCCCTGTAGGAAGCACTGCCAAGCACAAGGCATGTGCCTAATGAGCTGGACACTGTGCCGGGGGTTGGGAACAACTGCTGGGAGCAGATAAAAGCTGAGGATGCTGGAAAAGGCAGCATTGTGCTGTTTGAGAGCACCTGTGTGAAGGCTTTTTATTTTTCCCTTTCTGTAGCTGGAGAAAAAGACACTTTATGAAAAGACATTTCTGCTTTATTTATAGCTCAACAATAATTTGATAACTATCTTTGCAGCTCATTGACAACAGGAAGCTTTTTCAGGCGCTGCCTGTCAAAAGGTTTGCCCAGCACCAAATGTTGACTAATCCATCAGGGTGCTGCAGACATTGCTCCCCATGAGAGGTAATGCCTGAGGATGCAGTTTATAGGAGTGTGTTTTCTCACCTAAGTTCCACATGTTTCAAAGTGAGTCTTCTCATTAGCATTGATGCTCCAATATCAACAGGAACAATGATAGTGCTGTCCAAGGGGACCCTTCCTTTGCAGACTTAGGCTGGATCACTGGTGGATTGGTGCAGTGAAACAACTGAGATCGACCCTCTGCATGGGTTATTCTCAGGTATGTGAACCCTGGGCTTGACAAAAGCACTGCAACTTAATGCAAAAATCATTGCAGTGAAGGAAGCTTGAAGGTGACCATTATTAGACTACAATAGGCATGAAGTTTGAGTGTCAAAGTCTCCTGCTGCTGTTGCTGTGGAGCAGCAGTGCAGTGCCAGCTCCCTGTTGGTGAATCAGTCACCAGCCTCAGGTGCTGAGACCTGCTGGTGCTTCATTAGCGTTGGCTGAAAACCACTTTGTCTTAGGAGGGAGTATAGTGGTCACATAGCTCTCAGAAGTTTGGCACTCCATTCTGTGCATTGGATGGTGTTTGTTCCTCTCCCAATTACATTTGATTTCTTTATGCTGTTTGGTAGCTCTGTGCTGTGATGATAGTGCTGTTCTTTCCCCCTTGATGACTGTACCTCCTGTTCCCTCAGCTCTGACACATGCAGTGTCTGACCTCAAACAGAGCTGGTGTCTTCCAGGTGATGTGTATTTGTGTCAGTCAGTGGGGTGAGAAGCTGCACTCGTGTTTATGCTCCATTACTCATCCCTATATTGTAGGAAGGAAAGTTGCTTCCTTCTGTGCTTTTCTTTGGGCAATTGTAATTCCACAGCTCAATAGCTCTGAATTTATTCAGCCTAGCTGGATATTATCAGGTTATTTTTATATATGTGTAGAGACACAGACAAGGAGAAAAAGGGAGGAAGAAAAACCCTATTGCTCTTGTAGGGCTTACAATGGGATTTACACTGAAGCATGAAATTTCTCACATAAATATTTTAGGACTGCGGAGATTAATCTTGGAAATACTCCCAGGGGAAGCAAGGACAGCTTGTTCTTTGTTCTTCCTCACTTCCCCATGCTGCAGAAGGGGCCGTTGGGGGGCCTATGGCTCTGGTTGCATCTCTGGAGGCTTTTACCCTCATGGACTGGGACCAAACCTAGGTCACAGGATCTGAGGGGTGCCCACAGCCAGGTATGAGGTCCTCGCCGGGCCAGGAGCGATGGTGGGACACTGTGCAGAGAGTCCCAGTCCATGGCTTGGCTCAAACCAGGAGTGATCATGATGCCCGGCTCCTGAGGTGTGACTGTGGCAGTGCTGCTGTCCGAATGGGCGTGTTACCTCCAGGACGTGAAATACAGTCCTGGAGTTTCAAAGGAAGCTTTAGCGTTTAAAGATGGCCTTGGAAAGCACCTTTGCATGGAAATTCCACCTCAGGGTTATTGATGGGTTCTGATTTATTCATGAGATTAATAACGTTGTCTGGGTTGCGCAGTCCACACAGTCACACTGCCAAGAATTCATAGTTCATGGTTGTCTTCCTTCACGCTTTGTATGAGGAGAAAAATGAGCCATGCGTTGGGGAAATCAGAAATAATATTAGAAATTTTTCAGGGATTCAGTGAGCATTCAGAGCTTTGAGCCCTTTGTACCTTCACTGTAGAACTACCAAACTGGAGCAAAGAAATTTGGCAGCAAGATGCTTCATTGTTCTGGAGTTTTCTGTAAGAATTCTATTTGCAAACAGAAGAAAAAAAGAGTAAAAGGATAAACAGAGCGAAGACGAATTTAGCATAACTGCAGCGTGAGGATCTGAGGCAGATGTGTTTATGCAGGATTGCAGCTTAGCAAGTGGTTTGGTAGGAAACTCACAGGGGTGCACTGAGTGTATTTACATGTACAGAGCTCCCAACTATGGCATCAGATGTACACAGATGTACACAGAAAGTAAGCATTTAATAAATACAATGTTATTTTTAAAAATCAGGTGCATAAAGAGGTAAATATTGGGAATAAGCAGGGTTTAAGGGAGCTCTTTGAAAACACAGAAGTGTTCAGAGAAGTTGGGAACTGCTTAAGGCAGTTTTCATGACCTCTTTTTCTTGTTCCTCAGGAAACCACCCTCTTAATTTGTAAAACACCTCCACTACTGGCCCACTTTACTCCTACATTTGCAACAGCATCTTTGTTTTTAGGTCACACACACAAAAAAGGAGCAAACTCCTTTTAAATAGCCTTTTTTGCAAAATGTGCATATCACATAAGAGCAAAATTGATTGCTGAAATAAAGGGCGATAGCTGCAATATTTTATATTTATACACTACTTCCAGAAGATCTGGGGAAGAAGTCACAAAACTTGAAAAGCATGTGCAGTTTACTGAAAGATGGATCATCTTTCAGTGTTTGCAGCACTATTAGTTATTTATGATATTTTTGAAAGCCACTTGCCATTCTGGAGAGTGGAGCCTCTTGCGCGATGGAATGGGGCTGAGCTACAGCAAAGAAATCTGCTTGCAGAGCAAACAGGGAGAAGAGAGAAGTGCTTGATTGGAAAAAAATGATCTTAACCTCACCCAGTATAAAACTACTGGAAAAAACACTTTCTCACTGGGAAGCTGTAGAGTAGGAAAGAAAATGTTAATGAAAAGTGTTCCCTACAGCTGAGCAGTCCTTTGATCAGCTCTTAGATTTGTGGTCATAGTGGAGCTTGTTGTGGTGTGTCGGTAGCCACAGCTAATGGGTTAGTGGGCTGGGTGCACTGTGCTACTGGGTGCTGCCTTCTCAGGTAGTTATCCATCTCCATACATTTCTAAGCACCTTCTTACCTTGTGCCATAATACATATTTGACATCAAATATGCTTATCTTCATAACGCACCCTGGCTGCAGCCAGAACTGATCCAGTTTGTTTTACAAATGTGAAGTGTGAATGCAGCATTTGTGGGTTACAGGTGGTCTCTCCTATGTGTGTGGAGCTCTGGTGTTAAGGTGTCTCAGCTGAACTCAGGGACGGGTGCCTCCCAGCCTGCATGCCAGCGCTGATGGCACACGTACCTGGTGTCTTGGCTCCACGAATACTCTTGCCCCTCTGTTGCCATGGCATTGGGCATGGTCGCTGGTCGGACGTGAAGCTGTCAGCGCTGCTGCTTGCGAGACTCTGTCAGCAAGTGGATCATCCCCTTGCTGTGCTATCACTGCTAGCTGTCTCCTGGGAGCCTTAAATAATTCTATCTAAAATGCAGTATAATCATAATCCTGGTTTGCTCTCTTTTCCTTAATGTCATTTTGTAAAAAAGAGCCTGAACAGACTGAAAAGCTGACATAAATTTTCAGCTGACCTCCAGGTCTGCTGCCACACAGGGGCGTGAGAGCAGATATGGAGGGAACACCTGAGCTGCACAAGGAAAAGCCACGTTTCAGCCATGTGCCAAAGCAGGTGACGTGGAGATCCTCACGGCACCCCTGCCTGAGGGCCAGGGGCTTGTCCTGATAGCCACCTCCTTGCTGGGGCTCAAGGGCAGGAGGGAAAAAGCTGTCTGAAGAGCAGGGAGCCTAGAACCACGCTCCAGCCACATGCCTGTCTTGTCTGTTGGCTCCTGTGGCCACACAGTGTGTGTTTCAGTTCATCTTTACTCAACAAATGTGTTTAATTTCTATCACAACTTGGAAGAGACTGAAGAACAATAGTAACAGTTTGCTCTAGGGGTGAGATGTCTGGAATAGAAACCCTCTCCTGTTACTCTCACTTTCTCCCATGTCTCATGCATAACCACATTCACGCACACATTATTCCTTGCTGCTTATGGAAAAGAGGATATTTCTTTCCCAGTCACTAGCTGGACTGTAGACCCCATGTCTGTGTATTCCAGAGGAAAGGGAGACATTCAGGGACCGGTGCCCTCTGGGCTGTGCACACCTTTGAATCATTAAATCCCCTGACACACACGTGTGCCGGGAAGAAGGGTGATGATTTCCAGGTATGTGGAGCTGGTGTCACCTGGCTGTCCCCTGTTCCAACAGGTGTTTTGGGGGAAGCGTGAGCACTGCAAGGCAGCTGGCAACCCCTGCCAGCTCTAAACAGGATGGCACATGAGCTTAAAGCTCGTTTTGTATTTTAATTGTGTATCAATTTGGCTTAGCTACTGAGTACTGACTGTTTTATGCATTCCTCATTGAACGAGCTAATGGTGTGGGGATAAATAACACGTGATGGAGAGTATCTTCATAGTATTAAACTTTTCTGTTTTACAACAATTTTAATACATCTGTGTACAAGTCAACTAAACCCACAGTTTATTACCGATTACAGTGATTATTTGGCTTCTGCATATGATGAAACTTAACAGAAAAGTCCCTGTAGCAAAAAGCAGGCTGGTGAAAGCCAGCTGACAGGAAGGTGTGCCCCAGAAGAATCTAGGATGGCTTGAAGCTTTTGTGTGAGCATTGGTTGGGTAAATGTAAGTTTCAAAATTAAGCTTTTATTTTTTTACTCTGCTTAAGAAACCTGGAAAGCTGAAATACAGCTCAGCCTGGAGACAAAGGTTTTGTGTGCTCATATATTAAAATGAAGAGAAATTCTACAGACTTTCTGTAACTTTGAACTGAAACTGCCTGAAGTTGTTCATTGGTTACTGAGGTGAGGGCATAACCTGGGTTACATAACCTGATAAACTGGAGACGTTCATTTAAGTTTCAATTGAAATGAAAAATAGATGTTTCCTTCACCAGTCTACAAACTCTGCTTGAGAAATGTCCTGGCCCTTGCTTAGTACAAAGCTGCAAGATGCTGTTTACAGCAGCCTGTTGCAGTGGACCAGGCAGTTCTGTGCAATAATCAAACAACTCATGTTTGCTGACATGGCAATGCAGAGGAACATTTAAAATACTGAGACCTGCTGTCACCCCGAGGCTGGTATCCTCTCTTTCCAGCTTGCTTCTGGAAAAGCTCTTTACCCCGTGTTCACAGCACGTTGCAAATCAACTCGCTGTGTCCCCCAGTGACGCCGTGACAGCAGTGGGAGCATTGATTTTGCTGACAGCTTGTGAGATGGGAGTGACTACGTTTTTGGTACGTATTTTCTCATGGCAGTAGTTTTGCTATTGGATTTGTTTCTGTGCTTTGATAAGTAATTAGGCATTGGCAGCCAATGGAAAATGTATTTCCACTTTTTCTTGTTAAACTGGATGCTTCTCTTATTCAGTTTATCTGTAATAGCAAACAGGAACCCCCCTGTGCTGTCTGGAATGGCCAAGGGAATGGACACAGTCCCTCAGAATTCAGCGAGGTTCCTCACCCAGGAACAAGTCATTTTAGCTCTTGCGGTGGTCCATGGGAATTCATAGGCTCATTCAGTTTTAGATGGCTGTTACAGTTCTCTGTGAATCACCTCAAAAGGCACCAATTCTGCATATACTGGTTTTGCAGTCTCAGGTGCCCTCTCTTAGGGAGTGCATGGCTCTGACAACACTTGATGTTTCTGTAAGATTTGCTGTTTCAGCCAGATTAGTTGTTTTCTGTCTCCATACATGAGATCTTATAATTGCAATATTTATGAGAAAGCATGGGAACACTGGTACTTAAAAATGTTGTGGCATTCCATTTTGACATTTTTATTATAAAAAGCTGCTGTCACTTTGTTTGGAAGGCATTTCTTGTTTCAGTGAATAGTTCATCAGTTGTAAACTCTTTTATAAACCTTTAAAACCTTTTATAACCCTTTTATAAACAAAGGGCTGTAAACCAGGCAAATATTTTAAATATACGGACTATGTTCCAAATAATCCCTAAAATACTTGAAAGTGAAGTCACTGAAATTTTCACTTCCTGAAAACTTGCAGTGTTTTTACTTTCTGGTGTGATCACAGATATTTTTAAAACTTTTCTTGCCCAAATGAAATGGGAATCTATTTTCCAGCTAAGTAGAGCAGGAAAGCAGGGAGGTTGGAAACTCTAAAGCTCTCTGTGAAGGCAGAAGACACTGCTGTGCAGGAATTACCCAACAGTAGAAAAAAAGAACTGTGGTTTTCCTACAAATTTGTATTTTTCATAAAGTAGAAGAGTGAAGTGGCCAGCCTCTTTTGTATTTGCCATGGCATAAGGTTAGCATTAGTTACCAGAGCTGTGCTTAGAAAAATATTAATCCAGTTGAATTGCCAGTTGATGTCCAGAAGATTGGGAGAACCAAATGTGACCATCCAGTTCTCCTTTGATCATCATCAGGTGCAGCAACTCATCCCTTCCTCTTCTGTCAGTCCAGCGTGCACAGTCGTTGGTTTCTGAGTACACTCTTGGCTGTGAAGAACACATGTACTGTGTGGGAAGTATCATTCACAGCGTAGGAAAGTGTGTGCTCAAGGTTAGTAGAGCCCGTTGGTTTGCCACAGCTCTTAGCCCCTCCGTCAGAGAACGTTGTTTAAGTCTGAGTTCATACACAGCACCAGGCCGTCAAGTGCTGGGTTGTTTCTCTGAAGCTGAGTCAATGCTATAAATCAAACTGCAGGAGGACCGTGATTTAATTCATTAACAGAAGATTAATTGCAGCACTATTAAATATTTGATTAAATTAAAACTAAAGTATTTAAACATGGTTTTTCAAATAGTGTTTGCTCATTAATTAGAATGGCTAAATGATCAAATGAAATAGAAGTGTGGGTTGTTGGTGAGAAATAAATTGACATGCATTTCCCTTCCTGGGGTGCTCTGAACGTTTTCCCACTGTACCGCTCAGTGGAGGTGAATAATCTCGGCCGGATTCTTCTGCTGGCAGAGCTGTTGTTTTCCTGGAGCCGTGTGCCCAGCCGGACTGAGAGGGTGTCAGCCCAAATGTGCTGCAGGTCCATCCCAGTCCCCATGGCCCGTTCCCAGGTCCGTTTGCTCATTAACCACCTCCTGGAGTTCCAAGGCTGTGTTTGTCCCCTGGGGGTGAGCAGAGCAGCCCGGACAGTTGGTGGCACTTTGTCATACACAGAGGAAGAGGGAGCTCAGCATACGCCACACTCTCCTCTCCAGCACCCTCTGCTGTGAGGGGCTCTCCCCACACAGCTGTGCTGGGGGGATTTCTGAGCCTGAAAAGGTGCGTGAGTGGGGCCCACCTGTGACCTGGCCCCGAACCCTCGCTGTTCCTACTCTCTTGTGCACGCAGCTCCTCCGCGAGCCTTCCCCACTCTTTGCTGATCCCAAAAGCATCTTGGGCACTTTTTCTCCTGGAAGTGTTTAAAAAAAAAAAAGTTCATCAATTTCCAGTTGTCTCCATCTCACCAGATGGGTAGGTCTGTGTTTTCAGTGATGTTAAGACTTCATAGCACTCTAAAGGAGCATAAAAATAGGATTAAATGCCACTTACACAAGATAAATGAGAGTTCTGTGCATAAGGTCAAGTGCTGGTAAAGTTATGCTAGTAGATGTTTTGCCCCATAATTTTTTTTAGGAAGGGAGATATCCGTCTTTCTCCAGAGACATGGAACTTCCAGTCATCTGAAGTGCCCTGTGGCACAGACTGCTGGTAGTGACCGTGGCTGGTAAGCACTGCATGTGACACAAATAAATGTCAAGTAGAAAGCTTGAATTAAGACAAAAATTCTTCAACATTTTACAAGTATTGTTGTATGAAGCCAGTAGGATTATTTCAGACTAAGCACCAAGCTCTTACAATGCAGTTTTCTATATGAGAAGGTCAATGTGAAAATCTTGATGATGGATGCCTTCACAACAATCCAGATGAGCCATTTTGCCCTGCAGAAGCCAAATGCAGCAGGTGGAAAACATTTTTCTACTTTCATTGTGCCATTTATCATTATAAGAACATCCTACTTCAAGAGTTAATTAAGACTTGTACCTGGGCTGTCTGAGCAGGTGATCAAGAGCCAGATGTGTGCTTGCACATTTTGGGCCGGTGCAGTTTTTGTTATCTGTGGCACTCCATGGAAGGGTAAATCCTCTCAACAAATTCCAATCTCTTTTCTGTTTGTTGCGTCCTTTTGCCTCTGTTTCTCCTGTGGTTTGCTGTCATTGCAGTAGCAGAGTTGCACAGGCATCCTTATCTGAGGTCCCCGCACAGCCACGATGTGTTTCTGTGCCCCATCGTTCCCTCCTTGACAGAGCAGAGCGATGACAGTGGCTTTATTGAATTCCACCGCGTGTCAGCAGGCATTTGATGTTAACAGAATGAATTATTACTACATCATTTGGACTTTTCTGCTCTACTAATTTTGCTGCATCTTCTATTTTGGTCATTTGTCCTACATTTTAAAAACCAAATTAGTGTCCCATATTTCATCTCCATTGGGTTGAAAGGGTTTGTGCTGCTGCTCTCTAGTGCTTCCACTGCAGGCATTTTACCTTGCTCTGCTCTATTAAGCTGCTGGACCGTGGGTCAGACAATACCTACATGAGGTTAGAATTCAA
Source organism: Pseudotriccus pelzelni (assembly GCA_035584735.1). NCBI lineage: Eukaryota > Metazoa > Chordata > Aves > Passeriformes > Tyrannidae > Pseudotriccus > Pseudotriccus pelzelni. The sequence goes on from JAWMRA010000048.1 coordinate 221,892, forward strand.
TTCGTGTTCACTTATGTTTGTTAATTATTATTTATATCTAGTAAATCTCCTGGTTAGTTCTGCCAGCACCCAAGGTACCTGGGGGACTGCTAATGCAGTCAGAGGCAATTTTAACATTGGTCTTAACCCCATCAGAACCTGTTCAGTAACTGCTTTTCTTAAACACCCCTGGAAACAGCAGCTGGGGAAGTTTTTCTTGAAGAGTGTGTCTGACAGTGACAGTAAAGGGTTTAAATATTTTGAGCTTTGTGTGTACCGGGAATTCCTGCACTGAAATAGTGTAGCAGGAACTGCTTCCACACTATACACACTCCCAAATTCAGCAGAAATGAAAAACACGCTGAAGAAATATAGCCAGTAGAAGTTCGTACAGGAAAGTGCTCAAATGGTTTGAATTGCAATTCCCTTGACAGATAGTAACCCTGGGAGAAAAAGCCTTTATTTTAATTGTATACCGTAAACCCAGGATCTTTTTGTTCTCCACATTAACATCCTGAAGCCTAGACTCTCGCTCAGTAATTCCTGTGTCTAGTGATAGCCTGTTTAACATGCATCTTTTCAAAAGAAATCTGATCTTTAAACAGCCAAATGATGAAGAATTTGCCATGTCCCTTGCTTGTCTGTTGCCATATTTAATTATTTCACTGCTTACAATTGAGTGTATATCTATACTTTTATACATTTATTTGGATGTTCTACATAAATTCTCTGTGAAGAAAATAGGAGTATTACATGTCTATTTGTTTCAGTGATGCTCAATGAGGATCACATGATTGAGGAGTTCTGAGTCTGAAAAGATGGAAGACTGCTACGAGCAGCTGGATCGTGTCTGAGGAGGTTTTTGTCCATGTTCATCCATAAATGTCTGTCGCTGGCAGCATATTAAAATGGCATCTATTCTTAGCATGCAAAGAAAAGTTCTATATAGCTCCTTCTGGTAACTGCTAAGGACACTGAGTGTCGTAATTATTTTTTAATTTTCAGCTAAACCAAAAAGGAGGACTGCCTCTTTGCTCAAAAGGTCAGTTCTCCCTGTGCTGCTGAGCTGTCAAAGGATGTGCAGCACGAGGATGGCAAAGTTTTGGTCGTGAGGTGTCTCAGATACTTTTTAGTTTGGCACTCAGCCACTTCATGGTCTGAAATATCCCTTGGGCCTGAGGGATCCCCTCATGTTCCCCCCCCACTCCTTGTGCATCCCCAGCCTCCTCACGGTGGGGTGAGGAGCAGAACAGCATCAGCAGTGCTCAGCAATAACAAAACCAGCCCTGGGTTGGGAGCCCTGTTTTCTGCACAAATCCAAAACACAGCCCCATACCAGATCCTAGGAAGAAATTAACTCCATCCCAGCCAAAACCAGTGCAGTCAGTAAGCCAAAAAATTAATGCTTTGTACAGCTCCACTCTCTTGCTCTATGTGAGAAATTCCAGCCTCACAGAAGTAATGGGATCAGTTAAAAACTCTGACTTTTTGTGGCATGCATCATTATTCTTTGCCATCTTCACCGGCCTGGATTTCTACAGATCCACTTTTACCACGTCATCTGAGCCTGAACTGGTGTCCTGGGGTGTGGTCGTGGATGTCCTGGAGACAAGTGTCCCAAGGGGTACCCAGGACTTGGTGGTTCCCAAATCTCTTCTGGTGTCTCCACGGGAGTCCTGCTCCATTCCAAATTGGGTACTTGCTTGTGTTCAGTTTCCCATGCTCCTTATCTATCAGGGCTTTAAAAAGTGTTACATACTAGTTTAATGATATCTCTCTAAGAAATAATTACTTCACTGTGCCCTTAATCCAGTTTGGAGTTGACATGTCACTTCTAATAACCTGAAGAATTTTTCTATTTCATACAGGAGACCTTATTTGTCACAGTTCTAAAAAAGAGCTCATCTCTTTTCATTAAAAACAGGTCTTTCAGCTGAGTAATTTAAAAATAGGAAGTGCGATAAGGAAAAGAACAAATAACTTGTGCTCATGGCTCTGTTCAGTATGGGTGACCAAAACATGGAGATGAGCAACAGTAGCACCCAGTTTCTGACAGTGTGCAGAACCTGGACAGAGAGGGCAGAACCCGGCCTTGACTGGTGTAAATGCAACATAATCACATTAGTTTCACTTGATTCTGCACCCATGGGCAGTCTTTGGTCCATGTTACTTCTGTGTTACTGGCTTATGCCAATTGCTTTTGCACAGAGCAGAGAACATGGTGTAATCATCTCTCATAGCATATATTCTTAGTGGAGTAGCTAATCCTTTGGTTTTGACATCATAATTAACGAGATAGAAATTATCATGTCCCCAAAGCAAAGGCAGTTTCAGAAGAGAGGGAAAAAAACCTGCACAAAACCTCAGCTAGAACGGTTGAACTTTGGATGTAGAAATCCATTTTTTATGCAAATGCCCTAAGTAAAGAAAAAGCAACATACAGCATCTGCAGAGCATAAATACTGCCCAAGCAGGATTGTTTTCACATGGATAGTGTTTTTCTGAGCTCTCCTGGTGGTACAGCAGGTCTGGGAGCCCCTCAGGGTGCTCAGTGATGTATTTGTGGTGGTAGTGGAACTGGCAGCAGCAGCACGGTGAGTTGGAAATGTGTCTGTCAAAGTGGCGAGGGCTTAAATGGGAATGATGAGAAATCTGCGTGTGGGAACTTAGACCAGCTGCTGCCTGTGTTGGGCCTAGTAAATATGTCTCTAGTAAATATGCCAGTCCTTAGCTTCCATCAGCATCAGCATGTACAAAGCACAAGGGTATGCACTGTGCCTAATTTCTACCAGTTATCTCAGGGATTTATTGTGCCCTTTCTGGAGCCCTGGTGACACCGATTGCTGTGACTGCTGTGATGGTGCCAGCGGAGTTTGGAGGGGTTGGGTGGGTGTTAGGGCCTCAGCAGACCTACAATAAAGGCAGAGCCTACCCAAGGGTTGCAGACCAGACTCCTGCCTGCAGAGCCACAGAGGCACCGGCTCCAGGCAGCAGGAGCACCTGCAGCACCGTGGGACTGCAAGGAGGGTGAGACTCAGCTCATTAAACCTCAGGTGTCTGAAGGTGAGGCCATTACTCTTAATTGTTGAGGGTTTTCTCCATCATTAATAGGGAGAGATCCCATTTGGAAAGAGATGGATCTGTTCTGGGATAGGGTGAACGTGCAACGTGTTCTCAGGAGAGGTATTGTGAGCTCCAAAATAAGACTGGGCAAGGTGGGTGCAAAGACCCCAAAAGCTCTGAAGAATGTCATGCCTAAGATTTATTCTTGTACTTTTAAATCACTATTCAATGCTCATCCTTTTCCTCTTCCATTTCCAATTATACCAAAGGTCTGGTTTGAAGTGGAAAAGGAATCGCTTTAAAGCATGCAATGTTGAAAAAGACCAAAAGTGCTGATATTTAATTTTTGTCATTCTGACACCTCAGCAGGTGTTGCAGTGCAGAGTAATGAGGGCCTGGTACCCTGGGGCTTGCTGGAGGCTGCCAGTGAGCAGTGGCATAGGAGACTGCAGGGGAAATAGAGCTACAGCAGAAAAAAACCCAGAACCAAGAAAAACACCCAAAACCTCTGAACAGCCCTATTTATGTTCTTTCCCCTCACACTTAGTGAATAATCCCTAACTCTTCTCAGTTGCACATCCAATCTTTGCCAACTCCATGCATACCCAGAGACGGGAGCTTATTTTGCTCCTCCTGAGGGCTGGCCTCGTGGCTGCCCTCCTCATCCCCCCTTCCCTGCTGTGTCCAGGCTCTGGACACGTGCAGCATCCCTGACCTGCCCTAATCCTGACTCCATGGCTTTTGTGCTCTTTGTCCAAGTGGTTTTGGAGGAGGGGTAGCAAACCTGTGGGCTCAGGATGGTCGGAACAGGGGATGCAGCACCTTCTTTGCATCAAACCTTCTGCCTCGTTGCTCTCTCTGCAGAGCCTGTAAGATCTGGGGGAGCCTGGGAGTGCTTTAGTTTTATATCATGTGTTGAGATGAACTTTAAAGAAAATATAACCAGCTGCTGTCTGCATTTGATTTCTCCATCTTTAGTCTTTAGGACCTGTTTCTCCCTATGCAAATCAGCCTGACATAAATTTCTCCCTTTGAAGTGACAGTAACTGGCAGCATTTCAGGATATGACCTGCATTTATGGAGCCTGCTGACCCTCTTCTGAGTGTGTATATATTTATTTAAATTATTTGTCTGCTGATATATGGCACCATGGTGAAATGAGTTGTTGCCACATTAACCTTTCAAGCACTCAAGTCCAGTTTAAGTGATTATTAGATCAACTTTGACATAATATTGGCTATTATTACAGTTTATCTTACATCTACTGTAATACAGCATTTCAGGTTTTGTCTGGAGCACCACCAACACCCTGGAATTTCCATCAAATCCTCTGTCTTCTCACTCTGGTTTTAGAAATTTCCATCTCAAAGCAGTGCTATTACCAGACTGCCACCTACACCTGAGTTTAGAGCTCCCCAGCTCTAGCAGATCACAGGTGCTGCCTGGAAACACGTGCTCCCAAGTCTTTGTTTCGAAGCAGCGTGCCCAGTGCTGGTGCTCTGGTGGCTGCTGCGTGTCCGTGCTGGTACCCGCTGTCTGCAGAGCCCTGGCCTGCACGGCAGTGTCTGGCACAGTGACACGCAGGTCTGGGGCAGGATTTGTCACTGACAGTGGCAGCTGCGCTGGGGGAGTCACCCCAGCAGCATCCCCTGCCCAGGCCAGTGCACGCTGCTGGGCATGGTGGCTGTTTTCTCCCTTAGATTAAAAACCATTTAGTCCCACGTGCTTTTTCTCCCTGTGAACGTATTGATAGCCTGTAATCAGGCCACCTTTCACCTTCTATTTAATAAACTAAACAGACTGAGCTCTTTAATCACTCACTGCAGAGCATTTCCCACAGACCTTAATAATTTGTTCAGGTCCTTTCTGAGCACCCTGAGCCTTTAAAAGGCTGTAAGCCTCAGTCACGTTTCATGAACTGTGCCTGGTGTTTAAGGGATGAAAAAATAAGAGAGAAAAAGAAATTAAACTCCACACTTGTGCATGGATAACACTAGCTAAGACATCTGGATGAATCTCATTGCTTCAAGCAATGTTCATACTATTGCCTCTGGTATCTGAGGAGCAAATAGCTTTTCATTTAATTTTTACTGTAATAAAATCTCATATTGATTTTAATAAAATTGAAGACAGTAATTTCGAATGAAATCCTTAAGGCAGCTTCTCCACAAAGACTGACTCTTATTTTCTTTGCATAGGTATGTTGCTATTTGCATCTGATAACAGTGAGCTGGCCTTCGTTTCTGTAGAACTGGCAATAGTTTTGAGTACAGAGTGTGAAGAAACCCTTCTTTAGAAAAGAGGTGTTTGGAGAGCTCAGCACAGAGGCCAGTCCTGCCATTGTGTAAGTGCTGTACAGCTGACAGCAATAAAGTGCTTTTCCTCCTGTCTCCATCATCCTCTTCCTTGAGATGACAGCATGTGGGTGACAAAAGGTGATGAATGCTCAAATTGAGATCAAGATGCCCTGAAGAGCCTCTAGGGAGTTGGCAGTTGCTGTTGGTATTTATTAAACTGCTGCGGACTTTGCATTTTACAGATATTTAGTGTTTGTTGCACACCCTGCACAAATAAACCTCGATGTTATTTTTTGTTTCAGCCCTGGCGATAAGTTTAGTTGTGCATGAGAATTTGCAGAACTGCAAGGTAGAAATGAGATCTGCTGAGGAAAAAGCCAACTGCAGTGTAATGAATATTCACCTTGATGTTCAAGCCTCACTTTGAAATGTGCTGCTGCCGACGGAACTGCTAAGGAGAATTAGGATTTCATCGTTGAATGAATATTCAGTATGCTTTTAGTGCTGCTTCTTCTACTCCCTGAAACCAACGTCTCCAGTGAGACATATCTAATCAGTTTTGTTTCTCAAGTGCTTAATAGCAAGGGAAAAATGCAATACAATAAGAGGGAGATGCTGAAAAAGAAATGCAGCCCAGAGCTGCAGAATTTGTTTTTGTTGCTGGGGCTGGCAGAGATAGAAATTCTGTTTTGGAAGGCAATGCTTCTCTTTGTCCAGGGGCCCTGCCAGCTCTGGCCACCCACAGAGAGGAACCTCCAAAAGAACAAACCACAATAATCATTTTAATCACCGGTCTCATGCTCGAGCACTACCTAACCTGACCCTTCATCGGGAACCCTGCACAGTCCCTGGGGAGCCTTTTGTCTCTAAATAATGGTGGTAAGACACTGAGAATTAGCAAGATGCTTCATAGCCTGGCCCTGGGACATGCCTGTGCATGGGGCTAAAACTGGGAGGAGGGAAGAGCCAGTGCCAGTCACGGTGCTGTGGCTGTGCTGGAAGCAGCTGATGTGGTTGGGGACTGAGCACAGGAACTGAGGGGACTGAAATCCCTGGGCAAGTTCAGTGGATTGTGGTGAGCACTGCAGAGAATCCTCCTCATCCCTCTGCATCTTCTGCCTTCTCTCCTCTGCACCTCCACGACTCACTGTACTTCTGAAACATGTTTGAGCACGTAGTAAGTACTAGTCAGAGTGCGCTGAAACTGGCTGTTTTTCTCCCCTTTTGTTTTTCCTTCACCCCTTTCCTGGTGCGTCCGTGCTGGTCCCCTCGGCCCTGGCAGGGGCTGCCATGCAGCAAGTACTGTATCCCCTGGACCTGCCACACCAGGCTGGGCAGTGCTGGTGCTCCAGGTGAGCTGGGAGCGGCACAGCGGCATGCAGCTGCTTTGGGGAACGCCTGCCTCAGCACACCGTGCTCCAGAAAAGACACACACCCCAAAACTCTCCTTTAAAACCTTCCCTAAGACTTGTTCTTGCACGCAGGGTGTGCTATTTTCTCATTATGTTGCTCTCTTAAGGGAAATAAGGAATTATTTTCACATTAGATCTCTACAGTCAATAAGTCGTGAGTTTAATGGTGATGGAACAACCCAGGGGAAATTGCCTTGGCACGGCATATGAGGGTCTGTTGGAGCTCGGGGTTCTCTGCTGGGCAGCTGCGATGCAGAGCAAAAAGAGCCGGTTGGGTTCTGTCCTGCTTTCTCACTGGCTTTTTTCTTTCTCAATTTGTTAATTTTTGAAAAATACATAATACAGTAACTGAAGCTATAATACCCTGTGGGGTAATTAAATACATCCTTGGCTTCAGGTGTGGAATTAGGTCAGTTGGCTTCCCTGGAGCTGTATTTACTGGAAACCATGTTTTTGCTGTGCAAGGTTTCATTGAAGAAAGTTCTCTAAGAATTATTTGTGTTTAGAGAAATGAACAATATCGAAAGCTGAGGGAAGACTGACTGGAGTAAGTGCTCTCTGTGTGTGTTTGCTCTTACGATAGTAGAAAAGCAGAATTGCACTTAAATGAAACTCACCTCCCTTGAGAAACAATAGGATCAGTTTATATCCCCTTCTCGTTTTGCAGGTTTTTGCTGGAGCTTTCTGCTGGCCTTTATGAAAGGAGGAGACTGACTCCTAAATAATACTTGAATTTTGTAGCAGGAGACCTAGGAACAACGTTAGTGGGTCGAAGCACACAGGCTGAGTTCCAAACGTGCCGTTCCCATTCCTGTGTGCTACGGGGCTGGACAGACACACGGCCCTGGTGGAGGCATGATGACCCCTGGGAATGGAGGGAGGGGGTTGTGCAGCACTGGGAGGCACTACCAGCTCCTGGCCTGGCAGAGAAGGTGCACAAGGAATGCCAGACCAACAGGAAAAGTGCCAGGGCTCGTCATTGCAAAGAATCCATTCTCTCTTCTGCGAGACAGAAAGCTTCCCATACGTGCAATCAAAGGAAGCTTGTTTTTTTCTGCCCGTGAGCTTCACTCACAGCATGTTTTCCGAAGCAGGGCTTATTTTGGATAGATGGAGAGTGGCTCTCTCTGCAGGTGACGTGAAAACAAGCGCTCCTGGTGATTGGATTGCTACTTTACAGCAAGTCCTGCAGGCAGTCTCTTCATCTCAGTCTAAGCACATCAAGCACTCCAAGATTTATTTTCCAGTTTTGTGACTGGAATGGGTAGCAGTGGGTACAAATGCAGAACATTATATTTAACATCAGGAAAAAATGCTTTGCTGTGAGAGTGGTGAGATCCTGGGCTGGGCTGTGCAGAAAGGGTGGGTGACTCCTGTCCTTGGAGATATCCAAGCCCAGCTGGTCATGGTCCTGGGCAGCCTGCTCTGGGTGATATCCTTGAGTGGGGGTGGAGACTTTTTAGTGGAAATCACATATGTGCCAATCCTCTTCTCCTTCCCACCTCCAAAACTGCCTCATCACTTATGAAAACAGTATTTTGCATTGAAAGTTGCCTCAGTTTCAGGAAAGCCCTCTAAGTCAAATGTATTCCTGGCTTTGGAAGATACAAATTCTCAAGCAAAAGATGAGACCAGCCGTGCTGAGCCCGAGAGTGCTCAGATGCTCTTTAACTAGGCTGATCTGGCCTCACACTTCCCGGCAGGGTGTTTCTGTAACAGTCGGTTACTGATGCAATCAGTCTAATGGTTCCTGAGGACTGGGACATCTCAGGGGAACGGGAGGTCTGCTGGGATTCCCAGGCTCAGCCCTGCTGGGTAGCCCAGCTGTCCCATGTGCTTTGTGTCTCTCACTCCTCTGTGCTGAGCTACGTGGAGCCATCTCTCTGCCCTGCAAAGTGAATCCTGCTTGGAAGGAGGACACAGAAACCCTCAGGAAGAGATCAGTGCTGCTGGTGAATGCTCCTCTGTGAGCAGCAGTACTGGGGAGAAGGATTCCTCTGGCCCAAATAGCTGGTCAGCTCTGCAACCAGAAAGCTTATCTGGGGGGAAACTTGTCTGAACTTGGGCAGCTCAGAAGCCCTTGAGTTGTGGCCAAATTGGAAAATGGGCAGGATAAAATGTATTAAAAGAAAAAGTGTATGTGGTGGAGGGTGAGGAGGAGAGGCTGTAAGGTAACCCACTGGCCAGCACAGTTAAGGGACAATCATTTTCTCAGGAACTCAGCCCAAAATCTTGTATGGTTGAGGTACGTTGAACGTCTCTCTCACACCCACCAAACTCAGCAAGGCTGCAGCGCCTCCCCAGTGAAGCCTCTACCATGGCTGGTGGGGACCGTGACAGCCTGAGCTGGGCAGCAAGTAAACAGCTTCTGCTAATGAAGTCTTGGCTTTCCAAGGCAGGTTTTAGTTCCTTGGCAATGTAGTGTCTGTCAGCATGCTGAACACTGAGCAGGCAAGGTGATCGCGCCCCCGTTCCCTGGCCTGCTGTGTGAATCAGGAGGTGGCTCATTCCCAGTCTCTGGGGAGGTGTGGCAGGAACAGAAATGGGGATCTACAGCTTCAAACCTCATGCTCGTGGTTGCAGGGAGAAAGGGAATGTGAAATTCTGGACCAAAGGCTGCTTTATTTTTTTAACCTACTCTGGCAGCAGCTGCATCCATGGAAACTGCCTGAGTGAGATCTCACTGTTTGTTTTTCACCAGGATTTCTGCGCGTGGCCACGTTGTCATCAGATGCTGTGTAACCAGTTAATATTCACTGCTCAGTGATGTTCTCTGCCATGGGAGACCTCTGTGCTCTACAGAGGGAAGGTGGTGGCAGAGGATGGGGAGCCAAGGCACTGTGGAACCAGCAGCAGGTGCAGACAGGCAGGGCAGGGACATAGGATGCCTGGAGCCCTGCCGCCCTGCTTTGGGACTGTGGTGCAGAGGCTGGCAGGAAGGGCAGCACCGTTCAGTTGATTTTCCCCCTTGAATCAGTGAAGTTATGCCAATCAACCACCAAAATAATGCCTAAAACATTACCATCTCATGAGAAAAGTAATGGGGGGGGGTGTTAAATAATGTGCATGGAGAGAGACAGAGAGGTGTGACAGAGCGATGGACTGGAGGTACACACAGAGCAGATAATTAAAAAGAGACAATTCTGCTCCAGGAAAAACCAGTGTGATTGATAGCATGATGCCTTAGCCATGCGACTCAGAATCCAGGTGCCAGAGCTGTCTGGAAGGGATGGAGGCTTGCAGGGAAACAGGACTGAACTTAATAGAACAGCTTGCAGAAGGCGCTCTGGGGCTGAGAGCTGACATTTTCCAACGGAGGAGGGGCTGCTGGGCAGTATTCACTGTGCACCTCCGCTGGGTCCTGCTCTGTGAGCAGCAGCAGTGCTGCTGCAAGTGGCAGAAATGACACCGTGGCTCGGTGCTGCCAGTGGATGGGACTGTGCATCCCCCTGGGATCTCTGGGTGCTTCCCAGGTATCACCCCATCCTCTAAAATGAGTATGTGTGAAGATGGCATTCTCTAGTCGTTTCCAGCACCGTGGCTTGTTCAATTTATTGATGTATTTATTTATTTATTGGAGAGACTTAATTTTTCAGAAGAATTAAGTGAGCTGTTTTGCACTTGCCTTTCTGGTGCATGACCCTGATGGAGATTCAGGTGTCCTGTATGAAAACCAGAGACACACAGATTCTTTTCTATTTGTCTTACTCACAAAAGCCAATTTCCTTCCCTTGCTTTACGTAATTGTCTCATCCCCAGTCTGATACTCCAGGTTTATGAGGAACAACAAATCAATACCCTCTTTTACGAAAACTGACGATTAATTAATTGCTGGTGTCTGCCTGCATGTTGCAATTGTATGAGATGTCAGCAGTAATTAATTTTTAAAGGAAATTGTTCTTGCTGAATTTTGAACACCAGCTCACATCCCATTTTCCCTTCATATTCCTCGGAATGGATGTCGGGTTGTTCCCACAGAGACATGTTCCTGACTGATGGAGTGAGGAGCAGGTGAGGAGTGGGCCCAGCTCATGGGCAGAAGAGGCAGTGACACATCTGCACTGCAGCTCCGGGGGTACTCTCACAGCATTTTTGCATTAAATATGTTACTTTGGCCTACAAGAAAGTGAAAATGCGTGCAGAAAGCTGAGACAAAAATATATATGCCTTTTGGAAAAGAATAACTATCTTCACCAATGTAGAAAAAAAACCAGGTCCTCTTCTGCTGCTGAACAGACACATTGGCTGTTGTATCGTATAAACTTGGAAGGAAAATCAAACCTCAGTTATTCTCCTGGTATACAAATTCTCCTTGTTAAAAACCAAACTGTATCAAGCTCTCATTGTAAGTTTTTACAGAGACTAAAGGATGAACATGAAGGAACCAGCCTCTCCTCTGCTCCCTTTTTCTCACTGGTGAGAACATGTATTTCTTAAAGTTTTTCCAGACCACTTTGCTTCCCTCTCCTGATGGTCGAGCGAGGAAGTGCAGTGGCATCTCACTGCCTCTTCCCTGCCAGGCCAGCTCCTAAAACATCAGCCGGTTCATTTGACATCAACTGAAATTTGGGCTCCTCCCACTGCCATTTCTTAACGTCATTGCTCGGAGCTTTCCCCTCTCTCTGGCTTATCGTGGATAAACAATGCAGTTCTGCCATTTCTGTAAGCTCTTATGGGAAAGCACACACCTTAACAGAGTCTCTCTAATGGGTACAGGAATGACACATGGCTATCACTTCACCCCCCACCGAAACTCCCACCAAAGCCCCCCCTGGACTGACCTGTACAGCCACTCCACGGTTATGGAGGGGAGCAGAGGGGTGTCCTCCCAGCTCGTAGCTTAGGGCTGGAGAGTGCTGGGGTATAATTAAGCAAACTAGAATTGAGCCAGGATACCAGTCACACAGCGTTAATTATTCCAGGGAGTCCCAATTCACCTCAGTTCTACCAACTTCTCAGCTCAGTAACCGGCACCACCAGCTCGGGAGCAGTGCCAGTGCCTGCTGAGAGCCGTGAAATGCTCGTGAGGTGGCCTTGTTATGCATATCTGCTGAAGTTCCCTGGCTGTAAGCAATAGGGAAGAGAAGAACACCTCTTTCAACCCAGCAGGGTGTTTTAAAAATGGCTCTAAAAACTCCAGTGAAACTTCAGCTCTTAGTTTTTTCAGTGACTTCTTAATTTAAATAGTTTCTTAGTCCAGTGGCTTTTCTCTCTCCCTTTACCTGTTGCCTCAGGGTTATTTTTGCAAAATCACTTGAATTTCTTGTAACATGAACAGATTCCAATGCCAGCAGCCTTGATTTGCTATGTTGTACTGAGAATTAAGACATCCTTTTCCAGTGCTGTTGCCTGTAGTTGGAATCCATTCCTATCCCAGTCTAATCCTCTGAGGGCTGAACTTTGATTCACTGCTCTGCAATAATTGGGGGAAGGCGGGGGCAATGCTGGGGGCAAGGTGAGTCTAGTGCTGGCTTGCTGCTTATTTAGCTGTCCTTGCTTTTTAGCTGCTTTTCTCCACCTTGACCTCTTTGTGCTTTCAGCAGCATTTGCCACCCCCAGGAGGTGAGGAGGTGTCATCTTGCAGGTGCATCACCTCAGGCTCTGGACACAGGTACCACCAGGGCACACACAGGAGCCGTGCCATCTGTCTTTCAAAAGCCGTTTTGGACAGAGAGGAGGATACAGCTATGAAAACTCTTCTGACCTCTTGTTTAAAATCATTTGGAACTGCAACATTCTCAAACAATCTGGCAGAATATTTTTCAATAAATCTTGAATGTGGTAGTTACATTTTCTGTACCATGCTGGAAAACGGATTACAGTATTTACTGCCGAGACAGGAAGATTGATTCTCACTTGTAAAATCTGTCAGATTTCTTGATTTAGAGAGCTGATGATTGGTGGAGTGCTTAGGTTTGATTTATATCAAGTTTGCTTGCTTGCTTGCTTGCTTTCTCACTTTTTCCCCTTGAGTGTTGTTTTCATGTTGAGTTAGTCTTATTCTGAATGATTCTTTGTTTAACAAATATTGTTTTCTTGGATGTTTTTTATATTAGAGTCAAAACACTCTTTTCTAATACCTGTTTGCTTGGAGTAATGTGAATAAATTTCACTTGCATGAGATCTAAATAAAATCACTGTGCTTTATGGCAATAACAGACATCAGAATTTGACCTTGTAATCTAAAGCATGGGCAGATGCTTATTCCCCTTGGAAAAGTCTTCTTGACCCAGAGAGCTCTGCAAGAGATTGTCTTGACCTTTAAAAGTCAAGTTATTGTTTTCTTGGTCTAGCCATGGGAAGGAAGGCAAACCACATCTGTGATTCCTCCAAGTCCAAGACTTGCTGAACAAAGTCTAGCTCACACCTAGCAGTGTCTGATAACCCTGGTTGCAAATGAACACAGGCATGTAAAATGATTTAAAATGGTCCTCCACAAAATACCCATTAGAATTTAACATTTACACTAGTGTTTTGAAGGGAAGTTCTCTGTTTTACATTCTTCTAATAAAATACCACGTGGCTGAGCAGTAGCAGTGAGTCACAGCTGAATGTGCATAATCTTGGTCTGATTGCATTGGTACTGAATTGCAGGTAGAGCATTGAATTGATTTGAAAAAAATCTCTTTGCAAGTATCTAGTATTGATGAAAAGGTCATTATGCATTTGCAATGAAGTTGTCTCTGTGCAATGAGGTCAGCTCAGGGCCAGCTCAGTCCTTGCTGCCACCAGGGATGTGTGGAAGACAAAGCCTGCCTTAGCCTAACACTACCTGGTGCAGGTGGGAATTTTACCCTTCTTACTTCATGCAGCTTTCAGCTAATTAGCAGACATCTGGATTTACCTCTAATTAAATCTTTAGTGCTCTTTTAACAATAAATGGATATCTAATTAACATAGGCATTCTCATTAAATCCATATTAAGGGTGCATGTTTGAGACAATTGACACTTTCAATTGGAGGTGTTGCCAAGGGCCTCTCCTTGTACAACAGCAGTTGTGGTTCCTCTCTGAACGTGTCAGACCAGAGGTAAGCATGCCCGTCTGGAGGCTCTGCCCACTCCTGGGTCCGGGTGGTGTTCAGGAACAGCAGCTGGAGTTGTGGGTGCTGCTGTGGGTGTCAGCTCATTCCAGGCAACGGATCCAGGGAAAATGGTGAGGAATGGCAGGAGACAGGGCAGGCTTGTGATCGATGGACATCAGCCCATCTTCTCTCTGTTGCTCAAATCTGCCTGCAGTTGTGGGCCAGCTTTACTGACACCTGTGACAGACCTCAGATGGGACTACGCTTGTGTGCTGGCTGACCTGTGCAAGCTGCTACAATCCCCTGGGAAAATGGGGGCAGAGAGCAAAATCAGCACATGAAAAAGGACCATCCATGACTTTTCAGTTATTTTAAATCCCGGAAAAATGATAATTGGCAAATAGTTTTAAGCCCACGTTCACAGAAAATCCATGAAGGTCACATAAGACTTAGACCCAGGTCACAGTGGTAACAGAGAGCAATGTCACAGTGCAAGTGACAGTAACTGGTTCTCTGCTTTTGTAGAAAACAGGAGACTGAAATTGCAGAGACAGGATTATGCACAGTTGCAGTATCATGATAATTACTTATTCCTTTAGCATTCATTATTTTTAGATGAATCATAATGAACTCATCTTGCATTAATATAAATGTAAAATGCAAATCCATGCAAATTTCCCTGTAATTCAGCATCATTTAATGGTCTGTTAGACGTCTTCATGAGCTTCCCCTGAACTGAGGGCTCTCTTTGAAAAAATCCAGCCATTCTTGAAGAATAAAGAAGCAATAATGCAGCTGTTGTAGGCACCCTTTTAATTATACATGTGGAAATAGATCCCCGGACTTCTGTCATGGGTTTGCAAAAGTCCCCCTCCTTGGGGATTGGAAATAGTTTGTCCGGATGAATTTCCAGAAAAAGGCCAATCAGGAGTTTAGGTGACGCCTTTGCTAATTACATCTTCAAGAAGAAACGGAAGAGAAGGTGGTGGCGTGGA
>JAWMRA010000048.1:236760-293934 GCA_035584735.1 Pseudotriccus pelzelni
TTGCTAGTAATAAATCCTAATATTATTTTCTCCCCAATCAGATCTCTTTGTCTGCATAAACTTTCTCTCACCTTAGAACAATTTGTGGGGGGTGTGGTAAAAATTGTCCCCTAGGCAAACCCATGACAACTTCATCTGGTTTCCTTATGTCTAGAAACCTAGAATTACAATCAGCACTAAATCGTAGCTGGGATTGTATTAAACAATTGCTTAGACCCTTTGTGCCACTTCTGAATTTTCATTTTCTACTTTCTTTCCTAAGGATGTGATATGTAGTGCTCAGGTATATTCCTGTAGCTGCAGGGTGAATATCACCTTCTCTAATACAGTTTAATGGGAATTTCTTTCCTTTTCTAGTCTCATGGAAATAGGAGTTGGGCTGGATAAGATCACACGACTCTTACCATAATTTTGCTCTGTGTCAGATATGATCTCATCAGAGCTTGACAGTATCACTAATTTGATAAAAGGGCACAAACATTAGAGCTGAGATACACACCCTTTAGCAATCCTTCAGTTGGTGAGAAAGGTCTCTGGAATGCAAATTGTTGGGTATTATGCTCAGAAACGTTCCAATAACTTTTGTTCTGCAAAATTATGTGACTGTCAGAATTGAGGTCACTTCTACCCCAACTCCTCACCCTGCTCCTTTGCACCAGACTACAGATCTGAAACATGCAATGGGAGGCGTTTGTCCTCGAGCTCTGCAGGGTCTCACTCATTCCCCACCAAGGCCAGGCATGGTGGGCACGTTCCTCCTGGGCAATAACCAGGATTTGCAGAAGAGCCTACAGGATTTAGGAACCAGCATCCTATTGTGCTGTGTGTGGGATTTCTGGTGCAAATTTCCTGGGCTCCTGAGAGCCTCCAGTATTTGCTCCATAAGAGACACGCACCCCAGCGTTGGCTCTGGACCCTCTGCCTCCCTGTCCAAAAGGATGGGAAGGCTTTTTTGTTTCTCAGGGAAATCTTGTCAGGGAAATCAGCACTATAGAAAAGTTAATAGAGTTTATGGAAGTGGCCAAACATGATTGAAAGGACACTTGTAAATGTGGGTAGAACTTGTCAGTGGCTCTTTAAAAGTGACTAATACCATTTTAATTGTTATCCTTACTGCTATAGATCACAATAAAGTTATGTTGATGGAACCATCAAGCATAGTAAATGCTCTAAGTACAATATGTTAGTACTAATTATAGCGTAATTTAACAACAATGTCTATGGAGAGGGCAATTTTGCATGCCAATTCACCGTAGCAAATTTAATTGTATGGAAGAAGGGGAAGGCAAAATATTTTCAATAAAGAGTAAAATGATAGACACTGGGTGGCTTTTCCAATGCTGGTGGTATTCCTAACTCCCTTTTGAAAGGGTTGCTGCCACTTTGCCTCCCGGAGCATCCATCTGGTACGTGAATATTCACAGGGCAAGGGAGATTTTGGACAGATTTTGGCCAGCTCTGAGTCTCCTCAGCCAAAGAAGAACTGTGTTATTCTTCACTGAGGCAGGTAAGCTGCAAGTGGAAGTGATGTGAAACAGTAATGGAGAACATGCACAGGAATGACACTGTTAGAGTGGAATGTTAAAATAGGCCCCTGGGTTGTTTCCTTTTTATCAGGCTGCAAGAAGTCAGAAGTTGTTACTCGCTGAAATAAATTATCTAATAGCATTGACCTTTTTTTCCCTTCCAATTATTGCAACTCACAGATCTGCAAAAGAACTGAATTTAAGAGGAGTTCCACTGTTTTGGGTAAAAAGCTTCTCTTGCTCTTTGCCTGGAAGACTTTATTTTTTTAAAATTTATACTGCAGTTACCTTTGACTATTCTGGACACACAAAGGAATGTTTGAGAGTATTTCTTTCTTCAGAGTGCTTATAAATTCTTCCTCCTGAAGTCTGGGAGTTGTTTTTGGCAGTTATTATATTGTTACTCCCAACAGAGGTAGAAGGCTGCGGATATTAATAGATCTTAGTTTTAACATTGAAGACTTTTCCATGTGAAACTTCATTCCTGTATTTGCCAACCTTTCAACAACCCTGCTCCACTGTGAGGCTAACAGTGTGGTGTCTGCTGATGGAAAAGGCAGCTAAGAACTGTGACACTGCATTTCTCTTGCTAAGCTGATTATCATGAAAATCTCCTGAAATCTGTGCTACTTCAGTGCAGCAGTTTCCCCTCTCTTTGTCCTTTTGTATCCAAAACCAAATCACTCGATGACTCTCTTGTCTGTTTTACTGCACAAATAGCAATATAAAAATATCATCGAGGCATCTCTTCAGACTTGCAGCTTGAACTTAGAAATGGCTTTTAATACTTCCTTGCATGGACTGTTTGTCAGTTGTAATGTTTTTTTTAAATAACCTTTTTATTACCCTGGAAAGGCTGAAGGAGGTGATCCTCAGAAGTCGATAAACCAAAAGAAACCTGTTTGAAGTCAGCAGGATGATGCTAACTTTTACTAGCTGAAGCAATGGTTCTTGTCAGTCCTGGAACAGCAGGATGACTGACTCCTGAGCCTGGCAAAGCTCAGGTAGATTCTGTGGGGGTTCATCTCAGAGGATGAGCTATGTCATTTGCTTCCCTGTAGGTGATACTGTACCACGGTTTGTGAGATTTACTCCCAGCGACAGGTTAATAAAAAAAATAAAAATCTTTTTGGCCTGCAGAGACTTTTGATTACGATATAATGCTGTCTGTTCCTTCAGGGATCCCCAGAGCATCACGGAGATGACAGCTTCCTTGCAGGAAAAGCCAAGTGCTGCCAAAGCAATGACACGTTACAGGGGATGGGATTCTTTCCCACTGCTCTCCTCTCCTGAGTCAAACACTGCTGAAGCACTTCTTCGCTTCAGAGACTGCTTCTCTCTGCTTGTGGTCACTGGAAGGTTTGGCAGGAGTTGCTCCAAGCCGAGCTGCAGGCTGCAGCAAGCAGGTGAGGGTGGGTGCACTCACAGCAGCCCTGTGCCCTGGCCCTCACTTCGGGAGAGCTTCTGCTGTGTGCCAGAGCAGAGATGCTGGGCACTGCCATCCTTGGGGCAACGCGGAGGAGCAGCCCCTCTTCTGTTACCCTCGTCATCTGTCCTGTGTGAGCCTGCTGTGAGCGCTCACCTGGTGGGAACCAGCTCCTGGGACACTGCTGGGAAGAGGGCAGAAACAGGCAACAAAAGAGCAGGGATGGGCCCCCAGCCCCAGGGACTGTATGGGGAGTATCCAGCATCCACTGAGTAGACAAGGATATTTGTAAAACCTTGTTTTGAGGTGAGAAGACTGCTCTTATTTCACTGACTGTGAAGTGAAGGGGCTGGCTTTCTAAACCCTGCCAGTTTGACAAATCCCAGCTGTGCAGTGCCAATCTGCCTGGCATTTTTCCTGCTCTGCAGAATCCCAGCACCTCTGGTTGCTCCTGGTCTCATCCTGCAGCGCCCTGCTGCTGCTAGATGGCTGGATGGGGGGTTGGAACAGCAACCCTGGTTATCCCAGCCTGTGTGGCATCCTTTCTGAGCGTGACATCCTGAGGAAGGTTTTGTCCCTCTTGCCCGTGGACTTGCAGGGTGAGACTCCAGCCCCGGTTCTGCAGTCTTTCAACTTCTGCATCCAACTGTTCCTTTGCAGAAGTTGCTTCTCAGATTTCATTGTGGGAACAGCACTCAGATATAAGATGAAAGCTAAGTCAGGATTAAATTGACAGATGCAGAATCTGGAGAAGAAAAAGCCTAAAGAAGCCGAAGGGGAGTGAACAATGGGTTTTTAAAGCCAAATTCAGAAGCAACCAAAGAGACCATTTTCAGTCCCAGGAAGGTCAAGCTGTGTTGTTGTTTCTTTGATGTTGCTTTTTAGTGGCTGTTAGGTTAGTTTAATTCCATTCCTGTCTTGATACAGCTCTCAAGCTGAAGACTTTTTCCTCAGGATCATTCTTCAAACACATTTCCAAATGCTCCATTTACCCTTTATTGGTCAATGGCTGCCCCCGTCCATGTACCTCAGTGAATACAGAGCATACGGCACTTTAGTGTTACCTTTGCACTAATGGAGTCATCCTTCTGTAAGCTTCCTGGCTTCTTCCCAAAGCCAGTTTGCTGCCCACATGATGCTCAAAGGGCATGTGCCTGCCTCGTAGGGAATCCAGCCTGATCATCTCCTGTGTTTGGAGTCTTTCCATGTCTACAAAAGCTTGTTTTATTGATTTCTGGAGACAAGCTCATGACTTTTAAAAACCATTTATGGCTTTTGTTAAAAGTTATTTAATTCAGGTGTTGACAGGATGACTTCTGGCAGTATTACCCCTGGTCTAAATGCTGCACAGAGAGGAAATGACAGGCACTTAGGAGATGAAAAGTCCCCTGCAAAGGTTTATGTGGATGTGTAGCTCACACCCTGCAAACAGTCCATGCACTTCCATGGTGATATTTAGCTTGAAAATGAAGGACGTACAAATATCCTGATTCTTATCAGGAGGGAACCACTCTCCTCCCCTGCCAGCACTACCAGGTATAGCACGTGCTGGTTGCCACCTGTGGGAGCAGGTGACCAGTGACAACCATTCCTGCAGCCAGTGCCTGCACAGATTTTGGTCCCAGTTCTGACCAAAAGAAAATACCAGATTGTCCTAAAACTGAACACTAATGTGGAGAATACCATGCCAAAAAGTTCCCACTCCTGCTTTTATTCAGTCATCACAGGGGGGAGTATTTCTCTTTCTGTTCCCACCAGAATTAACGGACTTGCTTTAAAATGCCTCACCTGTGTCTGGCATCGCAGCTGTTTTTCAGGGGGCAGAATGGACCAGTGGCCTCCTCAGCTGTGGCTTTTCTCCTAAACAAGGGGCTAATGTTGTGCAGCTGCCACGGGGCTGGCCCAGCCCAGCGAGGGTGGGAGTGTGGGTGGGGTGGAAGGAGGTGGTGGTGGGACTCAGGGCACTCAGCTTTCATACTTAAGTTTTGCTGCTGATGGACTTCACTGTTTTGTGGGAACGGTGCTGTGGTAGCTGCTGGTTTCTGCCCTGCTGCGGACAGGGGCTCGTGTGGGCCTTTTGGTGGCTCCCTGCTTGTCTGGACTGAGACAGAACATAGGTGCTTTGGTGAAGGAAACTCCTGATGAAGTTGGAAACTCTGAGGAACTACAGGACTGCTGGCTCTCATGGGTTTGTCACTTGGCTCTGTAAGTAAAATGTCCTTCTTTCTTTGGTGCTCAGATTCACTGGGGTAGCATAACAAAGCTTTCAGTGACTTTGTCATCAGATGATTAGTGGTTAGAAATTCAGCTGTCCTGGGGAGGCAGTTGTTACTGCACGTTCTGTGCCAGGGGATTTCTTGCCTGCTGACTGTAGCCATGGGGTTGGTGGGACTCTGGTCCTTGCTGACAGTTGATGAGCTCAGTGTTGCTTGCTTTGGGGAAGCAGAGGGATCCCTTGGAACTGCATCCCCAGAGACCCCTCCTGCACAGCCTGTTCCTGGGAGTTGCTCTGGCGTTACTGGCTCATCCTGACTTTGTATAAGAACACGCACAATGGCTCTGCTTGAACACACCACAGGTGTGTTCCCGTGGAATAACCCATGCTTTTCATGAGTGTTTTGGTGTCAGGTCTGTTAATGGTGTTGTGATGAAAGAACATTAAATGTATTTGCTCGGTTAATACTATCTGTTCTCCTTTAAAATGTTGAACCAAACTAGAATAAGGCACCCTGCAGCTCAGGCGTTATTTAAATCTGTTTGGAAACTTCATGCTACTATTTAAGTTGTTTATTATTTTAATAAAAATATTTACTGCTGGAAGGGTAAAACATAGAGGTGTTGCTTGCAAACCTTCATGTCACTGAGACAGCCATGGTGGGCGATGAATACCAACTTGCAGAACAAATAAATATGTAGAAGCATTTCTCTAGAGGCTCAGCAATGAGAAAATAGTGAGCTGAAATGTTGTGTTGGAAAAATTAGAGAGAGACTGCATTAATTGAAATTCAGTTCTTCATGTGTAGCAGCTCCTTATCCTTCTGGGATTCTTAACAGTGCAAAAGAGAGCAACGGATTAAGCTAAATGTTGGCAAGGACAGAGATAAATTGAGGACTTAAGGCCTGCATTGAAACAAATTGCTGCAAAAAACCTGTTTGCTCTTTTTTCTTGACTTCTTATAAGACCAAATACTCAGTTCTACAACAGACCTACTGTTTGTTAACCTGACAGTGGCAGGGAAAAAAGGGAATTTAAACTTAGTGGATCTGATAGCGTTAACATTTTCTGCCATGACTTGAAAGTGAACACTGCCCCTCCGCCTGCTCCATCCAGCTCTTGCAGCACCGGCAGCAGCTGCAGAGCTGTGATTCGGAGCAGGACTCTGATGCTGCTGTGGGCTTCAGGTTTAACAGCTGGGTTGAAATCAGGATAAAGGTTTTTGTCCACTTTGGGTCAAAACCAATCCATTCTTAAGGTCTCTGTAGTGCGCTTGAAACAAGATATGTGTTTTATGTGTAACTCGTATAGAATAAGCTAATTTGGTATCTTGTGGTATTGTTCTATTAGTTACTTCTCCCTCTACCTTGCAGGTACTTGTTTAATTCCCAGGTTTTCAACCAGGCTTGGCAATATTAGTAAATTGTAAATCAGCATAAATAATACAGAAATTAAACCCTAAGAAAGCAGGAATGATTTGAATGTGGGCCCTATCAGAAGCTTTAGCTGCTTTCTGCATGTTGCTGACACGCTGAAAGTTATTTATAGAGCATGTGTGTGCTATTGTTTCATATTTAAATCTGTGCAGTGGCTGCGTTAGGGCCTGGAGGGCCCCACTATGGGCAGAAGGCTGTGCTGGGCTGGTGGGAATTCTGATCAAAGTGGACATGGAATCCAAATTATGTTGTAATGGCAAAAGACGAGTTCTCCAGGGTTGGCACTGAAATGCTTTCTGGTTCTTTTTGTCTTTTTTTTTTTTTTTAATCAGTAAGCTGGTTGAAAATGAATTGGAATAATCAAAAGCTTATAGCCCTGAGACCTGGGCACCGATTAAGTTGTAGGTGTGAATTCAGAAGTTTAAGTCAAAGGCGCAGTGGATTCAATAGCCACAAATGGAGGGTCATTGGTCTTCCACTACTGTTGGTGTTTCTGTGGTGCCAGGTTGTCATCACGGCAGTTCTCAGTGGCTCAGTGTTTTTGTGGAGCGAGCTGTCGGTGACTAGAGGTGGGTACTGGAGAGGGGAGGGAGCCTGGGGGGAAAGCAGGGCTCTGAGTGCCAGCCCTGCTGCCCAGCACACTTGATTCTTCAGGGCTGAATAACCCACTAAAGCACCACCTCGCAGAACCAGGTTCAGATGGTGTGTTCTGAGAAAGGTGCGACTCAGTCCAGCCTGAGCACAGGGAAAACCTGCCTGGGGCTAACTAAGCCCAGGTGTAACTGCTTAGAGCTGTGGGTGCACTGGGCCCTCTTTGCCAGCATCTAGAACTTGCCTATAGACTCATTTCAAATTAAACAATAAGTATGTGCATTTGTAAGTAAACAGTTGTTAAATTTGTTCAAATAATCAATTTGTTCCATCCCAAGGGTTTCCAATCAATATTGCATCCTAGCAGAGAAAATAATGTAATAAGACATTATTAGAATAATATTGTGTTCGTTTGTTGATGCTCATAACTGACAGCAAATCTTTATTGTAATTAATTCTTAGATTAGTTAAATAAAAGTCATTCTCATTTTTCATTCTGCTCTTTTCATAGAAGTTTTGTTGTGCTCCTAGTACAGATAAAATCGGCAGAATTGATCAGAAATGTATGTAACTTTCACTTCTCCACAATGGGGATGCAGGCCTGCTTTTATTTTTGGTAGTGAGTTACTACCAGCAATATCAGTTTTTGTAAAATGCTGTGGAAACAAGTTGTTTTAGAAGTTTCCCTCTGCACGGTTCTGATTAAAGGTATTTTGCATATATGCTAATGCCTTAGCAATTTCCAACTTGATTGTATTTACACCTAGCATGTGTCTTGCAGTGAGGTGTATAAAATGAAGCATTTTGGTTTTTCTACCTTGAAAGAAATGTGTTACTCCCAGGTTTGGGGTGTGCTGTAAAACAAGAGTCTACCTCGTGCAGCTCTGGAGAATGACAGTGTATGGTTTGCATTTTCTTGTCTAATTATAATTCGCCACATATTTACACCAATACTAAATCGAACATCATTAACAATCCTTGGCCAAATAATGCAGAAAGTATGTTGAAAATAAACTTGTTGTGCCTCATTATGTGGAGGTAGAGATGCAACATACAGGTAGAGCTGGATTAAGCATTTTTAACAAACCTTTATATTTACAAAAGCTCAGAACTTAATGTTGTTCTAGGTGTGAGCAGATTTTGTTTCCTGTCCCAGAAGAAATTTGGAGTTTCCGTTTATTTACCCTTTTTACTCTCTCATATTGCTGCCACATAAAGAAGAGACAATACATGGGTGCATGAACGTAATTAGCCTGAGTAACAAAACAGGCCCCAGAAGGATGTTGCTTCACCTTCAGTCACTCACAAACAATTAACCATGAGCTGAACTTGTAAAGCTGAGATACTCTGAACTAAGCTAAGTCTTTTTGAATCAATTCTGCTTTAGCAGTTGCAATTTTGTTTGTTTTTCCAAGTCTGTTTTCTTAATTTGAGATACTTTGAACATGGCTTTTTTCCATAAGCGGTTTTTGACGGAGCAGGAAGAGGATGAAGGATGTTCTTGTTGGCATCTGACATTTGGTCCTTCACCACTCCCCCTCAGTGCCTGAGTGACCTGAATTGAGAACTGAAGAGTCCATGAGATTTTACTGATCCTTCTCAGCAGTGTAGTCAACTGGAGAAGTGCCTGGGTACTAGTTATGGGCATCCACACAAAACTGGAAGGCGGACTAAACAAAGCAATAGATAATAACCTAGAAGACTAGGGGGAGTATCCTGTGCTATCAGAGAGCCGGGCTGGATAGTCCAACAGGATTTCTGTCCCTGGCAATTAGGATTAATCCTGTTTGCAGCCAGGAAGGAGTTGTCACTCAGGCAGAAGTTGTCTTTCTCCTTTCTGAGTGAACATTAGAAAAAATGAACTCTTGCTTAAGCTCAAGCCTGCTTCATCCTTCAATAAGGAAATTTATTCATGACAGTGGTGGGTGCAATGATATTTTTGACACTGCCCAGAGAGCATGGAATTTGCATCTCTGGGTTATTCTGTGGCTCATAGCTGTGTTCAGGTTGTGCAGTATGGAAGAGCACAGGTTTAAATTAGCCCAGACACTGTGTGCAGGTATGTTCCAGGTGCTTCCTGTTCATTGTCATAGTAATGAAATACACACCCATAATTTAGCTTCTAATTGTGACTATATGGTCATTATTATTTCTGAAAATTGAAATAATACTACTACTTGATCCCTTATGACTATTACCGTGCCAGGAAATTCCTTTCAAATAGACATTTTGACAGACCATGTTCTTAGCCAATGGCAAACTGGCAGCTACACTTCTATGCAAAATGAAAATGCTTAATTCTTCCCTCCGTTTTGGGAAACCTTATGCATGCTGCTAGTCTACCAGTTTCCCGAGCAATGTGTAAATGTTCCATACTGATGAGAAAAGTACATGGTCGTTTTAGGTCACTTTTTCCCCCATCTGCTGTTTAATATTAATGATGTCAGTTGCTGTGTCAAAATATTAAATAATTGTAACCTGTACAGGAAAGGAGTTTTATTGTAACCTTTGAAAACTGTATCTATATGTTTTAGTACATATGAATAATGCATAAAGTTAGGCGCTAAGGTTATTTTCAAAGTCAGTCATTTCGGGATCAAGCTGTAGAAAACAATAGAAGAGAAGAGTGGTTTCTTTTGTCTCACTCTCCTTCTTCCTTTAATTCTCCAGGATTCAGGCAATATCACTGAAGTGGAATGCCATTAGGATTTCTCACTAACTTCAAAGCTTAATTTAGCCTCAACTAGAATGAAGAGAGGCATAAAACAGGCAGTGGAATCCATTTAAATGAGTGACTGCGAAAGAAAGCTTCCAAGAAAACAAATGTTTTGCACATTCTTCTAGCAGAAATCCTCCATTGGAGCATGGTGGCTCAAGTGCAGCCATCCCCTGTCCCCCAGGCTGGTGGGTGCTGCCCCAGCTGTGCTCTCCCTGACGTGGGGTGGGGGTCCCACCCTGTGCACCCCAAGGCCGTGCAGAGGCTCCAGGGTACTCGAGGCAGGGACAGACCTCCCGGTCCCTGTGCTGAGGGCGTGGGACCAACTGCCCGTTCAGTCACACGTGCGTGTATTTGTGCATGTTTGGCAATTTTCTGGAACATCATTGTAATAGCGTAACTCAGCATGGAAGATTGGGTTTATTTTCCAGCATATTTGATGCTTCATGAAGGATGCAGTTGTACTGTAGACCGCTCCTTTATAACCCCACTCGTCAAAGAAATGTTCTTGTCATTAGCAAGGTGTTGCCTTTAAATCACTTCTCTCTCTGTGTTTCTTATTCATTGTGACTTGAATTTTCTTCTGTGAAATGAGCTGTATAATTTTGCTAGGGTAGTGCTAAGTGCTTTATTTCAGAAGCATTATAGGTTAATGCAGCTTCCCACATATCTCAAAAATCCAGAGGCCGTGGTTGTCTGTTCTGCCTCCGGGATAACTGCTCATAATCCAATTGCTGCTCCAGAGATGCAGTTTGCTTCAGACCCACCCCACTGGTGCAGAACCTGCCTGGAAAAGTCTCTTCACTATGGTTTGCATGAGGAAATTATTCTCCTCCTCTGTAATTGTAAGAGCTTGCAATTCCATTGCCTCTCCTACCCGCAAACCTCAGCGCTTTCCATTCAGCAACACTGAAAGGTGACAGTGGCCATCACCAGGTGGGCAGTTGGATGCTGTTCCCTGAATGGGGGGCAGGACCTAAAGGAGCTCTCTAGCCAAGGCTGTGGTGAGCCTTGAACTGCAGAAAAATCCCTCCTGGTGTGTTCAAGGTGGGCAGGAGGCAAGTTGGTAACTGCAGACCACCCTTCCCTGGGCAGGGAGGGGACAAGCAAGCTCCAAAAGCAGGGGAGAGAGACCAGATTGATGATATCTCATGTCCTTAATTAGAGCTGATCTAATTTAAAAATCTTCGGGCCTATCACAAGATCTTAACTGTTGCATAAGACATTTCTTTTAATAATGCATTTCAGTCATCTCTCTTCATTTGAGGGATTGTTTGAGGCAAGTTCATGTGACTAAGGACAGCCCTTCTCTTTGCTGCTCTTGGAGGTATCTTGGTCAAAAACATACATCCATCAGCAGTGACCGTGCCCCACATGTAGGAATTATATACTTTCTGATAAGTTTCTTGCATTTTCTTGGACGTGCCTATGAGTTGCTCTATTTGTAACAGAAACTGTGATGGTGCCACCCGAGGGGCCTGAAAGTGGACCCCAGTGTT
This sequence comes from Pseudotriccus pelzelni, assembly GCA_035584735.1. NCBI lineage: Eukaryota > Metazoa > Chordata > Aves > Passeriformes > Tyrannidae > Pseudotriccus > Pseudotriccus pelzelni. The sequence goes on from JAWMRA010000048.1 coordinate 248,170, forward strand.
TGGGTGGTAAGTGGAGTCCTGCAATGGGAAAAGCTCCTGACCTGGGAACCACTAACTTAAAGATAAATAGGTACTGTGAAGAATAAGAGCTGAGAAGAGATAGATGTTTGATCTGAGTGTGCAGAAGGCTAAAAAATGCAACGTTGTGGTTCAAAGGGGAAGGAAGAGCTGATTTACAATCTGTTATATTTTGTACCCCTGGAAATTTGTTAGAGTAATTAAATGCTAATCTAAAAAGGAGATTCAAAAGGATAGCTTCCTTGAAGATTGCTCTCAACCACCAGGATCATAAGTAAATTGTAAGTAACGCAGTTGAAAAGTTGGATCTTTCTGACTGAATAAATGTCACAACTGAGAAAAGCAGTAACTCAACTTCCTATATTTGAACATCTCATTATATTCCAGGCTATTGGAAGAGACATTAGGTTCCAGAGAGGTGACACGAAAGGTCTCATGATGATAATCCATCCTTTAATTATTTCATGGAGGTTAATACTGCTGTGGTAGTGTAGTTGCTTCATCTCAGAAGTGAAGAATGGGCTTTAAAAGAAATGAGTTTAATGGAAAATTAATAAAGCAGTGCAGAAAGACTGAATTGCTGGTAATGACGTTCATGCTTTTTTGGACTTTAAAGGCTTTATCTTGCATTTGGTTTCCAGGAAGCAAAACCATTTTCTCTATTATATCCTCTCTTCCTAGTATGGTTTACCTGCTCTTTTCCTCTTTGTTTTTTGTTTCCCTCTTCATAAGAGTGCAAGTGTACTTGAGGTGTGAGTGGATCTCTCATTGACAGACTGGCCTAGTCTGTCTCTGTAGAGAGGTTGTCTTTCACCGTCATATAAAAGTTTTCCAGGACCTTTGCTTTCCTAGGGCAGAGGTTCCATCTTGCCAAGACTGAGTGTTGGCTGTGTGCTGTGGCAGAGTCTGCAGCAAGCTCATGTGCCCATGGTGATTTGATGTCTGGCCTGGCTCACAGGGAATGACTCCGCCTGCACTGTCACTGCCTGTCATCTCTGGGGATGCTTGTTTGAGCCACCTGGCTTTTCAGTATTAGAGCACCCTGGGCACATCATTTCTTGATGTGATGAACTTTGTGCAGATGGTGGTGGGGTCTGCAAACGTAGATCTTGGCAGTGGCTTTTCTAGAAGGAGAGAAATGCAAAACTTCAGCTGCTTCTTTAAGAGAAAAGCCAGTTGAACTTGGTGGTGTGACTGGAGATTGGTTTTGAGGTCTTGAGGCAAGAGCAGAGCAGTTGGGATCAAACTGGAGAATGGTTGGAGTAACCTGAATCTGGGTGTGCAGCAGACAGAATGTACCTGCAGTTCAATGGAGAATCTGGATTACAACTTTTTTATTGTGACTGTTGTTCACTTTAAAAAATCTCAAGTGTTAAACTCTTCTTCAAACATAGCATGTCTGTTTTGTTCTGGTTGCCTGCTTGTGACTCATGACTTCCTGGGGAAAACTGGAAGCTTGAGGGAATTGCATGCATATTTCTTCCATTTCTAATATGCTGCTATGGAATACAAAATAAGAAGGAAACTGTACGTGGAATGAACATCAACACAAATCTCAGTGGCATGACAGTGCCTTCTTTTTTTTTTAATTAAAACATGCTGGTTAGTTAAAGCACAGTGTGATAAGTATAGGAAAACCTGCCTTGCAGGGAAATTGGGCAGAGGACTGCAGAATATTCATCCTTGCAAGATGGAGCTCAAGAGAGGATGTGATCAATGTCTGTGAGCATAGCTCAAGGCAAGGAAAAAGGGCTACTTCGGCTAAAAGACAATGCTGGCAAAAAAAAAAAAGGGGTGGGAAGAACAGTGTTCTCTGACTCTATTCAGGCTGTTCATCTGGAGGTGGTTCCTGACCAGTAGAGGAGAACATTCTGCAACCTTTTACCTAGGTGAGAAAGGGGTGAAAATACTGCAGCTATTTTTAAGATAGAAGTCCGCTTATTTGTGTGGGTGACTTGCATGTGGTGGTGCAGGCAGTGGCAGGGATTGTGTGCCATGACCCAAGAAGTCCTTCATTATTCCTATGGTCCTATAGGAACCCTGGCAGAACATACACAAGCTGATGTGTTCGTTCATGCAGATATATAATGTATTTAATGTGTATACATATTTTGTATAAAATGTATAAAAATTAAGAGGTAGTCCCTGTACCGAAGCTCTTAAGAAATGGTTATCTACAACTTCTTTTTTTCAAATTAGCTCATTTTTGGCATTGCAGAGCTAATGCATATTCATAACTTTTGCCAGTTCTAATTTTAGCCACCTTGAGCCTTCATTACAGGACGTGCACATAATTAAATTGCCTTCTTGAGAGTTTACAGCCTGTCCTTACTCACCATTTACAGGGTTTGAAATGATCAAAGTATTTTTTAAATGGTCCCGTAATGCTATACCAGGCTGGAAAGGCAATGTAACAAAATGTCATTCTCATAATCCTAATGTTTTGTGGTGGGCCAGAATTCTGGTCTGTGGTCTCAGGCATGTAGTTCAGTGAGGCCATGAGCAATTTCTTTCTGTGAAGTATTTGTGCACCTTCAAGAGGCTGGGCTTGAACTCTGTAGGACATAGCCCATGTCCCTTAATGGCAGCTGCTGTCCAAATGAATCTTGGAAGCAATTTAATGCATAATTTCAGAAAGAATCAGCTCTTTACTAAGCCACGGTAGAGATGGTAATAGTTCTATTTTGTAGCATCCTAATTTATCTACATTATGGGGGTATTTCTATACCTGGGTGTTTCTTTACTGTCTGTGGTGTTTGTTACTGGTGCAGTATTATTGAATTTTGGTGGTATTTCGTTTTGGGTTGTTTTTTGGTTTTTTTTTTAGTGTTCACGTGTGTGTGAGCCATGCCCCTGTCCGGGGGCTGCACAGCATCCCAGGAAGGGCTGTGCTCTGTGCAGGTATGACAGGGTCTTCCCCCTTGCTTTTATCTGGGCTGACAGCACCCAAACTCAGTTGTTTTTTCTGAGCTGTGCCCCTTGCATAAATGGAAAGAATTTCAGTTCTCCTTGTGAACCAGCTCAGTCCGCTGCAATCCCCCACCACTTCCCTTTTGCCCTTGGGGCCCTTACTGCTGGAGGAGGCACTGGAGATTGGGGATGGGGACATGACAGCCCTGCAACAAGCCCCACGCCAGCCAGATGGCACAGAGATGAGCTGTGTGCGGAGTGTAAAGCAGGGAGCGACTCGGGCTGAAGTGTTCTCTATATCCTGTTGTGGGTTGTTTTTTTTTTAAAACACCAATGATACACAGGCAGAGGAAGTCCAACTTCCTTTATATAAACTTCTTGTTTTATTAAAACTAGTATTTTCACTCAAATTTTAAAGAAATCCTTTATTTCACATGAACAGAAGCATCTTGCAGCAGGGCAGCCCCTTTGGCTGCAATGTTTCTCCATCTCCAAGCTGCCTGGTGGCCCAGGATCGTGGGGCAGCTGCCCTGTGAGCCCCCTGTGCCCCCATGCCCTCCCCAGCACACCCAGGCTTGGTGCAGGGTGAAATGAGCCACAGGGAACAGCAGGAGTTAGAAATCCAACCTACATGGCTGCTGTGGGTGGCTCCAGAGGGCAGCTTCAAGTAGCTGTGGTTTTTCAGATTGGACTGCCTTGGAGTTCCTCCAGGGATCGGGGGGTAGGTGGGGCCATTCCCCCTGCCCCCACTCCCAAGGTGGTCCAGGCTCATGTCAGCACTGCTTGGCCATGGCCACTTCCAGAACCAAGAGCACCGGCTGTGGTGACATTTGGCCCCAGTGTCTCCCCAGATGCACCGTGACCCTCCAGGTGCAGAGATGGAGGTGCAGAAACCCATGCCAAGACCCTAGCACAGGTGGCACCTGTGCTCTCCCTGTCCTCTGGGATCTCATCCGTGCCACAGGTTTGGGGCTGATAACACCCAGGGATTCCCAGCTGGTCGTGCTGAATTTCTGTTCTCCTACTGTGCACCTCACCGTGGGGGATGCTTTGGCTGCCTCCCTCCCTGCGGGGTTCAGGTGGTCCTTAACTTCAGGCTGCTGTTCCTGCAGGGCAGCCCGGGGTTGGTCTAGAAGCACCTTCCTGCCCGGCATCCACGGCACCTTCGCGTACCAGGGCCACTCTGACACTGCTGTGGCAAATGACCTGACCAATGAGTTATATGATAAGAAAGCAGCCGATTTTCCTAAATACTCAGATGAAAATTGTTGATCGGTGTTAAGACTTAACCCCCTTCTCCCTGTTTAAGCACATCCATTTCCAGCACAGTTGCTGTGGAATCCCAAGTGGCCCCTGGCAGGTCTGTGGTGGCAGTGGGGTGAGCAGACAAGTGCCACAGGGGTAGGGATGTTTTGCTGGGATGCTCGGAGACACCTGTAGACCTAATAGCTTTTTTGCATTGGTTTCTAACCCAATTTCTGTCTTTCATTGCCCCTTCTGGAGCACTTAGGTGCCCTGAAGAACCTTCCAAGGGTGGAGAGAATTTGCAGTTCTCAGCATCCTCCACAAGTATCTTTGCTGTAACTGCTAGAGAGTGCTGGGGTCTTTTCATTGTTGTTTTTCTTTTTGTTTTGTTTGTGTGGGGTTTTTTTAAGAAAAAAATACTTTTATTTTTAACCACAGCAGTGGGATACCAGGCTATCATCTTGGCAAGTACTCTCTGGGCAGCCCTGTGAAGTTTCTTCCCCTCAGGGCTTCATCCACTGTCAGGATGTATCTGTTGATAAGATCTTTCATTTCCTGGGTGAATGGCTCAAAATCCTTTTGCTTAGCACCTGACCGCTTGAAATTCCCATCCCTGTTGTTCTCCACGCAGAGCAGTCGGTCTTCTGTCACTGTCATGTTCAGAAACTCCACCATCTCCCTCAGCTTTGGGATGAGGCTCTGCTTTAGGTCCTCGTAGTGGACAATGAGCAGGCGCTTCCCGTACTTCAGCCAGTCCAGGACGTGGGAGGCCCACCAGGAGGCATAGCTGTTCACAAAGTCTGGCCACTCTGGAGGACCAAGAAATCAGGAAAATAAGACACTGTCAGCCATGCTGTGATTTAGCAATTTTCCTTTGCCTTGGGCATTAATGATACCTTGATCTCTGTTTGCTGTCTGTGGTAACTTAATTTCCCGAAGGTCAAGATAGCCCTGGTGAAAGCTTTTGGGCTGTTGTGGCTGAAATGTAACCACCTGCAGTATGGCCAAGCCATCCTCTCCAGACGTTTTTCTGAGGATTATTTTGTGTGGGTTTGTGACTGATGAACTGTGATACGTGAACTTGGGTGTGTGACATGTGGTGTGACACAGGACAGTCCCCGGCCCCGGCCCTGTGCCAAGGCACAGCTGTAATGCCTAAAATATGCACAAGGAGAAGTGGAAGCCAAATGTCTTGTCAGCTACAGAGTCTGAGTGCAGCACCGTATCCAGTGGGGAAATTGCAGTCTCCAGCCAACTTGCCAGTCAAACGCGTGGAGCGTGGCGGGCAGGTTCTGAAGTCTTTTCATGTGTTCAGGGGACACTGAATCTCAAGTCCCCTTACTGCTATTATCATTATTTATCTGCAGTGCTGTAGCACCTGTACAGTGCTGTAAAATTTCCTTCAGGAAATGTCATGCTCCATTGGATCCTCCAAATCTTAAATTAGATTTTTCATGGTTATTACATGCTGCAGGGGCAAATTTTCTTCACCTCACATAGCCTGGCAAATGGGCTGTGCACGGGAGTGTTGTACCTGGACGTGTTTTTCTCGGCCCAACAGTGCAGTGGCAGTGGTACTCCTGTGTGCCCGCGGCCGCAGCATTAGTGCTGTGCTCCTCTCCTCCCCACGATGGTGGGCATACAGCAAGACCTCAGCTGCTCCCAGAGGGCAGGTCTAAGTGCTTTGGGGGCTGATCTCGGGTGTGGTGGGACTTGGGTCCCACTGAATTGTTTGCAGTGCTTGCTCAGGTCCCAGCGTGTCCCCCCTTCCCGGCATGCTGAGGAGGTGGGTTTCAAACCAGCCCATGCTGGCGTGGTGCTTACCTTTGCTCTTCCAGTTGTGGTCAGTGGCATAGCCCAGGTGCCCGGCATATTTTCGGTTGAACTCTGCCATCAGTGATTTGTATGGGTTCCTTATCAACAGGATTGCCGAGTCAAACATTTCAATCTCTGTTTTGCCACTTTCATGTGTTTTCACACAGATGGTCCTTCTACTTCTCCAGTGGTCTTTTTCTCCTTTAAAACCTGTTTTACAAGACAGGATTGTTTGCTTTCACTTGATTATATGTCTGCCTTTTTGCACTAAATCATTCCCTACGGTGGTATAAAGCTGGTGTGACAGTACCAGTCAGTTAAACCGACTGGCAGCAGGTTCTCCCTCGCTGGGCAAGGCATCCTTGGCCCCACACTGCACTGAGGCAGCTTTTCACAGGGCCAGTGCTTAGTGCTTGCTAAATGTCTGCCCCCTCGGGATATAGCCTTCTCAGAATAATTAGTAACACTTGAAAATTTAACTTTCATGTTTCCTGTGCTAATGAAGGGTCTTACCCACAGGATTTAGGCAACAGCCTGTCACGGGAGCCGCACGCGTGTGTGTGCACAGGGCACCAATGTGGGCAATACGCATGTTTGCAAATGCAGAGCCTGGCTGTTGTCTCTGAGAGCAGCTGCCTGTCAGGCACAGCGCACTGAGGAGCCGTCCCTGCTGCCATCTGCACTGTGGGAGGCTGCTTGGTCCAGGCATGTGTTTGTTTCACCAAATGTGCTGACAGCGACAGCCATTGCTGGCTCAAGCAGAAGAACGTCGGCGCAGTAAGTGAAGCCCTGTGCCTTGGAAGGGCTGCGTGTGTCCCATCCCCTGGGCACAGTACCTTTGTTGTAGAGGGCTCCATCGAAGTAATAGCTTCCTGTGTAGTATCCTGTGGCATGCTCTATCAGATGGCGAGCCCACGTGTTCCCAGCCCCAGGAAAGCTTGACAAAGCAACAAACACTTTGGATTTGCTGCTTAAGAATTTCCTGTCCGTGCAGCGAGTGTCTGTGAGTAGAGAAGATATTTCATTGTTAGCATTGTGGCTCTTTAATAATTCTACTGCCAGCTCTTGATTACATGGTTTATTGCTTCCTTCTTCTCTCTCTTACGAATGTAAGATATCAATTTGAGTCCGGTTGTGAGTCAGCTACTTCCCAAAATTAATTCAGCCATATGAGGCCAAAGAGATTATCCTCAGAGAGGTTTCTGCTGGTTTTGTGTTAGGCAATGTTTTTTTGATAAAGCTGCAGCAAACCATTGTGCTTGCCAGCAAGTTGTGCTAAAAGCCCCTTGGTGATGCCTGTTTGTTACCAGCTATTTGCCTGTCAGGTTGGCTCTGCAATGAAACTTGAAATGTGCCACTACACCTGGAAATTGGGAGTTTTATAACACAGGAGAAACCCATGCTACTGAAAGGAGCTGCCTTCAGTTAAATCTCTGCACTGCCATTCCTCTTTGAAGGGCCCAGGTGCTGGCGAGCCCTGCAACCATGGAGTCAGACACCTGGTTTCATATGTGCTTCTGTAAATCCTCACCTTGCTTCTTAACATGCCAGTAAAAAAAAGGGTAGGATGAGAACCAGTCTTGACCCGTGTGATGGTTCATCAGCCAGCTCTCTTCGTTCTTCAGAGCAAGCTCTAGATGAAGGCATTGCTAGAAAGTGCCTACACAGCCCAGAGCAGGCAGTCTTATACTATTGCTAATCTCTACAGATCTGGGAAGTACTAGGAGTTTCATGGAAACAAGCATTCCTCTTGCATGATCTTTTCACGTGCTGGTGTCTGCAGTCTACCTCTGAACTGGGAGATGGGGATAAAAAAAAAAATAAATGTGTGTGTGTGTGGAAAAAGCCCAGCACCAATCCAGAAAAGCACTTAATTTGTTTATTTTAAGCTTGTGAGAAGTTTCACTGAAATCAGTGTAAATCACTGCATGGATAAAGTTGCCAGAACCACCTGAATGGTTTTCTGGATTGGAAGCTTACTCTCTACCTTATTTTCCAGCCTTAGACATGTAGGCAGATGAATATTTTAGAGGAAGATGAGCAGAACTGGATTCTGCAGAGTTGCCTCAGTTGGCTGCCTGATCTGGGAGCTGCATGGTGGGGAAATACCTTCCCAGGCTCTGCCTCGTTCTCTCTATCTGCAGAATAATGTTGTTCTGTGTTGGGGGGAGGCTGTGCTGTGCAGTGAGAGAATGGAAAGATGCATCTTCATGAGCGTGATTGCAAAGGGGGAATTTAGATTAAAACTGTTTCCTAAATTCCTGCCTATGTCGTGATACCTGCCTGTGCCATGATACTACTGTGGCTCAGACCGTAAAGGACATCACTTTTCCCTGCTGCAGAAGGGGCACAGGGGCTGTTTCCAGCAGTGGTGGCCCTGGCCCAGCGAGGCTGGAGCTTGTACCTTGCACAGGTGTCTGGTAGACCAGGCAGTACTTTCCCTCGGCCGCGCCGCTGGTGTTGCGGGTCCCGCTGCAGCGCAGCCCATCGGCACCGTCACGCAGCGAGAAGCGCCCGGTGGGGTATCCACAGTAGCACTCCTGCCCTCGGATCACTGCCAAGGGAAACTCCTACAGAAGAGAGAAAATGGATCAGGGCATAAATGCCAGGGCACCAACAGTCTGTGGGGAATGCTGCTGCCATGCAAAGAAAATTAATTTTCACAAGGCTACTGTCAAGATCAAAAGCAGTGTTTGATATGTCATTCTAAAGCTAGTGCTCTCTTACTACTACTGTTTTCATGTTGCAATTACCTAAAAAGTGGGTTTCAGCCACAAACCTCAAAAACTTTTAAAATTCACTATATGCTTTTTCATAATTCATATCATAAATCATAAAAAGGAGTTATAACACCTAGTACGTAATTCCACCTGCAAAATATCAGTGTAGGAAAAGTTTGAACTTACCCCCCAAAAAAAATGAGAATTCTGAATTGAAAGTTCTGTTTACATTCCCCCAAACCAAGTCAGCTGCCATGCATTTGCTTTACTCAAGTTTGTGTAGAGGAAACTTGCTCTAAAAAGAATTAAAGGGAAGAAGGAACTGTGGACCCACTGACTGCTGCAATCACGTGTAAAGATAGAAATAATAAAGTCAAGCCATGAAGAAAGTTTGCATCTATCTTAGTGTGACTTCACAGGTTGCAGAAAAATGAATGTGCAGAGAGGGGCTGGTGGAGGGTTTGAGAGCTACTGGGTACAGTTTTGAAAGAACTATATAGAAATGCTCCACCAAGCGATTTTTTGGCCCATTTTTCAGAGGGATTGTGCTGACAGCAAGAGTGGGGCTGCGCAGCAGAGTGGACCCACAGTGCCTGTGCCTGGCTCTGCCCCAGGTGCCGTGGGGTGAGCTCAGCTGGTGCCTGCACTCTGCCCACAGACGCGTTTAACTCAGCATATTCTATGATTCTGTGGTTTGTCCTACCTTGCTTCGAGATAGGAAACCTCCTAAGGTGTGCAACCTTGTTATAGTCAGTGTTCCTTGCAAGGAATGAATTCCAAGGAAAATTTTTGTCCATAAGAAATGTTTTCTTTAATGCATTTGATGCAGAATAATTCAGGTTTTGTTGTATTAGTTTTATCCAGGATGGGCAACAGGCTGCAAAGCTGCATTTGGGCTAATGGTGGTGAGAATTAAAGCCAGTTTGAGGGAAACATATGTTAATTATTTGCTGCAGAAATTAGCAGTTGCTTATTTGCCCTAAAATTCAGGTTTTCTCCTGCTTATGTAAGGACTGGGCTTGTCCCAGAGTCCCCTGTGGGCTCATGCGGGGCTGTGTAAGTGGGCAGGGAGTATTCTAGTGCAGAATGTTCAAGTCCACTTATTCCATATCAACCCTTTTTGCCTTTTAAAAGTCTTTTGGAGTCTGGGAAGGCGTGACAGGACTGCTGAGCAGCTTATCTCTCGCTCTTGCCTGTGCGTTCATCCTCTGATAAGGAGGCAGATGCAACACGTGTGCTGTGTGTGCCCCAACAGCCAACATTTGCTTAGCGAATGAGATATGACATTGTCAAAAACTATTTACAGATTTGATCCAAGGGCAAAATAGTTCTGGTTTTGCCTGCAAACAGAAGTTGTCCCTTTACAATGAAGCAGTGTTTCCCAGTTTGAGAAATTGCGTCCCTGCCCTCAAACACAGCCTAGAACAAAAATGTTCCTTGTATCTCACACCAAATGGCTCTGCGAGTGAAGGACTGTTCTGGAAGGCCAGGGCTTTTGTGAGGAGACATAAGCAATCACTTCTCCCTACCTCCTGTCTCTGCAGAGGCTGGTGGGTGCTCTGCAGCCCTTCAGCACACAGGGCTGACACTCACCTGTGCAGCCTTCCTTTGGCTTGGTAAGCACGTGGGTGAGGAAGGGGAGAAACTGGGAGTGGGCTTTGTAAGGGAACTCTCAGCATCTTCCTGATATCCAATATAAATCTCCCTGGGTGCAACTTGAGGGCATTTTTTTCATGCCCTATGACTTCTTCTTTGGGAGAAGAGGCTGACCAGGTTCCCTGGCCTTGGTGCAAAGTGCTGTAATCAGCCAGCTGATTAGTCCAACTGTTTGCCTGATGGTCTGTCCGCCTGATGCAGCGCAGAGAGTGACTGCAAAGTGATGTGTTCAATCTTGACTTCCCATCACTGTTTAAGCAAAACTCTTAGCCACCTTCTTTGCTCACCTGCGTCTTTAGGCGTGTCCCAAGCTGGGGTCATGGCTTGAAGTAACCATCTAACTCTGAAGTGAGGGACTAGTCCTCGAGCTGTGCGCACACAAATCTGTGACGCTGCGCTTTGGTGAGACGCCAGCGTACGGCCAGAGAACTCTGTGGGGCTGTGAATAAGCATTTTCCTGGACTGAGCCGTAAAGCAGGCACTGACAGGCTGTAACTCAGGGAGAGGTGATTTCAATGGGACTATTTACACAAGAATTTGTGAGATGAAACCTCAACAGTCAGTTTGAGTGGTGTAAGGAAAGCAAACATTCTCCAAGAGCAACACAATTGATGTGATTCAATCCCTGATTGTTTTGTAGTAGGTTGTATCCAAATTAAGAATTATGAATAGATTAAAAATACATCTATCTGTTTTGCTCTGTTTACTCTGCTAAATTAGTTCTTTTTCCAACTTCCTATGCTCATTCTTCTATCTGATGCAGTTAAAGTCTTTCAATCTATCAGAATAAGAGATGGGGTCTAATTGCAGAAGGAAATTTCTCTCCCAAGTAAAACTGATAGGTTTGGTTAATTTAAAAATTGGCATGTTCATTTTGCAACAAATCTAGAAGTCATTCTTCAAGTTCTCATTGAACTGGATATGCTAAAAGCAAAGTATAAATATCATGAAGTCAGTCCTGTCCTTGCATAAAAATTCTGGCTTGTTTTTCTCTGTGATCTATTGAGTCAGGGGACATTTCTGCAGAGCAGTGTTAGACCCAGTGTGACCCTGTTTGGAATGCTCCCCTCTCACTGCTGAAGTTAAGTCAGCAAGGCTGTGATTATCTGTGCCAGTCATGGTTCTGGCCTACTTATCTTCATTTTATTGTGTTTGAAAAAAATATCTAAATCAAGCTATGGAATCACTCTGTATGAATTCTACAATGGGATTTGAATCCAAATCCCAGGAGCCATTTGTTTATGGGTAAATAAGTGGATGTAGCTACATCTGGAATCCAAAATAGCAGATCTGGTTTTGAAATGAGAATATCACTGTGTTCTCTGTATTGCTCTATAAAAAAAAGAAAAGCGACTTAGAGGTGGAAATGTTCAAGTGTGCAGACTTGTTGGCATGGCTTTCGGATGCTCTGAGGTACTGCAGTTCTCTCCGAGAGAGAGAGCATTCTTCCAGATTTTATTCATGTCATCACACGTTTGGGCTGTCATAACAGGTCTTGTTTAAGTATCTGGAGTTAAACCAGAAATTAGACTTGTGACTATGCAATTCTGCTTCTGAAGCAGAGGAAGAAATTGCCAGTCTTTTTGCAGGCAAATAGTCTCTTTCCAAAGTGTCTCATGGTGCCTGGCAGAGCTAACAGTGAGTCCTTACCTGCACCGTTTCAAGGAAGGAATAAATGAAAGAGGTACCAAACCTCCTTCAGTAGCTTTTCCTCTTCATGCTGTCATTTTTGCAGCCCTCTCTGTGCCTTCTGTGCAGAAGGAGTCTGTTTAGATAAGCCTTTAAAATATCTGAGTTGTTGATGGCTTCCTCATTCAAGCTTCCTCAAGCAAATATGCCTTAGCTCTAACTTCATCTCTATGGCTATTCCTTAGAGATGGACAGTGTCCTCCATCCTAAACCTGTTTGAATGTTGTGTTCATGTGGTACATTTTGACTGTTGCCTTTTCCTTGTCCTTCTCGGTCACCAGTAATTTCAGATGCTTCTACTTGGCAGCATGGCCAGAAAAACTTGAAGGAACTATACTTCTGAAAACCCTTCTTTTCAGAAAAATCATCTCCCAAAACCAGAATGGCAAGACTGTGCTTAAAAACACTGACCTTATAAGCCCATCTGAAAACAGCTTCTTCACGTATTTCATATCATTCTCCCAGAGAGAGAAGCAATAATTAATTGCATTTCATCAGTAAATATTAATACAATTACATTACACAGGGTAAACAGACACAGAACAAGATTTTTCTCTCACCATTAAACAACATACTAATAGCAGAGCTTGGAAAGAATTGCTCACTAATTTCTGAATGTTTCTATGCCTAAAGGATGTGAGAGTGTGTTGGGGTGCGTGTTTGGGAGGGTATGTGGGCAATTCACTGCACAGTTAATTCCATGCCACGTTCTTAAACTGGTTTAGAGGATATGTTGAACTGGGGAAAGCTTTCCCAGTCTCCCTAGAAATTAAGAAGATTTGTTTTTCATGCCTTCATAGTTTTAATCGATTTTGCGATGCTGCAAAAAGCAATTGCACGTTTAGTTTAGTGCATGAGGCTGAATGTGGCTGCAGGCAAAATCTGACCACACAGTGAACCCTCTGTACAAAAAATCGGCCCTATCGGAGTGGGGAGGAAGGGAAGAGGACCAACAGCCGCTAAAACAGAAGGTGCCCTGCCCATGGCTCCCTGAGAGCTGAGCGGCACTGGCTCCCTGGAGGGCACTAGAGTTACGTTTCAGATGCTGCCAGCCCACATCCACCCTCTGGCAGCGAACCTCCCCGTGAGCTCCAGCCACTGAGACCTCCCCCGGGGTCAGATCTGGCTCAGGGCTTGGCTGGAATGTGACACGGAAACGATATTGATTTCCTCATGGTCGATACTCATCACTTAGAGCAGCTTTTCTGTGTATCGTGTGGCGCCGCTCTCATGATTTTTCCCTCCTGCCATCCCCACTCGAGTGGTTGGGCCAGATGCATCACTGGGTATTTACTCAGATGAGTTTTGTCCTTTAGAAACTCATTTACAAATTTAAAGCTCTAAGGCACTAATCTCTGCCCTTTCCTTAGTAGATTAGACTTCAAAATAACAAAAAAAAAAAAAGAAAGGATGTGAAATGAGAACTGTTCTTACTTTCTTGGAGCAAAATTCAGAGCACATCTCCACCGTCAAATTGGGCTGTATCAAGGAGGCTGGAAAGGTGTCTGTTAAATTTTCTGGAGCTCTAAAACATCCTCGATAGATAACATTCCTCCCTGCGGGGATATGAAATAGGTTTCTCTTAAAACGATGTCCGTAGTATCCTGCCCCTTTCACAAAGAACAATACTAGGTTCAGAAACCAAAAATAATAAAATAAATGTTATATTACAAAGGCTGCAGAAGTAAGAGAAACCATGATATATGCTAGAAATACGCATTGCAAATCCTGTGGTATTGAAAGGAGCACATGCTTCCAGCTTTGTACAAACCATGAAAAGCTGGGCTGCAGCACAGGGTCTGGGTTAAATTTCACCAGCGGAGGGCATTGCTATTGTTTGCAGGTCCCAGTTTCCTCTGAAGACTTGCTTTCCCCTCAAAGAGTTAAAAGCCCCAATAAAATTCTACAAAGCTTCCCTAGATCTGCACCAGGAAAGGAAAGGAATGGAAATGAATCCTGAAAAAGCCCCTCCCCTGGACCCATCTTGCTGCTCAGCTGCCTCTCTCTTCAGTCTCCTGCTTTTCAGGCCAGGGGAATTTGCTGCAGCCTTTGGACTCTAAACTGGGCTTCTGTCAACTGGTCCGGGAGAACAGCTTCCACCGCATCTGTAGCACCAGGCTCTGATCTCACCTGCTCCTGTAGAAACACTACAAATCTTGGCAGAATTGCAGGGTCTCCCTTAAACAGTATCACCGGAAGTGATGTGGGAAGTGAGTTGGATGACAGGAGAGATGCGGTGCAGTTATGAAGAAAAAAAATGGGTGGAAAAGTCCAGATTCTCCAGGATGAGTCAAAAGCAATCTAAGGAGAAGCTGCTTAAATATTGTTCTAATAATTGTTCAAACCAATTACTAGAAGCAGGGGGGGGATCTCTGGGATCACTCAGGTGATGTGAAAATAAAATAACTTGACCCAAGCTGAGGGGAACAGGAGTATCGCTGGGACCATGTCACTGTAAGCACGGCACCAAAGAATAAAGGACCTAGGCATGTTTGGGCTTCTCAGGATGTTCTTGAAAGGCCTCCTACTAAACCTCACACTAGTGTTTAATTCCTGAAACAAAATGGTTATGAACACGTTTAGAGTTGTCTCAGCCAGAGCTGTCCACACCAGCATTAGAGGGAACAGGTTCACAGGGAACCCACCGATCCCACTGGAAACAGCTGGGTTGGTGCTTTCTGGGGAGGATGGCAGAGTCGTGCCCCGAGGCAAGCTGCACTCTGCCACAGCCACCCCTGCTGCCATAAGGGCTTTGAGCTTCCTTAATGTGATGTAGGGGCACCTGTATCACAGGAGCTGCACAGCTTGGGGTGGCCAGGGAACTGCAGGGGGAAGGGTAGGTGAGGGATGGAGAGGGGAGACAGCGAGCCCCATCTCTCAGGAGATTTAAGTGGAGATGCCACTGAATCTACTCCGTGTAAGAAGCCTTATGCGAGGTCTGTGCTCTGCATTACACAGTGTAAATCATGGGGGCTGTTACAGTCTCAGAGTTACTTTCCAATGTACTTGTTCATTGTGATTAATACTTCTTTTGGCCCCTCAGCTGGCTTGCATCAGGGGGATTCTTCAGACAACTATCAGGTGTTACTAAGGGCAAAAAAACCAACATATCTAGCTCCAGGCTAGACTAATTTGATGACTAATTCATTAATACTTTAAAAAAAATTAAATGCTGCCTTTTCCTGCCAAGTATGTATATATATTTTATGCTTGAGGTTTAAACAGTGATGCATGTCCTGGGAAACCTGCCAACGTGCCCGTCAGTCTGACAGTAGCAATTTAAGTCTATGTACTTTTGATATATAATTTATATGTAGCTGGGTGGATTATTATACAAACCTTGACTTGTCTTTAAGAAGAAATGAAGTACCATCAATACTGGCACCACCTAAGGCCTTGGTGCTGCTTCTCGGCAGATAACATCCTTAAGGTCTTGTGAACTTGCCAATTGAAAAGACTGATCAGCTGTTTAGGTCTTTTATGTGCTTTGTGTTGGCCTAAAGGTTTATCCATTGTGTCCCCCATGGCAGCTAATTGAATGACGAGTAGAGTGTGTTGCCATGTAAAGATGAAACAAAAATCCAAACTGCTGCTGGAACAGAAGTCCTTGGTAAAGCAAAACCCTGCGGTCTCTTTTCTCTCAATTAGGAAAGGGATTGTTGCGGCTCTATCTCTGGCCTCTGTTTACTCCCTGATGCTGTCAGAGAGCACTCATTTTGTTTAGGATCATCTGAGTTTAGCGTGGCCTTGATCTGAGTACTTTTCTGCCCTCCTGTTACAGGGCACCCACTTACAAGGCTGTTTCTTAAACACGTGGGTTTGTCTCCCCCTGCAGTGGATGCCAAAGGGAGTTTGGGTTTTCAGCTGAAGTTCTGTTGCAGTTGCTCTGCACTGCACTGTGTTTCATGCTCTGTGTCCCTGGTGACACCAGCTCCTCTGTGCCAGTCCCGAGGCAGCTGTGCCAGGCAGTCTCCCCTGCCCTGAGGCGGAAAGCAGCTCTGCTATTTTGGGGAGGGAGCCAGGGACCAGACCAGCAGCAAATGGACATCGTGCCCCCCAGGCACCTTTGTCCTTTGCCATTTCAAATTCTCATGACAAACGGAGTGAGACAAGCAGCGGGGACAACTCACGCGCTCAGCCTGGCCCTGATGTGCCTCCCCTCTTCGGTCGCACACCCACTTACGTTGCCTCGCTCCTGTTGGCAGCTCCTCCACCCTGTAGACTGAGAGCCGGTTCACCCCTCCGCACACAGAGCCCTTCTCCCCCTTGCACTCGCTGTTGCACTCCTCGGGCTTCGCGGCGGTGGCCGGGAGCGTGTTCCCGCAGTAGCACTCTGCCCCGTACACCAGGCCCGCGTAGGTGTAAGCCCTGCAAGGAGCAAAACCGGGTGTTGTCACAGAGGCACCCGTCTGCTCCCCAGTTTGTACCTAGGGGAGGCAGGAGTGTGTCCCTGCGTACGGCGTGCACTTCTGCTGCCCTGCTCCAGAGCTTACCCGCCCCAGGGACAGCACGGCCTCCTTGGCAGAGGCAGCCAGCTTGATGAGATTTGGGCTAGAGACCAGTATCTATCAAAAAACAGATATCTAACAAAGCCTATTTAACCAAACAGTAATTTTTGTCCAGGACAACAGAAAATATACTGTGAGTAGCTATGCTGCCATGGACAATAGGCAGAAATGCAATGGTCTGCTTCAGGCAGGGTAGCAGAGCTACACCATGCCTGAAGGTGTAAGATAATTACCGATTTTATGTGTGTGTGATACAATTGTATGTGCAATGTAGGAATGCTTTTTCCATTTCAAATTTAGTTCCACTTATTATGGGAAAAGAGAACTTGCAGTGAAAAAGTACCACCTACCTCTCAGCACAAGCTTCCTGACAGTGAGCTACTGTCATTTTTCTTAAGTCATAGAAGACAGCTCCCTTCAGTGTCCTCTCCCTTGAATCGTCGGTGAAGCATCCTATGTAGGTGCCTGTGGGCATGCAAGGCCAGGGTTAGACAACACATGTGGGATGGAGACGGGGAAAGGGAAAAACCCACACAGGGCCGATCCAGCACCATACGCTGCAAGCAGGGCTGTGTTCAGTCAAGTCCCAACCTGTCTGGGGTCCCACCTGCTCTGCAGAGCTCTCCCTTGCTACTGAACCTTGGCAGGTGTGTTGAAGGGGTCAGTGCAACTGTCCCATGGAAATTCGCTGAAGGGAAATGAGACTTTGCCCAGGTTCCTTTCAGCAGACCTGCCTTTGCACACCCAGAGTCCACGATCCCCCGGAGCCGTGGCTCCTGCAGGCAGCTGCTGCCTGCTTGTCTCCTTCCCTTGGGTGATCAAACATGGCACTTCTCTAAAGTAAAAGAGAATGTAGTCTTCAAAGTAGTAAAAACTTCCAGAAATCTTGTTGGATTTCTCCCAAGTGCTCTCTAAATCTCTAGCTGATAATGATATGGTGCAAGAAAAATATTAAGAAAATCAATTTTCTTTAGGTATAGAGAGTAATATTAAAGCTGTAAGGGAAAGAAAGCTTCAGTCTTAGCTCAATGCACAGTGCTGCCTAGTTATCTCATTCTCTCTGATGCAACGGAATCTCTTCATCTTGCTTTACTTAGCATAGAAAAGATGAATGTTTCTCTTAGACTGCATCCAAAGTTCAGCCTATTTTTTTTTTTGTCATGAACAAATACTATAAAAATCCAGCTTATTTTTGAATATACAATTGGAAGATAATGTGGCGTCCCACTATTACACAGCAATTGTGTGTCTGTAAGTACATTTTATCATTAAAATATGAAAGAAAAAAGGAAATTTGATTTTAAGAGTAGCAACATTGAGATGGTAACACGGGGAAATTAAATAATATGAGCTGTGGACAAGAAAAGAATGTATGATGAAAAACGAAACTAAAAAGCAATTAAATAACTCACAAGGAAAAGGAAGTTTCAGCCACTCTAACATGGATTTTGGAGCCAGGAACAATATATCAAACGTTTAAATATTAGAAACACAGCAGTAGATTCAAAGACCTGCACTTAGTAATTTGCCAGCATGCAATTAGAAAATTCACAAGCTGTGAACACACACTCCAGCACGCTGTTAATGAGGTGGGTGTCACGCACTTCCAACAAGGGTGCTCCACGTTTTACTGCAGACTTTTGATTTGGGTATTTCAATTCAAATCAGTAGCAGCAGAAAACTGAGGCTGTGGGGCCAAAGAGCCCGCGTGGGGGTCCTGGGCAGGGCAGCTGCCATCTGCCCTCCTCTTGTGTCCCTCCCGTGCTGCTGCCAGCCCAGCAGCGGGTTCTCGTTCACATCCTCCTATGAATGAGTCGTGGTCTTAGAGTGGCGTGTCCTGTCACGTCACTGATCCGGTCCCTGTCGCCTCTGCATCCTGTGCAATGGCACAACCTGGCAGGCCAGGGGAAACCGCAAAACTCCATCCGCTGGCAGCACTTGGAACAGAAAACCCTCATTTGTTGTACTAACAGTGTTTGCCCGTGTCCCTGGCGAGAAAAGATGAGGGCCCTACCCTGAGCCACTTGCAGTGTCAGCAGGTAGGAGGCTGACTTGGAGGCAAAAAAAATACTTGGATTTCTCACCCAAGCCTGTGTGCTCCTGGGTGGAGACAGAGCAAGGCAAAGTGAGCTGGGAGGTTCCCAACGTGCTGCGTCAGATGCCATTGTTTTTGTCTTGGGTTAAGGGTCTGCCTGGGGAGACACACGGAGGGCTGGCTGACAGCCCTGGGGGAAGCAGGGGCAGAGCAGTGGTGCTGCCTCAGAGCCACAGTGTTATTCGAACGGCACCACTGAGGAGTGCACAAGCCCAGCTTCCGACAGCCAGGCAATGCTGCTTCACTGAGCAGGAACTACAGGGCATCGCTGAAACTTTAATAAGCATTATAACCACAGAGGAGTTCATTAGATCTTGAAAGGGACCCATAATGAAATAACAAGCATCTAAGTTTACTAGAAGTGAGTTGGGGAAGATAACGTGCTCTACATAGGTAGTTAAACTTTAATTGATAATCTTCAAAGGCCGATCCAGCTTCCTACAATATTGTTATTAATAATGTCACCTCATGTTCAGTCAGATATTCAAATGATGCATATTTGAATCTATACTTCAGTACAGTGGGATGTACAAATAAATAGTCCTTATGGCCCCTCTCATCATCAGTTAGAACCTGAGCAATGCCCTGGCTGAGTGGCTCTCACTCTCTCCTCTGTCACCAAAACCTGCTACCAACAGGGTGTTCTGCCGTGTCCGTGGAGCGACTCCAGCCTGATTCTTCAGGTAACTCCAGTGGTTCAGTCTGCCTGACTCACTCTGTGTGACTCATCTCCCATACACCACCACTGTTGCCTTCTCCCTCCCGTTTCTGACAATTCCTTCAGTAGATATCACAATGTGGCACCCATTTTGTGGGATTTTTTGCATAAGGTGCCCTTTTGTTTGAGTAAATTTATTCAACAAACTAAAAAGCAGTTTAGTAATGTGGTGTCTAGTCAGCCAGATCCCATTCCTGCTTTATTATCAGTGAAACATCTCCAAGAACAACTAGTTCTTCTAAAAGGCACCGTGTCAAAGACTGGAAATTCACGCTCGGATGCTGC
Organism: Pseudotriccus pelzelni; assembly: GCA_035584735.1. NCBI lineage: Eukaryota > Metazoa > Chordata > Aves > Passeriformes > Tyrannidae > Pseudotriccus > Pseudotriccus pelzelni. The sequence continues at coordinate 267,829 of JAWMRA010000048.1, forward strand.
AGTGAGGGCATGGCAGTCACCCCGCACAGCTCCTGGTGCTTCCTGTGGTGAGCTCCTCAGGGGGCTTATCTGCTCCTTGGGAACGCTCAGCCGTCAGGGCTGATAGCAGGTTTAGGGCTCCAGCTCAGCTGTGTAACATCCCAATACCACGGGAAGCCAGCTTTGTGCTGCGTGGGGGCCCGCCGAGGTGTGCTGGCCCAAATGTGCCTGGATGATGCAGATGTCAGTGGGGTCATAGGGGTATAAAGCCATTCAAGAAATGTGAACAGCTAGAGTCCCGTTTTTGCTTCTTTGCTTGCTCTGGATAATAGTTTCTTAAAATTCTTCCTGCTGACCCAACCCAAGGGGTATTTACCAGCAGTGCTTAGGGCAGCAGAGTCAAACTCACAGTGAGCTCACGTTTCTGTCAAACTGGAACGTCTTTCCATCTGAATTGGAAATGGTACGGCTTTGTATCGTGTTTTCTGGGCACTGGTGTGCTGTGCCCATGCAACGATGTGAATTCTCCTTGCAGTCCCTTGCCCTGTTGGACATTCTCAGCAAACTTGCCAAACCCCAGGAGTTTTTCTCCAGTTTGGGGGGTTGATGGCTCACTTCATGTCCCCCAGAGGACAGTGTGTTTGCAGAGATGCTCAGAGAGGGCAGGTCAGGAACAGTGAATGCATGTGCAATAGCAGAATTTAGTTTATGCCAGAAAGCTTTAGCAGCAAGGAGGCACTTCTAGACTTATGGTACTGTGTGGTCTTGGATAGTTAATTTGATAAAATCCACTTTTAAAGTGTTCCCTCTTCTGAGAAAGAAAATCAATTAAAATGGTCATCTCTGCCTGCTTGAAGAGAAAATAGTTTGAATTAGGGAAGCACATTGCACTGTCTGGGCTTCCATTTGATCAATAAAATTACTTTTTTGGAGGAAGTTACAGCTCAGCATGACCAGGGAGGTTAGGTTTGTGTTTTGGCTTGTGCATATGCCTTTGAAACTAGTGATGAGCGAGGAGGAAGGCATATCTGCAGGGACACGTTGTGGTGCTCACCTGTGTCTGCCTGGGGTGTGCAAGGTGCGGTTTATGTGCGTGCCGGAAATTGTGCAGGGTATGCCCCTTACCTTTGTGTTCAGCAGTGTGTTTGATCCCTTTAAATCCTGCTGTCTGCACGGGCTCCTGGTCGCTGACGAACCTGTGAAACCACCTTCTTCTCAGCTGCCTGAGCTCTGAGTTGCGGGACACAAGCCAGCGCGGGCTGTGCCGCTGCTCCAGGGCCGGTTCCTGCAGCACATCCATGCCCACCAGCAGCCTGGGACCAGGGTGGGGGTTCTGCAGAGCCCTGGGGTCTGCCATCCCAACTCGGGTCATCTCGTCCGGCACCGTCAGGGCTTGGTTAGCAGAGGTCCCGTGGGAACCTTGCTGGATAACCAAGCGGGTCCGCTGCAGCAGCAGGAGGCTGCCGGCCATCAGGTAAGCTGCTGTGAGGAAGAAGAGCAGAAACTGTGTCCGACGGAGAAACTTCTGTAGCCTGTAGAAAGCTTTGGCCATGCCCTTACTGAAAATGGGCCCTTCACGCCTCCCAACAGGTCCCTGAATCTAGCCAGACGCTCGTTCCTCCCATAAGTTCAGCCCATCACTTTGGTGTCTTCCTGTGATGAAAAGCTTCTTCCCAGAGCAGTTTGGTGCAGCGCTGCCGCCAGCCTCAGGCACCAGGCTGGCCCAGGGTCTCTGCACGCTCCCGGGGTGATGCCTTCATCTTGTCCTGCCGAACAGCCGATTCTGAAACCTGAATTACCAAGGGGAGGAAGGTTGGTTCACATCCAAATTGAAAACAGCCACCAGCAGGGTCACTTTCCCCCATCCACCCACCCCCTTTGGCTTTAGATGAGCATTTCTCCATCTGTTGTTTATAACTATGCGCATTGAGAACTACAGTGAGGACAATTGATTGAGTACAAGTGAGTTTCAGATCTTCAGGCATTTTTCTTTCCTTTCTCTTACCTTGGAATGCACAAAAAATACCTTTATGGTGAGGTTATTTATCTTGGGACGATTGGAAAAGAAGTTATTTTCTTTTGTCAGTAGCCAACATCTCCATCCTTTGTCACTGGCTGAACACACAGCCATAGTACAGGCATCTTTTTACGGAGGTATTACCAGATTACTTCCTTTCAGCTAAACAGTAGCTGAGCTACAAATGCAGATCAGAAGGAAACTGCAGTGTGGGTGTGTGGGAGGAAAAAGAAATTGCATTATCTCACAATAGATAAGATAATAATTATTAATCTCTGTGCAGCACAATGAAGCTGGGCTTTATGCTGGAAGGATATTTGGGGGTTCTGTACTTACAGAGCTGGGGGAGTTGCTGTGAATGTCACTTTATCAGAAACCAGAGATCCTGCTTTTTTTTTTTTTCTTTTTTTTTAGTAGATTCATATTGCCAACTATTGATGTGCGGGTGCGTGTGGAAACCCTAATGTTTGAAAAAATTTCATCTCAAGTTCAGCATATCTCTTTTGACTGCTGCTGAGCTTTGCAGCTTTAGTTGTGCTGATGTGTATCATGATGAGATTGTCTGGGCAAGAAAAGCTCCTTTGTGCTCTAGGGAACCTTTAACCTCCCATGGCAAATAAAAGCTGGCATCTCCCCATAAGTTCCTGTTTTCCCAGTCTATCCCCTCTCTGTGGAGCCAGGCAAGTGTTGAGAAAATATGCAGTGTTTTCCAGAAAAGAAAATACTATGGCTTTTGTTTAGCTTGCAATTGGGGCACACTCCTGAAATCCACAGTCCTTGCAATGAACATCTGCTTATTGTATTTCTTGTTTCAGTATCTGATTGAAAGTTTTGTGGATATTCACTTATGCCTCTTTATTAAGTAATTGTTACCAATTAAGTCTCCATCCATTCCTTTTTTCATTTGGTTGAGAACATCCTTTCTGTCTTAAACAACAACCAAAACCAAAGGTTCAAAACTTCTAGGACAAAAATAAATTAAGCCTCAGCTGAATCTTTTCTCAATTGAGCCTGAATTCCTTCTGTGTGACCTTTCAGCCTTGATTCTTAAACATGGCTGTCACAAAGCAGGAATCCCTGTCTCTAATCTTACAATCTGGGTGGCCTTGAAGGCCTGATTTAGGTATTTTTTTAAGTTGTTGTTGTTGAAGTTCATGTATGCTGATTTTAGTTGTACAGGACTGAGTAAAAATATTCTAGGTCCTCCTTTCTCTAAGGGCTGGGGAGTATGAGCAGGTGTGAAGCACTGACAGGCCGTAGCATCTGCAGTGAATTCCGACTGCTCTCGCTACAGTACAAGTTTCACACCTCCCTTCGTATCAGCTCCAAAGCCAAAGAAAATGCATTGATTTACACCAGCTAAAGAGCTGACCCTCAAAGTTAAATTATTGAAAATCTCTGATCAATGTTGTGAGTGCTCAAGCATCGCAGTAAAAGGGTCAGAAGTACCAAGACAGATGAATGGAAAATTAGCCCTAATTAGATCCTGCAGGTTGTTACTGCACTAATTCATCTGAAGAAATACTGTCTCTGAGCATAGGTGGGATTTGATTCACTAGTTGTTCCTGCCGTGGGGCTACTGGAAACTTCAGCTGTTCCCAGTGTGTATGATCTGAAAGCAAGCTGTGTGCACATACTAGCTTGGAATTTGGACTAGGAATTACTGTGCTCCGTGCAGCCAGCAGTACTTTGAGGGAGGCTGGGTCAGTGGGCAGGAGGCTGTTTGCCTCAGCAGCTGGGGGCCGGGCACACCATGCTCTTCGAGGTGTCATCTGCACCACAAAGTGGTGGCCCTTCCTGGTAAAACGCTGCTTCGAAGGCTCATCGGGGAGATTACAACAGCTGCAGTCACACAGGACTTCAAAAGGGTTGATTTCCCCCACCCCCAGCAGCAAGATGAGGCCAGATAAATTGATCAGATTTGGAGTAATTCAGGGTTTCACAGCTCTTCTGGTTTATTCACAAAGTGAGAGATGCTTCAAGCCCAAGTTTTCAGTTGTACCCTGTTGTTGGCATCGGAGAGGCTGCACTGAGGCAGCCGGAGCCTTTGGGCTCATCAAGCCATGCTGAGAGTGGCAGCTCGGCTGGAGATGGGCCACTGAGGCTGTGTAGCAGAGGTCAGGCATGTTATGGTTGACACTGGCCCAGTTTAGTCTCTTTTAACACCACTGTGTTCTTGGTCAGTGGATTGCAGGAGTTTCTCCATGTTTGCAGGGATGTAGAGTGGAACAACTGGAGGCTGCACATCCCCGGGATGAGAGGATCTGCCACTTGTCTAGGCAGAATGTGGCAATGTGTCCTGGAGCCAGGGGAGGCCAGTCCGGCCACCACCTGCCCAAGGAGCACGGTGATAGGGTGTGATGTTCTACCTCCACATGAGCAGAGTGGAGAGCTTGCTGTGCATCAGCAGAACTGGAGAAAACACCCAAGGTATCAGTCCTAAATTAATGGTGCAGCAGGCTCTGTACCCAAACACAAAGAAATGTTTGGCATTGCTCCTGTTGCTCTGCCAAGTTTGTTTATTTATTTATTTACTAAGGAAAAGCTGCTCCTGTGTCTCAAAAGGGTAACTTTGCCCTTGCCCAGTGGCTGAAAATGTTTAAGTGGTATAAGGCAATTTTGCTGCATTCAACATGATGTGTATGAATTACCTCCAGATGCACTCGCCCTTAGAGCAGTTGCCATGACAGTGCATTGTAGTAAAATCCAACCAAATAAATAAGGAGACTCTCCACCCACAGACTGCTGCAAATGTGCAACTCAAAAATTAAATGTTGCTTTTTAGTGGGGAAATAGCAGAGAGTGCTGCTGACATAAAAACTGTCATTTGATTTTTCCATAATCTGCATATTGCAATATCATTAAAGTACGCCTAGAAGAATTCAAGTGTATCGCTTTTGATGATGATATTAAACAGGAAAGAGTAAGAAGGAAAGGACTAGTATTTGGTAATAGAAAATGTATCGTTTGTCTTCTTCATGCATGTTTCACTTAAAATGAATGAAGTGAAACAGAAGAAAAACAGTCTTCTGTTCCTGTTTGTTAGTTCTCACAGCCAAAGGTGTTTAGGACCATATTAATTGGGAATTGTTTGTAAAATCATAAAATGGTAATTGAAAGGAATTTGAGATGGGCAATGAGAACTGTTAAATGGTAGAGGAGACCTGTAGGTGAAGAGGGCAATGAAAGGGTTAATGCTGCACAGGGAGAAGGGCAGTAATTAGCACTGGCAAGTATCAGCCTGGGAGGTGGTGAGTGGAAGCATGGGAGATCCACTGGGTCCTGGGCCTTCAGCAGGGAAAGAATCCATTGCCACCAAAAAGGTGCTGTAAGGAAAAGCAGGTCAGTACTTTGCTTCCAAAATGATCTTGTGAAGTGTAACAGAGGGTATCACACTAGGCAGCTGCATTGATGTGTTTATAAAGAAAAATGAAAGAAACATGGTAAAGCTCTTGGCAATTCTGCTCTCCTAGCTCAAGGAGCAGTTACAGAATTCTTAAAGGAAGGCTGAATTCTTTCAGTGATGCCCTGTTTGCTGGTAAAGGCTGAAGACACTGAGAAACAGCCCCAGACTTGAGGATGAAGACTTGCTTAAGTGAGGGCTGTCCCTTAATATGTGCTCAGTGCAGAAGCTCAGGTCAGTGCTGCATTGATGGCTGCAGCTCATCAAGAGTTGGTCTTGTCTAAAGAGCAGCAGGATTTTGCAAATTCAGAGTTCTTGGCACAGAAGCAAGATGATGTTTTCTGTTGTAAACTGAAGGGAATTGGACTCGTGTACGCTATTTTTAGAAAAATCCATCCCTCTTCCACATTTCTTTTTTCTTTTGTCAGCTTTCTTTGAGGACAAGTGCAGTCAGTTAGGCTCCAGCTGAAGGATTCTGGCTCACGGCCTTCTCTTTGGATACACATTGCCTTTTTCTCAAGGCAGTTTGGAAAGTACAAGGGAAACATCATACTGTGTGAATGCACATAGGAAGTAAAACTCTTAAGAAGCCACAGATTCCATGTTGGGACCCTGTCAAGTATTTGCAGTTCCCTTTATTCCGATACCTGAAATCATCCTGAGAAACTCTGAGACAGCTGACAGTGAGTGCTCCTTGTAGCTGTTCTTTCACACGTGCCTAGAGCATCTCTCCAGGTTTGAGAAAGGGGTTAGAAAAGACAACGAAGTTGAGCAGAGCTCTTCCCTCATACACTGAGTGGAATTGACAGAGAAATTCTTTATTATTTCAGTTTCCAAGTCACGGGAAAAGAGAAAAATGAAACTGTGGATCATTTTTGTGTGGAAAGTGGCAGATGCTGAAAGTGAAGCTTAGAAGAAACATCTCTGCTGTCTTCAGCCAAAATCCACCCAAATCAGGATACAGGTTGATGCTGATGGATTTTGGTTCAGGTCCATTGTTACTTTTTCTAGCTCCTTAAGAAAATGTCATGCGGAATTGTCTCAGTGCCAGCATAATTTCGGAATTCATGCAAAGGAAAGAAAGGTGATTTTGTAATTCCATCACCTTGCCTTGGATATATATATTCTTTCACCAAAAAGAGGGGAAATTTTTGATGAAGAGTTAGTATAATATTCATGTCCTTCTCCAGCTTAAACGTGTCCTTTTCTGTGAGATGAGGTCTATGGACTACAACCTGCCTGCTGACCTTTCTGGCAGTTATGGTGCAATGCTTGAACGAGACCCACCCAGAATTCACAATGTGGCCTTTCAAGGGCATTTGGCTTCCTTTGGAGGCAGGAGCATCCTCCAGCTCTAGCCCTGGGCAGGCATTTCTTCCAATAGGCCTGTGCCATGTGGGTTTTGTCGCAGTGCACAAGCTGTCCTGCGTGGGCAGGGCCAGGGCACAGCCTTGGTGTGCCTCACATCCCGCTCCATGCTGTGCCCCACGGCTCCCGCAGCCGCTGCCACTGCGCCCGTTCTGCTGCTCTGTTTTTCTCATCCCTGCCCTGCCTGCAAGGTAGGTGGAAAACTCAAGTTGCTTTTGTTCTTTGCTCCAAGGCAGGAACATCCAGCTTGGGCCCACAAGGCTGAGGATGAGTTAGTGCCCTCGCTTCACTTGGGCATGGCCTGGGTCACCCTCCGTGTGAGACACATCAGTCAATTCTGCTGCTGCAGAACTTGCCGAGGGTTTGTATCTAAATGTGACAAAAGGTGTTTTCCTCGTTTCTTCTCAAGTCACCTCCAACACTGTGATTTAGAAAATAATTTGGCTTTTGAATATTTCTAGAAACTAACTCTTTCACCCTTTTCTGTCAGAATGAAGCTTATGGTCTAGGGATTTTCAGTAAAGCAATGGAGTGACCGTTGAGACAGAAGTGAAGGGGCCCTCAGGCAGCCCTGACTTGCCATGCCAGCTGCCTTCCCAAAGGATCTGGCCTCATCCTCAGGGCTGCTGGAAGCAGTAGGCACTTCTTCAAGCACTTCTTCCAACTTAGGAAGTTTTTCTTTCTAGAGGATGGGTTGGTGCTGACCCGATGCATGTGTAAGGTCTGTCAGCAAGCTAGAAATGAGGTAAAAGCACCTCTTTCTCCACATGCTGTGGTGGCAAGCATGGCAGCTTGATAGGGCTTTCCAGCAAGTTTCCCCTTGCTTGCTACATGTGTGTTTGCTACAAGATGTAATCAAATTGCAAAGTTATCTTTGATGCTGAGATTGTGTTAAAACCTTTAAATAATACTGAACTGTGAGAAATAAAGCAGAAAAAAATCTTTATGCTGAGTTAGCAGGAAGACAGAGAAAAAACTCTGTAGTCCATAAATTAGTCAAATCAAGTTGAAAATAACACAAAACATACATTATACTCCCTTTATTCAATGTGGGAGGTGTTTTGCAGTGACAGATAATTCAGCTTTGGAAGGGAAAGGCAATGTCATATAGCAGAGCTGCAGCCTGAGGCTGGAGAGTCAGCACTAACTTGTGCAAATTCAATCCCAGCAAGCAGCTCTTTCACCAGATAGGCCACTTTTTAAGACTAATTCTTTATCATAAATAGGTGTAAATCTGGACAATAATGTTGTTGGTGAGCACAGAGCCTGAGGTGAGGGATGCAGAGGAGTCCATGGGAGGCAGCTGGTCCAGCAAGGCTTGTTGTGGAACAGTGCTGACTTGGAAATGCTCAGGGACAGCTTGAGTAGAGAGCACACTGTGGTGATATGGTATTTCTCCACTAATCCCAGTATGTTTTACTTAGCTCAGCAATAATGCAGGAATCAGGAGAACTGATTCCAGGCCAGTATGGAGAACATGCAAACCCCTATTTCAGAGGTAGACGTGCACACACGTATATGTGTGTGCATTCTCTGCACAGAGGGATGTGTGCTCCAGAGGTGACATACAGGCTGATAAACCAAGAGCTTTCAGCAAACTATTCGAAAGTATTTTATCAACAATAAAGCATTCATGCATGATATACATCCTTTGATATTAAAAGTTCAAGCACCCAGCAAATGATGCTCTATCTAGAGTTTCCAAGAGCCCCTATATGGTCTGTGGCTGAAGTTTTGCATGAGAATGTTTTAAGAAATGTACCATATATTGATGTTTGCCTTAGCCTGCAGGAGCTAGAGGTGAGATCTTTTCCTGTGTGCAAGGAAATCTACTTGAATTAAAATAACACCCAGCTTTGTAACTAAATCATGGGTGTTTACAACGTATCTTTCATAAACCCTTCAGTATATGAATTCCTGCAACCTTCACCTTGTTAAGAGTGTATTTGTTCAGCACAGTGATGCTCCAGAAACTGTTTGGAGAAGCTGAGCATTCCAGCCTGCCTCATCAGGCTGGCACAAACGTACTTGCAGTATCCATGCCGACTTTTCAAGTATAATGCTCCATGGATGCCTGGGGAAAGGGCATCTCGAGAGCAAACTGAAGTCTTTATCAATAATGCCACTAAGCCTCATCTACCGTGGATAAATTTAATAAATCAAACAGCAATTGAAACTGCAATGAATGCTGATACCTCAGCCTCTGCAAAAAGTTGTCCGGCTTTTGCTCATGCCTAGGCCAGCCGGCACACGGCTCGAAGAGGCAGATATTGCAACTGTGACAGAAAGAAGGAAAACCTCACCTTTCTTTTATGGCCGAGGAACCCCTGCTGTAGCCAGGCAAAGTCCTGGACGATCCAGTGAAATGTTATAAAAAGCCGTAATACATCTCTGAAAAGCTGGTAAATCCTGCTCCCTCTGCCCTTCCCTGCTAATCCTTCTCGTCCCTCCCGGTTCCGGCGCGCAGAGCCCGTAATCCCGCGCACGGCTCCGCGCGGTGTCCGCGGCGCTCGGGTACCACCGGCCGCCCCTGTCCGCGCTCCCCCGGCCCCGCTCACCGCTGCCGTGCCCCGCGGGTCCCTGCGGCTCGCCGGGGTCCCCGTGTCTCACCGGGCCGGGGCGCCGGGGTCCTGCGCCCTGCGGGGGCTGGCGAGAGGGAACCGCTCCATGGCCTCCTGCGCCAACAGGCTGGATGGAAGCAGCCTCCGCTGTACTGCCAAAATCCTCAAGCGCGGCCAGCGCGCTTGTGTTTCGTAACGCTCCTCTGCTCGGGGAAACAGCCTCTCTCTACGGCCGCTCCACGGCAGAGCTCTGCAGCCTTCTGCAGCTGCAGACGTTTCCAGACCTAGCCATTCCCTCCGCCTGGATGTTTGTCCAAGCGCACGGATGTCTGCATCGGCAGAGCTGAGTGGCGGCAGCAGCAGCGTGAAGCCCTAATGCGATCAGCTGAACGGATGCTCAGTGTTTGTTTCTCGGTGCCTCTTCCCACTAGGGGCAGATCCTTCTGAAGCCGCTCCTCTGGAGACCCGGACCCCTTCCCAACAGGTCGAGAGGGTCCCGGGAAAGCGAGTCCGTGACAGCCTCCCGGCACCAGCTTGGAGATTTCAGGCAGAAAATTGTTATTCTGGGCACAGGTGGCTGGAAGTAAAATATTTATAAATGTGAGAGCTGAAAGACATTTGCTGGTGTCCTCAGGACTGCCTGTGCTGCTGTCTTCCCTGCACGTTTCAGTTCTGTTCTGCTGCTGCTTCACATGGAGATTGTGCAATTTATAATTATTCTTAAAGCATCTGCATTTAAATGGGGGCAGGCTGCACCCCTGTAACTGCATGGGGGTTTAAAGCACCCCACAGGCCAAGCATGTTTAATGAAACCTGTGAAGATTTGTCTCTTGGAAACAAAGTCTAATGCAGTACTGGGAGCCTTGGTTCCTCCCTGTGCCAGGGGGTGTGAGTCAGAAACATCAGGCCCAACACCTGCCTGGCTGGCAGAAAGCAGCACTCAGGAGCTTTTTTGGATTTAAAAGGAAAGAGGGAATTGGAATGCCACGTGGGGCTGATCCTGTTTCCTCTCTATATGCTTCACAATGCTTCATGCTCTGAAGCCCTGTGGGCTTTGGTGATCAGGTGTGGGGATCTGTCCATGCAGTGCACCCCGCGAGTGGGGCCGAACCCCACAGTGCGATGCTGACGCTACTTGAATCACGGTTGGTTTTCCCATCTCCACATGATTTAGAAGAGGGATCTGGTTGTTCAGCTCAACATAAACAGTTAAAGTGCTTTTGCTCCTAACAAATGTACTCTGGGACCTGTACTGATAGGGCTGCAATCCTACAGTGTTTTTTTGTGAATTTTGATTAATGGAGAACCCTGAGGCTTAGCAGTGTGACATTCAGATTTAAAAAAACCTGATAGTTGGAGGTGTATTGTCAGCCCAAGAAGTTGTGCATCTCTTAGATTGCAACCTTTATATGTGTGTACATCTTTTAAGGCTGTAGAAGTGTGAAATTAATTTAGTTTTATTGAAATTAAATTAAGCAATTGTTAAGTGTAACAACATTTCTAAATGTTATGCTGGGTTAGGGCCTCAATCAATAGAAATGCAGGACTATGCCCAGGTGGAGCAGTGGCAGGAAATGTCTGTTCAGCATTCTCAGCAAGAAAAACTGTGCTGAAAGTGCACCAAACTCCGGATGTGCCCCACAGTGTGTGCGTGGGGATGAAGTGTGTGCAGGCAGGTACAGCCACTTGGGACCTTTGCTGCAGCAGCAGCACCAGCTGGGGCTGCAGCCACCTGGCACCAGCCAGACCTGCTGGGTGTGGGGAATGTCCCAGGGATGCGCTGTCACTTTGACATATGAGCTGTTTGCACAGATTTGGCATGAAAACAACCGCTATCGTTTGGGGGTGTCGTAGCTGCTCTGCCTTGAGTTCTGAATGCAGAGGAAGCCCAGACAAACTGCCAGGCTTGGTAAAACAACACCCCTGCTCCACTGAGCCCTCTTTAATGCCAGCTTGTTTCCAGGACTTTATGTACAAAATACCACATGGGGAGTTACGAGACCCGGTTCATCCCTGGGCACAAGCGCTGCTGCCACGAGGGGACTTGGCTGAGGGCTTACGGTCTGCAAACAGCAGTGTCAGGCCACTGCTCAAGACTCAAACCAGACCCGTTTTGGGGAGATCAGCAAGGTAGATAAAGGAAGGGTAGTGTTGTATACAAGGAATATGGCAACAATCCCTCTCCTGAAATTATTGCAGTGGAGTAATTTGGTGTGGGGATAGGAGGTGCTCTGTGTCCCCTGCTGATGTTGCATCACGTGGCAGGTTACCATCGAGGCAGCACCACTGGAGGCACAGCCAGCCTGGCTTCTCAGAGTGAGCACTGGCAGCTCCGTGTCCTGGCCACAATATCTCCACTCCCTGATTTCCTGTCTAGTTAGTAATACTGTTTTTCTCCCATTCCCTGGGGAATTTTTCTGTCCCTCATGAGGAACAGAGGAACTCTTGGGAACACCCACTGTTGGGATGGAGAAGCTGGAAATGTGATGTACTGTATGGGGAAAAGGCATGAGTGGTGTTGATGATGAAGAGGGATGTGTGAGGCTGTTTCAAATGTTTCCAGGCTCAGACCGACAGGAATCCTTGTGATTTAGTGGCATTGGTTTCTCGCCTGTGTTACCCCACTGTCTACAGAAAAGTTGTGCCTTGACAGGACCTGTCTGTGTGTCTGCTGCAGCTCCTACTAAACACTGAAAAATGATATCTAATAACACTAAGAGAAAGGGGACAAAACTTTGAAAATAAAGCCTACGTGTGTTATGGTCATGTTGTGAAATCAGTCACTGATGGGAGGAGTGGCAGCTGGAGGCAGTCTGAGATTCAGTAAAATCCTGGGCACTTTCTCTGCTTGATGGTTGTGCATGGTTGAACAAAATACAGCACAGAAATTGTGGAATGAGTGGCATTACTTTTAGAATCCTGTTGTGGGAGCAGTTTTTGTGCTAAATGACTCAAACTTTCAGTCACTGCAGAAAATAGGCTCAATTGTAACAGTGAGGATGAGTTCAGAAAAGTGACAGGTTTTGCCAGTATGGTTTCAAGACGAAATCTCTAAAAGACTGTGAAGTTTCATAAAGAAATGTAATGTAGCAAATAGTTTTCTTGTCCTTTTCATCTAATAATCCTAAATATTCGGAGGTTAGGCATTCCATGTAATGCCTACCTACAATTTTCAGTTATTTCATGAAACAACTGAGCAAAACAGCTGTTTAGAGCAGAGGTTGACAACGTCACTCTCTTTTTGCAATGACTGTGTTTATAACATAAATGCCGCATCAGGTGCAACATAGACGAAATGGTTGGGTCTAATATGATTATTGTCAAAACTCCCCATGATCTCAGAGCACCCAATACATATGTCAAGTGCCATGCACAGAGCATTTGTTGAAAATTGTGCAGATCAGTGAAGGATCTTACATTCCTAAGTTATCTCTCGGAGTTTGCTTTAGCTGTGGGAATAAAGGCAGATGCTGCAGTGGTGCTGCTCTGCCTGGCGGTGCTGTGTGCTCTGCACAAGTGATGCTGCAGCACAGGGGCTTATTACGCTGCTCCATCTGCTGCAGGTAATGGTCAAGGGTGGTTCAAAGTGGTGGGAAGAGGGGCTGGAAAGTGCAGCCCGAATCAACCCATCTGGGTCTGGAGCATCCAGCTTCAGAGTTTCCTCTTTCTTACTGTCATTGCTGCTAAGGTAGGGCAGAGCTTTGGAAGCAGCTGATTGCACTTGGCACTTTTGGGGCCTGAAAGGACAGAAGCGTCTCTCAATAAGGAGGGCTTGAAGAAACAACCCCTTAAAAGATAAATGAACGAACAGATCATATAGATGAGAGCGTTGAACACAATCCCGGTGAAGGTGAGATAACATTTAAAAATGTAAGAGATGTAATACAGAAAACCCAAATTAATTTCCAAAGTCAGGAGGGATTTGAAAGGTAAAGGTAAACTTTCAGCTTAAGTAATAGAGGATTGCTGTAACTAGAGCTGTTTCTGCTGTTCAGCGTCCAGTTTATTAAAGAGAAGTGAAAAAGGAACAGGTAAATAGGATGAGTTTTCATCAGAATGTTACTGATGGTTCCTTGTGCTGTGTGTATTTAAGCTGTGTGGCTCCTTACTGTTTCTGTGATCATACTCTGGCACCAGCACAGGAGTGGTTTAATCCAGCTGAAAATGGCAAAGCTTTGTGGAAAGCAGCCCCTGTGTGCACATTTTGGGAACGGGCGTGCTCTGATACAAGTGGGTGCGGAGGGAGTTCTGGCAAACTGGTGGGAGACAAGACTGTGAGCACTTGGACAGGGATTTTTCCCATTTCAAACATTATGAACTTACTCCAGGCGGACATTATGTTGTGTCACAGTTTTTGTCATGTTTCATTTGCACTATGGTAAGTTCCACTGATATTTAAATAGTTTTTGAAGAAGCGCCAGCAAAACAGATGGCAGTTGCACATAGTGCTGCATGGGAAGGTGATGGTGCTGGGGTTAACATCCCTGGGAAAAGGAATGCAGTGGGTAGGACACAACGCAGAGGACAACATGGCTTTTCTGTCCTGTTGACAAGGACCAGCACAGCTGGGTGTTGTCCTTAGGCAGGATGGGATTTGAAGGAATCAGCTGCAGGCACCAAGCAGAGTCAATAGGCACGTGTGCGTGAGTTTGGGGTAGAATTAATGGTTAGTTTTGTAGTAAAAATCAGCATTTTGCTGATCTCTGCTGGTCTTTGTGCTTACAACTTCATGCAAAAAAGTTAAACTGAGGGTGTCATTTAACCTGACCATGAAGAGGTGATGGTAATGTGAAGGAATAGTTTCTAAGTGGCTGCTAAAGGTAAGTTTGCTAAAAACACCACTCAGAGACTGGAACTTGTAGAACACAGTAGTAGTTCTGGTTGGGGATGTACTGATCATATTGCAGTATGTGTGCAGAAATGGTTTTATGTCCTGTAATCCTCAAGGTGATTTGATTATGATTTGGGGACTAAGATTCTGAGTCACAAGAGCCAGTGTGAGATACACAAGGCCATTTGCAGTCGTGCTGTGGGAGCGGCTGCACCTCCTGCAATTAAACTGCTTCAGATGTTACCTGAACGTGTGTTCCTTCCTGCAGCTGGGTGTAACTGTGGGATCCCTTTGTGCTGAGCTCAGGGGAGATGGACAGCCCTTGGCCAAGTCAGCACTGCCCTTCCTATTCGAGTGTTTTTCAGCCTCAAAAAACACATTAGCCTAAAGTCCTGGTGTTTTTTGAAGTATGGCCTTTTGATGTTTGTGACTGTTATTATCTTCTAGATGTAACTGTTTGTTTGAAAAGAAGAAAGGCCAATATACTGGCAGTTTGACCAGCACCTTGGGTCACTGCTTAGTCAGGTCTCTAGTGGGTCCTGCACCACACCAGGCTCTGGAGGTCTTTTGACAAGTGCCAGTAATGTCTTGTTCTTTATTTTTAGTGAACCATAGTACACAGTAATAGATAGTAAGTCACCTGAGCCATAAGTATTTGAATGTTTCCAGTGTCCACCCATTGAGTTGGCCAGTTAGGTTTTTAATGGCAAAAGCTGTCCCCTCCCTCCAGTTTTAAGTTCATCACTAATAAACATGGCAAACCACTAGAAGTGAATCCAGAGGGTCAGTAGTCTCAAACCTCCGCAGTTTTAAACAACATATAATCCCAGTCTTTTTGCTAATACTTTGAGCCAAGAGGTTTGAACCCAGCCCTGAGCCCCAGGCAGCTCAGGGCATTTGGGAATGGAGGCTGCCAGACAACTTCTGGGGCACTGTGAGGCTCTGAGGTTCTCTTCACCAAACTGGTGGAAATAAAACCCCTCAGCTACTTGTACAGTTTGGCTATAAGCTTAGGTTTTTGCTAGCTCAACTCATAGCCTAAATTAAGCACATGTTGTGCCTTATTCTTATTTAGAACAGTAATGGAGGTAACAAAACAGCTTGTGAGTGTGATGATATCCTTGTGTGGGGTTAGTGGGATGAAACATGGTGGAAGTCTGGACCCAGCCAGAGCTGTGGGTTTTCAGCCTGGAAAGGTAGGGTACCCGAGGATTTACTTTCTTCTTTCCATCCAGTTGATCTCTGAACTGTAGAAAATCCTGCAAAGCACTACAAAGTGGCCAATGCATATGAGAATTGTGAATGTTAATTTAGAATTTTGGTTGCTGTTTGCCTTAGTTTTAGTAATATATATCAAATTAAGCTCCTAGTCATGCCCATATGAACCCAGGGCTCTTCTGCTGCAGTTACTGGGATGATTTCGGATTTCCTCTTCTCCCTGTTCCTCCATCCTCTGTCAGTGCAGTGCCTCTATCAGTTCTCCATCCTTACTTCCAAAGGCTCAGCTTGCTCTGGAGCAGGGTTGGCTGCGGTCACTCCGCTTGGAGAGTCCTGGCTTCACAGCCCATGGTGTGCCAGCTCCCTGGCCTGCCTGGCTGCACTCACAGTCCTGGGGGGCAGAGCTGTGGGTTTGCCTCCCTCGAATTCGGAGGCGCTGCTGGCAGCGGAGCAGGGGCTCAGCTGTTGCTTGGTAACTGAAGCCACATTTCAAAAATGTACCCGTTTACAGCCAGCTTCCCAAACTAATGGCTTTGAAAGGAAGGGTTGTTCTTTCAGGATCGTTTTCATTTTGTACTTTCTTAAAAAAAGGAGAAGGAAAAAAAAAGAGCCTTTCAGCTCCAGCTTTGCTTTTCTTCTCTGCTCTCTTTCCTCGCATCTGGTCCCACAAAGGCAAGCAGTGTCACCCGCCTGGGAGCAAAGTCCTTTCATCCTCCTCTCCTTAGGGTTCAGCCATTATCATTCTGAATTTCAGGCTAAACGGAAGGAAACATTGAGCACTTCCCATAACATCACATTTGGCATTTTCTGAGCATGGCTTTCCTCTTCTAGGAGTTCTACCTTTCAACAAGCACCTCATCCCTGTGAGATGCAGCTGGGAGTCAGGGAAGCATCCACTGAGGGCAGCCGGCAGGTATGAGCTGCTCTGGCTTTAATCTCCGTGTTCCTGCCTGTGGAGCACCTCAGCCATGGATGGTGCAAGGGCTTCGATCTGAAGCTGAACAGCCTCTGTATGTCATTTACATTGCGATTATTCCCAAAGACACGGTATGGAATTGTCCCTAGTAAGTAATTTCTGTCCAAAGTTTTTGTGTGCCATCAATACCGGGACACCTTCCACATAATTGCTCTTACAGTGCTGGTAATAAATCCCAGGAAGATGATCACTCTGTCCTGATCCCTTGATGAGCAAATTAAAAACGTTCCAAATTGTACAGACAAGGGCACAAATTCTCACACCCTTTAAATTGCTGGGAATGGAAAGTGGCTCTGCAAAATAATCAGAGTTCACTGGTGTAATGAAATATAAACCTTTATCATCAGAGCAGTGAGAAGGTGTATTTGCTGTTTTGATGCCAAGGCAAGGTTTTCAGGTTTTAATGATAGTTCCGCAATCTGTAATGTTCCTTGGCTGCCCAAATGGCACTCCTCCTGTCTGTAAACATCAAAGGCTGTAGCTGCTGTTTTGAATTTCAGTCCAGCTGTGAGAAGAGGCTGTCAGATAACAGCAGATGAGAAGGCTGGTCACATCACCAGCAAGAGAAAGCAATGAGGTGTCTTTCCGTGCTGCTAGCAGAATATCACCGAACAGTCCTGGCCCAACTGAAAGAGTGACAGACCAGATTGTAGCCATCCCATCCCCATGACCTGCAGGCTGCTGCAGTACTCTGTGAGGAACGGGTCAGCTGTGCAATTTTGACGTACAGGACACCAGGACAGTTTCTCTTTGGTCCCTGCTGCTGTAGACTCTCAGACATCAGCAAGTGAGCCCACGTGGGGATAGGTCAGGTTCTTCATACAGAGTCACTGCTGGGTGGCTGGTGGAATAGCCCAAAGTTGTTCCTTGTGTACAGGACCACAAAACCTGCCGGGATGTACAGGGAGCAGCGATTCTGGTGTCAGTGTTGTGCTGAGAGAGCTCCTGAGCAGAGATGCATGGCCCCTTTCATTGGTACCCAGATCACTGACTGATGGCAGGAGGTGGTGGTAGGACAAGTGAGACCATCCCTTGTGCTTTGAATGACAGTGCCACATCCTGGGCTCAGAGGTCAGTTCCACCGTCATGCTGAAGCCTTTTAGTGTGTCCAGAGAGATGCACCCAATTTGTGCCAGCTCCATCTGTTTGAAAATTGAAATGACAGCATCATAACAACACTTGATGTAGGCTGTCACTTTTTATTTCACCACTGCTGGCCCTAGAAACACACACAGTTGCAAAAGAAGTCAGCATCCAGAGGAACACGCTGCTGACACAATGGGAGTACAGGACATAAAGAATGTTTGATAACGTGAGCTGGGCCGGCTGGGCACAGAAATGGGAGAACTGTGATGGTGAACGTGGTGTGAAAACAGAGCTGGCAGAAATCACGAGGAGAGGACTCAGTGCTAATAAATACTGCATTAATAACAGGGAAGAATGACTCACAACTTGAGTGGACTCATCTCATGCTCATCTCATCTTTTCCAGCAAGTTCAGAACTGAGCACTCGTTACTGGGCTTTGTTCTCCCTGATTGCTTTTAATTTCTGGCTCTCTGTTCTGGATGGCTGCAGCCATCGGAACCTTTGGATGTGTTCATATTTTAGCAGGGTGGGCAATAGGAGGCTGTGAAATGTCCGTTGTCTCTGAAAATCAAAAGGGATTTAGAAGTAGATGATGGGTAGGTGGCTGTCTTAATTCAGCAGTGTAACAGCAGAGCTAACACAGACTCCCTTCTCTCTTTCATCCCCTCCCACATGCACTCACTGAAAGTAAAATAAAAGACATTTGCGTTCACTGACAGCTGGTGATGTGTTCAAAAGGATCTTTACAGAGCTGGTAAACAGTCATGACTCCCTCCCCTTCCCCAGATTTGGTTCGATGACTAGTTTCCCTTTGCTTTTCAGATGGAAAAGGCTCTTCGAAACATGAGCCTCTATGTAATAAATCAGAGAAAGGGGGGAAAAAAGTGCACACTCATATCTCTGTGTCTCAGGACTTGCTCAGGGCATGCAATGCTGAAGTCAAACAGCAGCTGCTCAGAGCTGGCATTTTCAGGAACCTGGAGTCAGACCTTCGTAGTCCGCCGTTAAGTGTCCTTTTAAGAGCCGTTCATTCATCAGGATATTTCATATAATCTGACAGGAAATTATATTTACGATGCTTTTAGTTCCATTTGGGACATTTTTTTAATGCTACTTCTGGGATGTAAATTATTTAAAAATCATCAATTTAGTTCTTTACATAAAGAGATGAAAGCTTACCAAAAAGCTTTCCTGTTCATGGCAGTCTTAAATTCTCCAGCAGATCTCTGGATTTTTGCTTAATTGAACACCTAAAGAATAGAAAGAGCTTGGCCTTGTAACATTTTTAGTAGAAGTAAATTTTAGATTTATTTAGCCCTGTTGACTTTTGAAATACAGCCACTAACAGTATCTGTTTAAATATTGTCCTTCAGAATGGATAAAGTGTTTTTATCACCAGGACATTAAAGTCACTGATGGAGCATTTCATGTACCCCTGTGCCCCTTGCACAGCTCTTCCAGTGGCTCCAGCCCTGTATTCCCATTCCAAAGAGATGGGTAAAGACAGGCTCCCCCATGGAGAGGGCGGTGGGGGTGCGGCTGCCCAAGCCCCCTCCCTGCAGCAGGGCAGGAGAGGCGCAGCGGAATCCCGGGAATTGGAGCTCCTGGTGGTGCAGGTCGGAGCCCAGGAGCCCTCCTGCTCCTGATTCACCTCACCTGTCCGCAGGTGAGGGGCCCGGGAGGGGTGGCCATGGCTCCTGACCCCCCTCTCAGCCAGCTGAGCACAGAGAACCTTTACACACCCCCAGCTTGTGGCACAGGGCAGTGCTTTGGGCCAGCCCCTGACAGCGAGGCTGGGCAGGGTGTCAGCAGGACTTGTCCTCTGGTGTAACCTGCTGCTCACATACTCCTCCCTAGATTTTTTTTTTTTGGTTTAGCAATCCTTTCAAAGAGCTGATGGGAGCAGTGACCAGGAAATACTTGAACTCCTGGCAGATACAGCAGGTATAAACAACCTCAAAGCCCAAAGAGAAATGTAACTGAAAAGTCTCCAAATAAAAGATGTCTGTATGCATGCCATTTGCCTCTCTGATCAGCTGCAGCCCCAAACCAATCCTGAGGAATTAAATGCAGGATGGAGCCATAAAAAGGACTGCTCCTAGAAAAGGGGCCACTCCAGTCGCACAAGGGAACTTCAGTGAATGGTTTTGACACTTTTAAAACCAGAAGACATCTGTCATGCATAAGAGCGTGGAAACTTGCTAAATATTCATGAATCTGGGTTTTCTTTTGTTCCCATTATGCTTGGGGAGTATGGGATGTTTCCCCCCTACCAATTACTGTCTGTCTGATCCCTGTCAGTGCAAATCTGAGGGCAGAAGGACACGTTCACATCAAGGTGCTGTGCCTGATGCTAACCTTAAAATCAATATATGAAAAGTTGGTGGTTGCAGGTGAGTGACACTACAGATTCACTGGAGACACTGGGATTCCCTGTCATAATTAGCATTGATTCCCCTCTCGTTCTGGGACTTTGTTGTCTGTGAATGCATTAAATTGTGACCTGCACATAGGACTTGCATTTATGCTCTGGAAAAGTCAGCAGATTTGCTTTCGGTTGTTACACTCCTGAGGCTGCAGTTGTTTAAATGCATGCGATGAGAGGACTGTGGAGAAATATTTCAAGAAAGAACTATAAAAGCAGGTTCCAAGGGTACTTTTTTTACAGCCAGAATCTGTTCTCTTGCCTAAATGTGACATACTAAAAAAACAGCACTCTGTTTATCAAACCAGTGTGGAATTTCAATGCCTGCACTCATTGTTCCTGATGAATAGGGGGTGGCAACAGCACTGATGAAGCTTACTTGGAGGTTGATTTGGCTCAGTTCTTGCTTTCTGTAGGAGGACATGACTCTTTTTTTGTGCTGCTTTGACTTGCGAGTGATGCTGAAAAACCAAGGTCCAGCATCAGTGCGGTTCTGCAAAATGCTCTCCCTCAGCCTTCAGAAAAGTAACAGCCTCTGGAGAAGCTGAAGTAATACAGTTTCCAAACACTCCTGATATACAGAAACTGGACTGGTTTATATTGAGCTCAAATAGTCAATCACCACTGCTGGTTTGATGCTGAGGCCAGGACAGTTTGCCTGCCCATCACCGTGTGGCAGTTCCCAGTAGTGGCTGAACACACAGACAACCCTTTGCCAGACCTGGTGCTCTCAGTTCTCACCACGTGCTCAGGGAGATTATTGTGCACTTCAGTGTTTTTTCTGGGTTTGAGGGACTTTTTTTACTGTTGGATTCAAAACAGAAATTTCGGAGAGTGAGGCAATTTATTGTCCCCATGCTTAGGCCAGTATTCACCAGGGGGCCAATTAAAATAGTGCAGTGCTGGTTAATAATAATTCAAAGTGGCTTTTCAGTTCAGTTTTGGTTTATTTAGGGATGCACGCTGGGACACAGCCAGCACTCTTCAAAGGACCGAGTGCACAGACCCGGCACAGCTCAGATCTTCACTCCTGTAACCATGGCTTACCAGGGCAGCTAAAGATCAGTTTTACTGATTGTCGGGGGGAATATTGATAATTTAAGGGGAAATTAGAACAAAGTTTATATATTGTTTTTGTCCCTGGACACTTAACTCCTGGGCATTGAAGTGGAATTTAAGCTAAAAAGCTGTTCTGTTTTTTGCAGCTCTGATGGACAGAGTCTCTACATTAGTCATTACACCACCTAATAAAACCCTGGCATGATTTACATACCTTAGTAAGCAAATGGACACCCATCCATTGGCCTCATAAACTAGTGAAGCTCTGGGGACTTCACTCCTACAGTTAATGAGTTGCTGGAATTACTTACAAATTCGGTTGATGATTTTGTTCTCTATGTAGCTCTATTTAAACCTCTCTCCTCCAAAAATGTACTCCAGCATGTACTTGTCCTTAAGAAAACTCTGACTTGTGTTTTAATTTGGAGTACTGATTAAATCTCAGTGATTTCAGTGGGGTTCTTTATTGGGAAAAGGTGGTGGTGCCTTTCAACATGCTGTAAGGCGAGTTCTTAAATGTGGGTGTCCCTGTATGGTGATACTTTTGAAGTAACTGTGTAAGATCAGAAGTTGAAGAGATTTTGAAGGGTTAAACAATTTTCTTTTAGGCCTACTGATACAGCTGGAAAACACAGATGGTTTTGGGGTGCTCCAGGCCCCACTGACCTGGAGCAGCACCCTGAGGCTCGTGGTGGGGCTGCATTGTGACTGCTGAGGCTGCCCAGCAGACAGGGCTGGGGCTCATTGTTTTCCTACGTGGGAGCATCTGGAGCCTGGAAGGGACCTGCCAAAGACCTGCTGTGGAGTGGAAATGGCTTTTCCAGGCTGGGTCTGGGTCCAGCTGGAGGCAGTGCCTTGGGGTGCACAGCCAGGCTTGCCAGGATGGGGTGCAAGGAGAATACTTGAACTAGAGGAGTTGTGCTGCAATGGCCACTCCCAGCCCTTGCCTGGGGAACAGGGCAAAGGTGTGAGATAATAAGGTTCTGTATTTCTGAAACCCTGGGAGAAGACACTCAGGCTGGATCTCTTTGGTGCACTGTGGTGTGACAACGTCACGTGCCTGGGTGGGTATTGCAGAGCAGACTGTTTAAATGCAGAAACATCCTTGTGTGTGCCTGACAGCTCAGTCCTCTAAGAAATGGGGAGTCTGTGTCCAATATGACTTGTGCAAACTGAAAGGATGCCACTGCCCCTAGTCCAACACCTGCAGTGACTTGTGAAGCCTCCTTTGTGCTTATCAGCCTGGAGGCAGTGGCAGGTCAACCTCATGAGCCCTGTGTGGGTCCCCTGCTGTAGAACGGGGCCTGGCGCTGGATGGCCGTGGGGGACAGGTTTCCAAAGCTGGACTTCGTGGTACATTTGGATGAAATGTCAATTTTTTGCTTCCTGGAAAGCTCAAGCTCCCATAAGGGCTGTGACCCGACTCCTCAGAGCCCCGTAAGGCTTATACAACGTTTGCTCTGTGAGCTGCTGTTTAGTTACTCCATATCGACATATCATAAACTCCACCATTTTGGTACACTGATCATTTTCGTTACAAAGTGGCTGTAAGTGTGAATTTAATCTACTTATTTTTGATGTCCAGTGAAGCTTTAGACAGCAATTTAGTCATTATTATTGCTATTGTACAGCTGCTCTCTGGAGGAGCTTAAACCATGTCAGAAAGGGAACCAATATAATGAGTCTGACAGAAATTCAGAAGGAGAGATTAAATTTAGGATAATGAGTTCTGTTGAATTTTTAATGTTATTGTAACAATTCACACCACTGCAGCCTGTTCATCTCTGGACTCAAAACTGAAATGCGCAACTGGGAATTGGGCTGTGCAGATATGTCCTTCTCCAAGTCTTTTTCTCTTAAAAAGAAAGAAAAAGCAAGACAAAAGGAACACTCCAAGTTCTCCTCCCTCTTCCCATCAGTTTTCTCAGATCTTCCGCTGTGTTGCTGCCAGCCATTCTTCCTAAATCCACTGCCTGCCACGTGCAGACCTGCAGCCCCAGGTGAGGGTACACGTGTCTCTGTCCTGCTTCTTTCCTACAGCTGCAGAAAAGGTGCCAGACCAGTTGGGGACCCAACGGGAAGAGGTAAATCAAACCTCATTAAATTGGCTTGTTTTCACTGGTTCCTTAGAAACGTGATGAGTTACGAGGTGAGCAGGACGGGGCTGACCTGTTAGTTGTTGTGTTGCTCCGACGGTGCTGGGCTCCCTGCTGGAGGTGCAGGTTTGCAGGGAGCAGCTCCTGGCCCGCAGTACTCACCCCCTTTGCGGTGCTGACATGATGTGCCGATTGCAGCGGGGTGGGCAGTGCAGGAGCCTGGCTGGGCTGCTGCAGTGCACAAGCATTGTATGAGGGTTCTGTTCTGGAGGTCAACAAATACCCGAAGACAGAGTTCTGTGTGCTGAAGAGGAGGAAATCATTGAATCACAGAATCACAGACCGGTTTGGGTTGGAAGATTATCTTGTGCCAACTGCCCTGCCATTGGCAAGGACATCTTTCTCTAGACCAGGTTGCTCAATGCCCTATCCAACCTGGCCTTGAATTAGAGACATTTTGTGCTGCTTCTGGATGGTGCCAATTGAAAAAAAAGAAAAAAAAAAGAGAAAATATTTGTCTAACACATGAAAATCTCTGTAATTCAGGGCTCCTCCAGATGTCTTTCCTGTCCCTTGGGCACTCAGTCTTTTTTCAGATATAGTCCAGTTCCTGTATCTTCTAATCAGTCTCTGAACAAAATCTTTGCCTCTTCTGAGATGGCATTGAATAAATTCTGTGTAGGAGCTGGAGCAGCCTGTTCTTGCTTCCCTGCATCAGACACCAAGATACAGATTAACTTGAGCTTTGTGAACTCCTACCTGTGGATTTTTAAAGCTCAGTGGTGACTTCAGAGCCTGGGTTGCAGCACTGCACGCACTGCAATGTGCCAGTGATGCAGTGAAAAGTGTGTGCTCACACAGAGGAGAGGAGTCAGGCAGGAGGGGTGCCTGGGAAGCTGGTTGCTCCAGCTGAGAGGGGAGTGTTGTTCCAGGGTTCCAAGTAGAGTTTGGGGCTAAGAAGTACTGATAAAAGTTGCATTTCACTGGTGGAACATTAATTCTGGAGTTTTTACCTGTTCCTCTCACCCTTCTCTTCTGACAGGAGCAGCAATTCTGTTTGGTATTGAAAACAGTAATTCTCTTATTTTAGGTGTTGAACAATGTGATATAATTAATAAAAGTAGTGACAGTTTATTCATGAATACCGATTAGTGTTCAACTTTCCAAGGGAATGGAGATCAAGAATGGAAAACAGATTGGATGATGCAACATAAAGAAATAATTTATTTGATGTAAAAGACATTAAGAAGGTGTTTCATCCACAGCAGGATGAAAAATTAAGCAGGTTTTGTGGCAACCATAAATATTTTCATCTGTCAGTGGTTCATTCTTTAATGGAGACATGAGGGAGCCTAGTCCCACGCAAGCACTGTGGTGCTCATGGCTTCTCTTGTGCTCTGCTCTGGGGTTGCTGACATGGGAACTGGATTTCTTCTGTCAAAAAAGAGGCACTGGTGACAGAAAGGAAAAAGCTCAAACTTATTACAATAAAACAGAAGAAGCGCCCCCAGATTACGTTGTTACTCTGCTTTAATCAGCCCACTGTGCTGCTCCTGCCCGTGCAGAACATCAGTTGCTTAAACCCATCTGAGAAATGTGGCATTGGAGCTCCACTGGCTGCGAATGAACGACATAACTAATGGTTGCTTAATCTGTTGTGTATTTTTTTTATGGTGTGCTGAAATGCCAGAGTGAAATCTGGAATTCCTCAATTATTAGCTTAGTATTAGGAAGAATAAGGATGCAATTAGGGTTTGAAAATATTAGGTTAAATCCCCATTTCCTGATACAGAGATAATGAGACTCCTCCTGTTTCACATTATTCTCCAGACTGGTAGGCAGGTTGGACAGCAGCCCTGTAATTTGTGCAAATGGTACAGGACATACTTGGAAGCACCTCAAGGGTTCAACTTCAGCTCATCTGACTCCTGGAGAGCTGCAGTTTCACATCCTCATGCTTTCATTGCATTTTGGATTGCCTTTGTCCTTGCTTCTGCTGTTTGCCCAAGTGTCGTTTCCAGTTCAGTTCTCTGCAGCTTCTTGACGAAAGGAATGATCTCTACTCCTGCCTGGCCTGCCCTTTGTTCCTCTGGATCTTCATCATCTCCTTTGCCAGTCTCTCATCCTTCAGAGCTGTTCCTGTTTGATGCTCTGCACACAAAGGGAATTTGATGCAGTTAGGAGAGGTGGTAATGCTGCCCCCCTTCAGAACCACGGGATGGCTTCCAGGAGTCATCAAATCGCAGCAAAGAACTGTCCTCTGTGAATATCCATTGTATTTCCTTTGAAATATGAGGAGTTGGCACAGCGTTGTCTTACTGATGAAGTTCTGCGGCTAATTGGTCCTCAGATAATTGGCCTTCCCAGTAAGCCAAAGCCTTTGTCCCAGATAGCACTCTTGGAAAATAATTTTTTCTTGAAACAATGATTATAAAAATATCCCTACTTTCCACTGTGTGTCCTCTTGGTAAATGGAGCAGTGTGTCGTTTAACTGCTCTTTGAAAAGCATTCCTGAGATAAGATCATTAGTAGAAATGTTGCTTAACAGAGGCAGCTTTATTGGAAAACCTTCACTGGTGGTAGACTGGGCGTAATCAAGTGAAATGTAATGACTCAAAACAACAAGCAAACTTTGGCATAGCTGTTTTGAACACCCAGTTCTCTTGGGGAAACCTAATGTGACATGAGTGCAGGGCAGGTGGTGTGCTTGGGGTTGCAGCGGGCAGGGGTGGCATTTCTGAGCTGCAAAGCCGTGCCAGGCTGGCAGCTTCTGGAGGGGTTCCATGAATTCTCTCGTCCCACAGGTGTTCATGCTGATCCCAGCTGCATGGTTCTCCTGTTCGTAGCCCTGGGGACAGTGACCTTCACCTGGCTTTGCACGTGGCTGTTGGTCTTAGTTGTTAATCTGAGCTCGTGTTGTCACCAGCCCTCACATATATCCTGTATATCCTCTCTGTGTACCTTCCAATCCATTTTGTTCCGCTAAGTGCAAGTAGTGGAGTTTCTACACCAAAGTGGAAAAACCAAATGCAAAGGAGAAACAGCTTTTACAGTGATTTATAAAGAAAGTGAATCTCCAGAGCGT
>JAWMRA010000048.1:294215-370880 GCA_035584735.1 Pseudotriccus pelzelni
GAGCGTGCATTTGACTCCGGTTGTACAGTGGCATCGCAGGGGATGGGAAGTCCTGTGGTGATTTTTAAAACCTCTTAGAGACACATGAAGATCAGAACTTAATTTTCATGTCTCTTCTGGAGCTGCCTTATAATTAATTTCTCTGAAACAGTTTGTTTTTCTGCTGCCAAACACTTCAACACTTATATGTAAATTATCAACATTTGAAGCCTTCTTTCCTTAGAAAGAATACAAGGCAATCATCAGATAAAAGTCATTACATATTCACAGCTATTCTACTCCACTGATAATAAAACATTCTTAGGGGAAAGTGACCTTTTTACAATAGAATTATTAGTGTCAGGACTTCAGAATTGTCTTTTCTTATTACAAGTCCTACCAAAAACATAAGAAAGAGTGAGGTTTATGATCTTAAAGATGTGTCGAAGCACAACCATTAAGGACATTTTCACAGAATGTCTTTTATATAACCAATTTTTTGTGGGTTTTTTTTTTAATGGCAAATATTGAGAGTGTTGACAGAACTCTGCATTCATGACTTCCTTTGACTTCTGACTATATTCTGGAGATTCCAGATAAGGCTTCTGGCACTATGTTTATGGCCTTGGAAATCTCCCTAGTTCCAAGAAAAAGATATTCCCGTACACATGAGAACATCAGCTCCTTCAAATGCAGAAACATTTTTGTGCTGTCCTAAGTTTGTTCCCTGAGTGGAGGGCAGCTCCATTAAAACACTATCCCACAGTTTCCCGCTGCTTTTCCTGGTCTCCATCCCATCCAGCGGGGCCAGTGATGCTCATCCTCAAGCTGCTGTGCCAGCAGGATTCAGCCCCGTGTGCCTGCACTTTGGTATCTTTCCAAAATCAATATTTTAAAGAAACTTAAATTATTCCTCCTACTGGAATCATGATTCATGCAATGATAGCATCAATATTAATGCAATAATCGAACTTTAATGTCAGTTGCTAAGCAACCGGTCATGCCCACAGAGCAAACTGGACTCAAACCAGAACAACTGGAACTGAGGAAAATGTAGTGTGAAAACAAAAATATTAAAGGGAGGGGAAATGTCAAGTACCAGATTCTGCAGAACCGTCCTCTGGGCTCAGCTGGAGGCTGAGATGTGCCTTTTTGGGAGGTTCCCTTTCTGTCTGGTCTCCAGTCTGGAGATCAGCCCCAGTGATGAGGGCTCTAAGCTGGCTCCTCATCCTGTGACTGGCAGGGGCAGAGCTGCTCAGCACTGAGCGCTCCTCGGGAAGGGCCACATCCTCTCTGCTCACATTCTGTGGAAACAAAGAGTCACGAGGAAATAGTTAAAGAAAAAAATCTGATTCTCTTGCTTTTTCCTTCCCACGCACTTCTGAAGACCCGTTCAGTGTTTTCCTTCTGGCAAACTATTTAGTCCGAGAAATCCCCAGAGAGAACTCTGGTTCTGCCCTGTGAAGGTTACCTAATGGCTTTCAGTATGGCTAGTTTAGGATGTGTCTTGATGTGCAGGGAGCTGGGATTAACGGAATAGAGGGAAATTACTTATTCCGATAGCTCTTTAAAGAAGAAGTAAGTCCATTTAAAAGAGGGAAGCCTATGCAAAGTATTTCCATTATGCTGTTTTTTTCATTAAGCATTTTCCTGAGAAACCTGAAGAAGCCTGTTTATCTGGGAAATGAGATTCTGTTTTGGTAGATGATGCACGTGGAGGTTGGGAAAAGGTATTGGAGCCAGCTGGTGCAGAAGAAAAAGAGAGAAGAGGTCATTCGTTATGATTTTTTCCTCATGGTTGCCAGCAAAACAGAGGAAGAAACATGTCCTCTGGGATATCCCAGCTGGCAAGAACATCCTTACAGGCTGACGTCCAACCACACCAGCAAACAGAAAAAAATAAATTAAAAATCCCTGGAGACCTACATGTTTGTGGATTCACCAGCATATTGGCAAGTGCCCTGGTTGTTTTCCTCTGAAGAGTTGTAAAGTAGGAAAAAAGTAGGATCTCAACTCTAGGAACAGACCCAAATTGCTGTTGTTTTTGTGTTTCAGGGCCAGCAGTGTTTCGTTACCTTTTCTCTCTGTCTTGCTCTGGTTTCCTCCTCCTAAAAAACACTTCTGCCTGTTGGCTATGCAAGGTTCCTGCACTTAGCATGGCCATGGCCATGGGCAGATGCCTGGCAGGTCTGGTGTGGTCAGCAGGATGGTTTTTTCCATTCCTGGTTATCAGCTACCTCATTTTCCTCTGACCGTAATTTCCTTCTTTTCTCTTTGATTAGCTCACCTAACGCATTGGCTGCAAACACCGACCCAGGCTGCTCTTTCTTCTTTTTACATATCAATACATCATTTACTGTGACTGGTAATTCATGCAGCCCCAGCTGTCCTGCTCCCTTGTCTTTCCACTCGCTCCCTGAGGTTTGGAACTGCCGGACAGAAGCTGCCTGGCAGCAGGGCTGTCAGCTCATGCTCAACACCAAACACACGCTGAGCTGGACCTTGACCTGGATGAATTCATTTCTGGGTCAAAAGTTGCCAAAGGGCAAGAACTGTCTCTGTCACCTATCTGTAAAAAAAAGGCAGTTCAGGCAGTGTCGTTCTTGCGAATCTCCTGCTGTTCATGCAGAACTGCATTAAATTACCTTCAGTTAGTCATTGCTTGGAAACCTCCACCTCACCGGCATGTGAGGTCAATGTTCACCCGGATTTATTGCCACTACAAACGGACAAAATACTGTGAAACTCCTCCTCTCTATCATGCTGCCATGCAGCTGATGAGCATTGTGGGTGGCTGTCAGTCCAATGTGGATGTTGTTGTGCTATTTGTCATCAGATCTTAATGCTTTTTTCTGCGTGTCATCGGCCTGCTCACACTGTGTAGTCCCAGCATGGCTGTTGGCAGAGGTGCTCAGTGTCATCCCTTGGGTCGGACAGGATGTGCAAACCTGGGACCTTTTCCCCAGACGGTTCTCAGGGACATTTCTCCTTCCAAGCAACCCTTGTGGGATCCGCTCTTATCTCTGTGCTCTGCAGAGGTTTCCCTGCTCTGCCCTGATTTAGCATGTAAGGCTGTGCCACAGCTGGAGCTCACAGATCTCATACACAAGGTCCTCAGGAGCCACTCAAAGCCCACTGTTACCTCAGGTCGATTGATGTGGTGTCTGCTCTTGGCCAAATGCTGCTACTTCATTGCAGGTCTCAGTCCTGTTTGTGAGATTTGATACAAAGAAATGAGCAAACTTGCAGAAGTTTATTTGATTTTTTTAAAAAAATTTCATTTTAATGTCTCAAAGTATTGCAACTCAAATTAAAGAAGGAAGGGGGAGTAAATTCATTTCCTCTAATACCCTATTAGTTTTGGTACGTTTTTGTCACCTGATTTGATAATTTTTATTTCAAAACAGTCCAGGAACACTGTTGACTTCAGCCACAGCAGGCAAAGGCAAACCCTTGAGGCAAATTTGGGTTACTTGGGGCTGGAAACAAGGCTGCTGCAGCACACGTGTTCTGCTCTGTGTCCAGGGGAGGAATTGTGTCACAGGGCCCGGAGGGGTTCTGGGGAACCTGTGTGCAGTGGGTGGTTCTTTGGGCACGTGGACGGATCCTTCTCCCTGTCAGAGAGGAGCAGCTGCTGCAGTCGGTGATGCTGAGGCAGATTCCAGCCCCTGCTTCTGCTTCATCCCCAGGACTGAGAGTATCCCAGCTGCACGTACTGAAGTGTCAGCCGGCGTCCCGCTGGTGAGTGCTGAAACTCACCGCGTTGTCATGGCTGTTGTTAATCCTCCGGTCGCTGTGGAGTCGTGGGGTGATGGATGATGATGGAGTCAGTGCGAGGCTCCGTCTGCTGCCAGCCCTGGGTGAGCCACGGTGAGTTTCCTTCACCCCCAGCGCACCACCTGAAGGGGCAGCCTCAGACTGCTCCCCAGGGAGGGCTGTAAGCCCTTGGGTGTCCTTTCAGCACGAGCCCTCCATGCCTGCTGTGCCACGGAGCTCTGAGCCTTGCAGACAACCAGGTTTGCCTCCCTTGCCTGGGCACTGCTGGAGGTGTTGGAGGCAGCAAAGGCAAAGGCAGAAATTGTTATGAAGCACACAAATTTTGCTGACTTTCCATGGATGTCAGGTCCTCCAGTGCCTCTTGTGCTTTCCAAAAAATAAAGGGCTTTGATTAAAGCAATCACAAGAGTAAGCCAGGATTTTGTAATGGTATGAAGCCTTGTCATTGTCTTTTGAACATTGAGGGCAAATTATCCATGGGAAATTACTTCGGTTGCTGCCTCCATTATTTGGCCTTAATCCTAACTTGATACCTTTGGCTAGATGATAAAATTCTCCCATTACAAACAAATGATACATTTTTTCCCCCCTTCCTGCTGAGGGTTTGGGTCATTCTTGCCGATACGAATTTTGGAGGTGGTTTTCTACACCTTTTCTTCTGCCAAATACTGTATGTTTTGTGGTTCCAGGTTTTCTGCAGCTATTTATTTTTCCTTTGACAGAAGTAGGAATCAGACCTAAATAATCTGCTTGATTTTTATCTGAGGCAGCTGCGCTGGGACAGCATCTATTGTTCAGATCTGTTACCTTTTACACAACAGAGATAAATTAATTAAAGGGCTTTCCCCTGACATTCAGACTCTTGCCTGCATATGTTCATATAAAAGATGAATGACAATGAGGTTCTCATTACAGCATGATGAATTAGCCTTTTCACTTCAGTTCCAGCAAAGTCTACTTCATGGTCAACACTCTTCTTTAGGCCCAGACATTTTTTCCTCTCTTTGAATTCAAATTGAGCAGCTGCTGTCAAACCACCTCTCTTGGAGCAATCCATTATTTTGCACTGCCCTTTAGAATTCTTTACTTTTCCAGAGAATTTGCCACATGGGTTTGTCAGGAAAAAACATTGCTTTGGAAACAGCATCCTTCTGATTTTCCTTCATGCACATCACAGGTCTCAGGGTGCTGGGAGAAGTGGCGGCTTTCTATAAAACAGTGAAAGGACCAGGAGATCCCTGGCTCCACAGGCTGGGGCATGATCCTCGTGTGGAGGGGAAACCAAGGTGCTTCCCCACACTCTGGTGTCTCCACAGGCCAAGCAGGCAGGATGGGGTGGGAGGGGAGGTGACTCCGTGTCTGTGTGGCTGGTGCTGGGCCCAGCAGTGCTCCTGACACCCACTTGGGCTGTCATTTTGATGCACCACAACTTTTGTCTTCCCAACATGTGTTTGGGAATCACCTTTCGCCACATCAGGACCTGACATTTCTGCGGTGCTCCCCACCTGTGTTCCTGCACAGTGGCACTCTCAGCCTGCTGTTAATTTATTTATCTATTTATTTATTTTTTTAAGTAGCAGAAGCTTAACATAAATATTTTATTGGGGTGGATGTTTTTGTACAAACTAGGCATGAAAACACAATGATCTTGTTGGCACGTAATGCACAATTTAGTAAAAATGGAATGTAAGTGGGGCAGGAGGGAAATGTGCAGAGGTGTTTGCTGGGAGTTGCACACTGGATTCGTTTCTGGTCTGTGAGGGTGGGACAGGTGATGTTGGATTACCCCTGTGCCCCTCACAATGCCAGTGCCCTTAGCAGGGACACCCTGTGGTCAGGGACAAAAGGGCCATTTTGCCAACCCGTTCTGCTGGGAAAGGCCAGATGGATTATCTGGGTAGTTTAAAAGCTATTGTCTACACAAAACAAAGTCAAAATGCCTGTCCCTGCCAGGTACTATTTCACAAAGAAAGAACATTGTGTTTCTTGCTCACAGTCCCTGGCAGTTTATCATATTTCTTTGCTTGTATCTTTAAGTGTCAGCAACTGGATCAATTTTATGCACCTGCCTGTGGTCAGAATATTACTAATGGTGGCTCTGGTTGGTGTCTGGGGACAGGAATGAGTCAATTGTAATAACTGTAAGTGAAAACATCAAAATATTGGTAAAAGAATAGCCGCTGTAGCATGAGGGTGTTATTATTGATGTGGCAATATTTACCTTTATCTCTTTCACTAAAGCTTCCGAGGCCACACTGACTTTGCTGTCTTCTCTCGGGTGTAGAAGGTTTGGGTGCTTTTGGAAGTGTTACCTGAACAGGATGCCGAAGCACAGTGATGGAAATGGGCCCCCAGGGACTTCCACATCAGAAGGCAGTGCCTGTTCTGTGTTGCTCCCTCACTTGGGCAGGAGGAGACGTGAGTGTCAGCCTGGACTTTACTAAGACATTCACACATCACTGGGGACATCAGGTTTGCCAGAGTTTTCCAAGCCCCCTTATCTGTCTGCTTAACAGCTCCATTTCGCTGAGGACAAATAAAACACCTGAGGACATGATTTTGCTGTGTAACCGGCGTGTGAAGGGTATGTGTGCAGAGAAGGCGCTGCAGGACGAGCTGCTGTGGTGGGGGAGGAGGCTGCTGCCTCTTTTCCTGCCTGTCTCCCCCCGAGAAGGGGCTGGTGCAGCTCTGCAGTGGAATCTTTGTGCTGAGAAGGGAGGTAGCTGCTCCCTGGGAACCCGTCTGCACTCACCTGCCCCCTCAGCACTGCCACACACCTGTCCTCCTGCTCCACCACTGCTGGAACCTGCTGGGTTAGTCTTCTCCAAGTGCTCCTTTGTAAATACACAGGAGTTCCAAATTGTACTCTAACCTGTAGCAAGCTATTTATTGCCTTTTTTATTGTTCATTTTAGACAGCTCCTTTAATTCTTCATTTTAGAAGCTTGGGGACAGTGTAACATGGGGATAGAAGGATGCTGAAATAGTTTGTACTAAGTGATCAAATGGTCTTTGCTTTTAACTTACCTTAAAAGCACTTGTAAAATAATGCACTTCCTCCTCAGCAGTCACCATTAAACATTGCTGAATAAGAGCAGAGTTACACGTTTGAACAAAATGCAACAGTTGCATAAAATCTATTAAGGGATGTGTACATTTCCCTGTTGTCATTATGCCTTGGGGTTCCCTAATCCTGAGCGGTGTCTCCTCACAGTTCTGCTGAGGATGTTTCATACTTCCCAAATCACACCTGCACCTCATCATATCACATCCCGAGCTGGTACCAGGGGAGCTCCTGGCTAATGCTGCTGTGGGTCAGGCCATAAGGGATGGCTTTTCCAGGGCTCAATCCCTGTGATCTGGGCCATGTTCTCAGGGGGATTCAGTGCCCAGGGGAACGTTAAGCTTTCAAAATCTCTCAGCCTGCTGTTTTGGGTTTCTTTAAACAAGTTTTCGCTATTGTGATCATACAGTGACCAGAGGCAGCCCATATAAAGAATTATCTGGGAAATATAGTGTGTTATAATCACCTTTGCCTCATGGCTTTTCCTTCCTGGCATTCAGAGGGACCCTCTCTTACATCTGCGATGCAGGAACATCCCTTCTTGCCATTTCTCAGGGAGGGTCACGGCCAGATTTGCTCAGCTCAGGTTCCCAGGGCTGGCTCTCTGTCAAGATTCCCTTCCTGCTGCACCAGAACTTCTTTGAGGACTTGTCCTCAACCCCTGCACGATCCTGTGTTCTGGCATGTCACTGCTTCTCCAGAGCCCTCTTATCCATCCCCAAGAGCCCTGCAGGGACTCCTCTCCTTGCAGTTTGCTGCTAGAACAGGAAAATACCATGGGAATATTGACTGCTTTC
Organism: Pseudotriccus pelzelni; assembly: GCA_035584735.1. Classification (NCBI taxonomy): domain Eukaryota; kingdom Metazoa; phylum Chordata; class Aves; order Passeriformes; family Tyrannidae; genus Pseudotriccus; species Pseudotriccus pelzelni. Next base: position 301,832 of record JAWMRA010000048.1, read on the forward strand.
CAAGGGAAATTCTGATCTCTCCAACCATGACATAAAATTGAGCAAAACATCGCTGAGCCATATGGACACCCAGAAGCGTAACAGCCCAGTGAAAAGTCCTCCCTGCTGTCTCCAGTGCTGATTAGCAATGCGGCTTAGAGCAAAGCTGAGACTCTTAATGCCCCAAGCGTGATGCACTGCCCTGACCTTGGAAATTATTTTTATTGCTGTTTTGGCTGGCTGTGTCCTTGGCAGGTTGCTGGGCCACAAGCAGATGCAACAGGAATGGTGCAGACAGCTAATTTCAAAGCTACGTGGTGTTCTTCCACAGCACATGGGAAATGTGTTTAGTGTTTGGAAATATTCTTGTGGCAGAGGTTAAACCTGGAACCGCAAATGGTACAACAGAAATCCCTTCAGTCACTTGTTCTGACAGAAATTGTACGAATGGCCACATTTGCACTGGTCTGTGGTATCTGTGTTCCTGGTACCTAGGCTTCTATGTGTTGGGGTTTTTTTTCCAGTAGTGGGGATGGATGGAGTGTTTTGGTCACAGGAGCACATGGCTGAGCTGGGGCTAATCAGGCTGAACCCTGGGCTGCAGAAGCAAGCCATGTGCTTTACTGAAGCTTGCTTTTCCTCCAAGATTTTATGCTTTTTTATTTCCTCTTAAATGGATGGTTTACCCAAAGACAATGTTTTTAAAGCAGTTTAAACAGGTTTCCAATTACTTTTCATCACGTTAGTCTTCTGTTCTAGAAATCTCAATCTGAACATAGAGTCCACTTCAAGAACTTGGGAAAGAGTTTTCTTCTTTCTATTCTGTTTTTGTAAGATGAGTGTTTCAACAAAGAGCTTTCCCAAACCTCTCTCTGCTTTTGAATTGGCCAAAAATAGGACCAGCCTTTCTGCTCTAATAACAAGGTGCTTTTACCCCTCCCAGTTTGTGCTCTGGACAGTTGCTGATGAATGGCCTCATGTGAGAGGACACTCAAACATTTTGGGTTAGGAAAATATTTAAATACAGCAACTTCAGAGAAGTGCCTCATGTGGAGCAGGTCCTTAACCTGTGCTTATGCTGAGTTGTATCTCAGACTGCATTTAAGCAGGTTTTCTGAAATCATTTCTCACAGCACAGGCATAGCCCAGGGTGTCTTAACATTTGGGTATCAGTCAGGCTGTGAGGTGGGATAATAACTACATCCCATTGTTTTAAATCCTGAGATGAGCTGAGAGTTAAACACATTACTGAAAAGTCATTAGATTTGGGAAAGTTCAAGTGAAAAACTGCATCATAGCATTAAGAATGAACATTTGAGGTTGAAGAAACAGTTCTCTTTATCAGCTCTGTCCTTCCCATCAACTGGAGAGCAAGAACTAATATCAGAAAGATTGCTTTCACTCCCTTATTATTGAGAGGCTGTTTTGAAAGTGGCCATGAAAAGGACTGCCCTCGAGAGTGGTCTTTTCCTGTTTCCTCTCCAGCTGCAAGTGTGACAGGCTGGCTGTTGTGACAGTCTTAGGCCAGGCAGTGGCGGGCAGGGGTTTGCAGCAGGAGAACAAAACATCCCTGGGTGCTGCTGCTGCTCCCGTGGCACCAGGAGGAAACTGGGAATCTTGTCTGGGAAGTACTGACTGGTCCTCTGGACGAAGTGTGGAAGTGGAGCTAGAGGAGTTTCCAGGAGCAGGGCTGCACAGCTGGCAGAGGGGCTGAGAGCTGCTTTGCGGGGAACAAGATGTCAATATTATTAATTTTATAGCACAGCAGCCAAAATGCTTGTTACTGTCAAGGGCTTTCATTAAGGCAACCTCTTCCTTCTCTGGAATGGGAATGCAGAAGAACTGCACTTAACAGGGTGCTTTCAAGTGCAGTTTTTCACATTTATCAAAGCTGGAAATTTTTACTGACGTAGGAATTACGTAAGAAAATGGTTTCCTTCAAAAAGCATATAAATTATTTTAAATGTATCAAATCAATAATTTACATATTTTATTTTTTTAAAATATGGTAAAATTAACTGTAGAATGGTATCATAATTAGATAGAGGAGGTTATCTGCTCCCCTGCCCCTGTTTTTTTTATGATGATGATGTTCTGCTGTAGAGTCCTCTGCAACCTGATTTTAAAAACACTTAGGATTGTTAGGATATTTATCTTGCCCAGAGCTGGGGCTTTGTTGCGTTTGTTTATTTGCAAGCCCTGGAGAATTGAAGTTTAGTGGTACCAGTGTTATTTAGAAGTCAGTTTTGGTAATTGCTCCAGAAGAATACTGCTTGTATTCCTACCTAGGCATGGAATTAGGTCAGCTCCACGTCACTCTGATAGTTAGTCTCATGCAGAATATTCAAATAATTCCCTGGAGTGCCATGGAAGGAAAAAAGCAGAAAGAAAAATAAAAAAAAAGAAATTGTAATTTGCTGTTAGACTTCACACAAATTGGAAGATGATCTGCCCTTCAAACCCCTGTTTTGATGTGCAAGCCTTGTCTTCATGAGGGTGAAGGGCACCAGAGCAGTGCAGCTGTGAGAAGAAACCCCCTATTTGGGCACATGCCAGGGTCCACATGCCCCTGGGCCAGGAGCTTTCTGGGGGTCACTGAGCTAAGGACACCTCCTCTCTGGGTTCTGACACTGTTTTCTGAATCCTGTTACGTGGTTAATATCTGAAACACTTTTGGATTTCATTGTTTAATGTAATTTTATTCAGTAAAGCTGCCACATTGCATAAGGGTATTGGTATTTAATATTTAATAGCATAAATCCCATGTGAGTCCCAGGCAGAGGATAAAAATTACATTTTAAATTAATGTGCACTCAAAGCCTGATGCTCTTTCTGCATGTAAAGGCCACTGGCCAGTTCAAGCCCAGCACCAGCTTCCAGGGACGATTCCCGTGTTTTCCTCTGTCAAAATGACCTGTCACCACGGCAGAGCATGTGGCAATAACTATTTGTGTGCTGAAACAGGATGAGTAGGAAGTTTGTGGTGACACCGATGGTGTGAGGGCAGGTGCTGATCTCCACTCCTGCAGTTGGGGTCCTACCCCCCAGCCGTGCTGCGAGGGGGCTGACACTGCGCACCCGCACCCACCTCACCCTGTCGAGGGGACACACACAGCCCACTGTGAGGGTCCCCAGTCACTGGTGACCCAAAGAACTCATCAGTCACATAATGGTGTGACTGCGGTCCCCAAGGGTGCACACAACAAGGAGTCGGGCACTGTCAGAGCATGGGTGGAGCAGGAGCGAGGAGTCCCTGTCAGCGCTGCTGTTCTGGAGTAAATTAATTTATCACGAGGTCAGCAGGCTTTTGACCTGAGGGCCAGGGAGCTCCTGGGACTGTGGCTGTGAGTGATGCAGTCCAGCTCTCAGCATGCCTCTTACACGCGTTACGATGTGTGGGGCACTTGCTCTGTTTTGGGGGACAGGCCACGCAGCAGCGTCGAAGTGGGCCATTTTTTTCTGAAAGAATCCTCCTTAAACAAAAATGCCTGCAATAATAAGCAAATGTGGCAAGAGAGAGCTGATAAACAAAAGGTAAGAAGGGAAAGGAAAGCTTCAGGGCAATTAATTAAGATGGTAAATGAAAAGCAACCCAAAATTCCTGCAAGCAGTTAGCAGATGGGACAGTATTCTGGGACCATGGTATTTGTTCAAGCAGTGAGGAAAAGCTGGAAATACAGGGATTTGGGATCGTTTTCTAAAGGAAATGCTTTGTTTTCCAGGAACAAGCCACGAGGAAGGCAAGGCAGCATTTGGTTTCTTTGCCTGATTTTGTACTTCTGCTGTTCAGGGAGCCTAAAGAAATGAAGGTCCCTTTGCAAAACTGGAGACCCATACCCAGCTCTGTTCTTCAACTGCAGGTGCAAAACCAGTGCTTTAATTAACCTGCAGTGCAGCACACCTGAACGGATGGGTTTGGGATGTAACCTATATCCTGCTGTGGACCTGAGCCCTTCTGTTCTTCGGGAGTGCCTTCCCACTCACCCTCTCTCAGCCCCAGAAGAAGCCAAGTGCTCGTGCTGGTGCCTGAGCTCCCTCTGTCCCACAGGAACGTGAGAAGTGTCTCTAGACCCACCCCAAGCCCTCAGGTGGGCTCAGTTACCCTCCACACCTGTCAGGGTCAGTGAAGCAGGTGAGGCACTCCAGGAGGGGAAGGATTAGTGGATGGATAAATGCAGGGAAGTGACTCCCTTTCTGCCTTTGTCCCTCGTTGTCCTGGGGTTCTGTAGCTGGCTGAGCCTGGACAAGAGGTTTGGTTATTTGGAATCTGGCTTCTGGCTGTGCAGGTGAGATGGGCTGAGATCATCATCAACATCGAAGGCTCTTCTAAGGACTCCTAAAAAACTCAGCTCTTGGCTGTTTCCAGAGCTTTCCTGCTCTTAACACCAGGAGAAGTCTTGCATTAATGGCTACGTCATCACCCCATTTATGTTCTTTTCATGACTAAAGCAAGCTTGACTCCTTGGGATGAGCAGCTTTGTAATGGTTATTGTTAGGAGGTTTGGGAGGGAAAGGATTGGGAGTGCTCCATAGAGGCAGGGCTGCCTTCTGTGTTTCAATTCGTGGTGGGTTTATTTTTGATGAGGAGCAAGGGACTGATCTATGTTATGAGGAAGTGATGAATTACCTGGCATGTTTGGAGCACTGGGGATTTTCTCACATCGGGATGATGGTGATTGATTTATTTTTTTTTTCTTTATTTCAGATCTGCAGCAGAAGAATCTCTGGATGCGTGATTGCAGCTGACAGGTAAGCTGTGGAGTGAGCTCACAGTGACTGTGACAGGCCTCCCTATCTCCTCTCCCCAGTGCTTTTCAGACTGTAATGGCTTGCTGAAGACTCGCTGTCAGGGTGATGGAGGTGTGGAGATTATTAAATGAGGACACCTTTGACTTGGTAAATTGCTTCAATCTCACAGGAAGCTCTGTTATCTCCTGTTGGTCCCCCTTTGTAGGGATTAAAGAAGGAAGCAAAGAAGGGGGACTGCAAAATTGCAGTAGTGTTTGTTTTCCTGAAAAGCTGTGGCAGAGCCCAGGGAGAAAGGTGGGAGTTGCATGTGGGTTTTCCTGTGCTTCTGGCGCTGTGCTGGGAAGTGGAGGCGGAGGGTTGATTAATTGATCCCAGCAGGTCCTGGGTGCAGAAAGCTGTTATTGCCTTTGGGGGGGTGTGAAACACAGCACATCTGGTGTCTTGTCCCTCGCTGGCCCTGAAAATTATGGGGAAATTATTCTGCATCAGGCTGCTCTTCCCTGCACTCTGGTGTGTAGGTTCCATCCTGCTCCAAGGGAGGAGAGGGCTGGAGTCTGAATCCAGAACTTGAGTGTCTGTTCCTCTGGAAATGAGACTGCAGTTCCAATTTATATAAAATCACTCTTTGCCAGAAGAAATGATGGAGCTGGTTTGGACTAAATACAGGGTTGTTCCACTACCCTTGGCATGACAGTGTGACTTGAAATCCCGTGTGCTCTGTTCGTGGTCAGCTATGAGTTGGAGAAGGAAGGAGGCAGAAAACAGCAAAATGAACTGAAGTTAGGCAGGAAGGTGCTGAAAAAGGAATGAAGCAAAGCAGGAGAAAGGCAGAGGTCTGTTTGAGGTGCAAGGAATGCAGAAATGCTGCTGTCCTTGGATGACAATTGCTATGGATGGAAAGGCATGTACCTACATTCCTGAAATGAAGTGGGAAATAGTCTGTGAGCAATTGGTGATTTGTTACGTTTGCTAGTTGCTTGCTGAAGTAAGTTCTCTGTTAGTTGGATGTCACAGCAGAAAGGGTGGGAGTCAGAGCTGTAACTGGATTGTGAATGTCACGCTCTACATGGGAAAGGTTTGCTGGAAGAGAGGGACTCCTCACTGCCATGTAGGACTGGCTGTGCAGACCATTCACTGGGGAATAGTCCCAGGTCCTGAGACCTGTACGTGTTTTAGGGTAAATGCTTTCTTGTAAGCGAACTTCCCTCAGTGCATTGAAAGTAGCAACTGAACAGAAAGAAATATTCCCATGTGGTCCCATCTCTCTTGCTTTTTCCTTGGGCCTATACAATTTTAAAAAAAAATAAAAATATATCAAAAGTAAAAAATAAACTACTCACCACTGAATATTATAGAATTAAACTACTCACCACAGAAAAGACTGGAGTTAACCAAGCGGAATTTACTAAGAAGATCTTTGCAATGAAACGAGCTGATTACCAGTAGGAAGAAACTTAGTTTATTATCTGATTTTTAAAAGCTTGAATAATTTTAGCCATTGGCTTTGTTGTCAGGCAAAAGAACTATTTCAATTATTATCTCTAATAACTTTGGAGGGCATCTTTAAAGTTCTTTTCCATGAATCCTACTTCAAATGCTACTGCAGAGATAAAAGCAGCAAGCTTAACCCAATGAATAACTGATAAACCAGAAATATCACTGCCTTGCCTCGGAAAATCACAGCTCTGAGCTCTTCTCATGGATGTAATCACAGCCTGTGCTCTCGTTGGCCTCTATTGGCGGCAAAGCTCTCTTATGATATTCTGTCATTTATGACAGTTCCTCCAGAGAGTTCATTAGGGTGAACATTAATGTGGCTGAATCCAGGAAACTGCTTTTCCTGACATAATGCCAACATCTATTACAATTCTGTAGGGTGCAGGGGGGAGCATTATGGTTGTTTAATATGTGTGTGTGTGTTGCAAATGGTATCACTTTTTAACTCTCTCCATAAAGCAGTGTCTGTTTTCTGAATTGCCACCACTATAAATATGTTTAATGGGGAGCCTGAGCAGCTGTTGTGTTCAGCAGTTGTCTGTGATGATTACGGATTCATGGGTTACAGTTCTCAGGACTGGAGAGCTGCAATTAATCTATACCATTCTTTAGACCATCATCAGTGCAAGCGCTTAGGTTTCCCTTGCTGGACTGGCATTTCTTAGAGTCCTTTGTACATAAAATCTGTATTAGGAATTGAGGCAAAGGAAATAAGCAATGGCAAGGAAATAACCAATGGCTTTCCCATCTTCCATCTGTCTCTGCGGAGCCTTGTTGTGCAGGAGCAGCTACTCAGGGTCAGTTGTTTCAAGCATAGCCACGGTGGAGTGTGGAAGGCTGGTGGGGTGGACTCTATGGACTTGCTGCTTCCATGCATGGCAGAGCATGTGTGTGTATGGTTTTAAAAGAAAAACAAGAAAAACCAAAACAAAACCCCTCACATCCGCAAAAAAAACCCTGTCCTTCTGATAGTAGGAGCAACATCAGGCTGAGGTTTATCATCATTCATTGCACACTTGGCTCAGAGGGAGAACACTGGAGCTGTAAACTTCATGCTTTTTCCTACAGCCTTATTCTAATCTCCTGTCTGGGTCAATTCCCAGGTAAGAGAGCCACGCGATTCCATTTTTAATTGTTTTCAGCCCAGACTCCTGATTGCCAGCACAGGGCTGGCAGAGCTGCCAGGATACACTGAAACATGTCGAGTACAAGCATCTTATCTGGTCGGTGCTGTGGGCACTGTGCTGAGGAGACTGCCATGGATATGGGCATTCATCTTAGGCAGCCGTGAAGAACCGTGTGTGCCAGGCAGGAGAAGAGAGCTGCAGTGGATCCAGCGGGCTCTGTCTGTCACCGCCTGCCCCCTGGGCTGGGACAGAGGGCTCTGAGGGGGCTGACTTGGAGACTCAGCTCACAGGCATGACTTTGGGGAAGGGCCTGGTGAGTGAGTTGCTGCACTCAGTATGAAGTCAGTGTGAAGCCCCAGTAGCCTCGTGGGGTGCAGGGGACCCCAGCAATGTCCATTTGACGTTTGTCAAGTTCAGATCAAAGAAGCAGGGCATTAGGAACTGCTGACAGCTGCCATGGAACTGGGGTCCTTATACCTGTGCAGTGGTAGGAGATCAAACCCAGTGAGTCACGTAGAGTTGCCCAAGGGATGGGATTGGAATGTTGGACTGGGAGAGAAAATTTCCAAATCTTGCTGCAAGATGTGAACCCAAGGGCAGGATTGTCCCTGGCTGATCCCAGGGAACACACAGCTTGCATGGACAGCCCCTCCTCTGAAGGGTTGTCGCTGGAAGGGAGGCAGAGCACCTGGGAAACAAGAATGGTGATAGATGGAGAAGTGAAATCTCAAAGAGCATGAGGAAGGTCTGTGCCTGTTCCTGACCCGTGCTGGTCTCCAGCACCAAGGCTGCAGGAGCCAGTGTAAGCAGTGCTGCCAGGAACTGGGCTGGGGACATGGCCAGGGGTGTCCCTGTGTTGGAAAGGTTTGTACCTGCCCTCTGCCGTGGTGGCACCGGGGTGCTCGGGGGGTGCACACGTGTAGGTGTGATTGATTCCCACGTTGTCGGTGCTGGCTGCCAGGCTGGGGGAGGACGAGAGACACAGCCCCACACGTTCCAGTGTCATCACTCCCACGCAGGCTGCAAGTGGAACCTGCGGGCTCTGCCATCCCGGAAGGCTGCAGAAACAGGGCTGGGGGAGAGGGAGAGAGGAAAAATATCAGAATAAAGAAACTTGATCAGCTAATTGGTGAAATCCTCTTTCTCTGGTTGACTGTATTCATTTTGACAGAAGCCTCTCCTCCTTCCCTGGAGGGCTCTGGCAAGTGAGACTCTAGCAAACAAAGCAAAGGATCTGCTGGATGCACAGCCATGCATAATTTAGGAACACTGGAGCCTTCTGCACATCTCATCACAAACTGGCATTCAGTAAGTGCTAACACAACTCCTTTGTGAATAGGAATTTTTGTGAATTTCTTCTTTTTTTTTTTTTTTTGTGAGATTTGGACATCAGACCCCTGCCAGGAATTTAAAATTGACCGTCAGGAAGTGCATTAGCAGCGCTAACACTTAACAGATACATCCGTTCACGCATGCACACAGTTAAAATAAAGAAACGGTTGTGGATTCTTGAGTGGGGTAACTTTGGATAGTATGAATAAATAATGGAAGACTACATTTTCCTTGAATTCACACTTTTCACCCATAAGTCATGAAACCACACTTGACACTAGAGAAAATAGCTGGAGTGGGTAAACAAGGAAAACTCTTTCATTCTAAGGGTGCGGAGGGAAAGTGGTCGATGTCTCTGGACCAGGTGTGTAAAAGGAAAGAGCTGTAACACTGTAACTTGTGTGTCTGTTCCCATCAAGTCGGTGTTTCATGCAGGGAGAAAGACAAAAATTATTAAAACTGGTGTTGATATTTACTTGAGCTAATAGAATGTTGTGCAGCATCACCTGAATGAAAATCAGGTTTGTAATTATTAGGTGGTTCATCCTGTTCTAACAGTGCAGAATAATTAATTCTTCTTGTTCATGCCACACATAGTAATTAAAGAGAAATATTACATAGCTGCACCTGGTTTTCATTATATGGCTGCAACAGTGAGTAAACTAAATCTTTTATTGATGATAACAGCCATAAGTTTGAAAACTGAGTGAAGAACATGAAAACCCCTCTGAGGTTCCCTAGAGATATGTGAGAAATCTGAAATTATTAAAACATATGGTGGCACATACTGATTACCAACAGCTCCCGCTGTGGTTGTGAGTCCTTGTTTCTCTTTGACTTTCAGTTTTTCTAGGGATTCTCAGCTTGGTTGGTTCTTCCCTTTGCTTTGGTGAATCTCCTGTGAGAGGGAAGCCCTGCCCTGTGCTGTGAGTGAGTGCACCTGGACTGATAGACAGTCCTGCTGCAGGGATGGTTCGCTCGTGTCCATTCAGCACCATCCCCTGAGTTCCATCCCTTTTAGGTGTTGGGGCAGTTCCAAATCCCCTTTACCTCCACAGCCGCCTGAATCACAAGGCTTTATTGTACTGTGGTTTTAAAAAAGCGTTGTTGTGTAGCTGATATTAATGTTGAGTGTTTAGACCTGGTATTTGAGACCCAGAGAGGGAGGGAGTATATTTGTATGTCTGGTTGATGTATTTATACTGTTTGCCAAGTCCCTGAGTGCAAGGACATTCACCACCAGTCAGTGGCCATCATCCATTGCTATTCTTCTTTATGCGTGCATAAATATTTATTCATATGGATTAATATTTATTTCCTATAAATAATACATCACTGTGATTCCACGTGTGCCATTGCAAACATTGAAGGAATACACAGAGGGTAACGAGCGTGGTGTAAAGCTGCTCCATCCCTGCGGAGCTGCTTGGAGTAGGGCACATCTGCTCCTGCCCTCGCATCGCTGTTGCTGCCCCACGAGTTCTGGGTTCAGACCCAGCTGAGTGGAACCTGCTGATGTCTGGGCACTGCTGCTCCCTGCTTTAGGAGGAAAAATTCTGTCCTTTGCCCCAGCTCGAGACAGCCAAAAGGAAGCACATGGCAGCAACTCGCTCCGTTGGCTGTAGGTGCTTGGTGCCAGGCTGCAGGGATGCCAGGGATGGAGTGCTGTCATCCGCAGGGGCACGAGTCAGGTGCTGCCATCCCAGTGTCTCAGCAGTGCCATGCCCTGCTGGCACGTGGGGATGGGGAGCGCCGGGTGCCAGGGCTGAAAGCACGATGCTAACTGTTGCTTCTCTGAACAACTCAAGTTATTAATGTCAGTAATTTTTTAACTTGGTAAAATGTAAAGAGTCTCCCCAGGTCTCACAGCCCCGTTGTACCAACCTTGCCATGACTAAGCAAGATAAAAGCTGAGCCCTGGGAGAGCCCTGAGCCCAGGTTCAGTCAGCTCCAACAGGAGGAAGGAGGGAAATAACATTAGAGGTGAGCACATCTGCAGCTCCTCCGCCAGGAGGGGTAGGTCGTCTTAAAGCAACAAACAGCAGAAACATAAAAGGAATAAACAAAAGAAAGAGAAAATAGGGAGATGGGATTAGGATAGACTCTGGTTTATCAAGTTCCATTTGAACGGTGATATGGGTTCTGGGGGAGCTCTGTGGTGCGTTGGCACCACACCCAGTCTGGGGCAGGGACTGGTCCCACTCTTCCCTGTGAGCAGCTGTCCGTGTGAGCAGCTGTGTGTGCCTAGCTAGGGAAATCAGGAGAAAACTGGCTGGTGCCAATGGCCTTTCAGGGAGCCCACATCCTCATTCAGCTCACAGCTGAATCCTGTGCATCCCTGAGCATCCTCTGCTGAGTGATTATTTGCCAACAAACCCTGTGAGTCAAGTGCAGCCCAGTCCTCTACCCTGGTGGTTGCTATTGCTGTGCAAACCTTGGCATTTGCTGCAAAAGGCTGATGGCAGAATGGCTTGTTTTAGGCTAAAAAACATCACTGATAAAAGGGACTGTCCTTCTTTGAGTACCGTGATGGGACTGGGTGTACAGCTGGAGCCTCTCACCATGGCAGGGGGAGGGCTGACCTTGCTGCAGCACGACGACCTTGCTGGCAGGTTCGTTTTTCCTCCCCTTTGCTTTGGTGGGAACACAAAAGCACGGAGGGTTCTGTGCCAGAGGCAGGATGCTGAGCGCTGTGGAGTTCTGGTTTGGGCCCTGCCCTAATCCTACTGATCTGGTTTTAAGGGTGTGCTTTGATGATCAAAAGGCAATTCAGTTATCAAACAACGCTTTGCTACCTCAGGTCTCCGAGAGCTTTTCAGAGAGGGCAGGAACATGCGCGATGCTTCTGCCAGAGGCTCAGGGAGCTGGTTGATGTGGGAAGTCACAGTGCAGACCTGAGGCAGGATGGGCACTGAGGGTGTCTGTGCTGCAGATGAGGGCAAGTGGCTCAGTGGGGCAAGGAGAAGCTCAGCAAGCCCAGGCTGCCTGCGGGCACATGGGATCCTATCTCTGCTCCCCCTTTTTCTGACAGAGCACTTGCCCCCTTTTTGCACCACCCAAGCTTTCTCTTGGTCATGGACAATGGAAAGACTTGGTTATCCTGAATTTCTGCTGTTAATTTTGTCCCCCTGGTTTCCTGGCTTTGTCCTTGTATATTTGTCTTATTGTTATGCTTGTCCTTAGTAACCTGACCCAGTTTCCACTTCTTGTGTATTTACTCCCTATGGCAAACCCCAGAGCCCACAAGACCAAGATATTATGTATCCCCTTCCAAATCTGTCATGAAATGGTTGTCTGGAGACAAACTGTGATTTCCTAAAATTGCTAAAGATTGAGAAAAGCCCCATTTCAGACGGCAGCAGCCTCAGCTCTCCAGAAATCACTGTCTTTGGCCACTCGGCAGCAGTTCCCCATGGTCTCTGCTCCTGTCATTTTTCTGAACCACTGGCTAATAATCACAGCACGTCTGCTTACATTAGTATTGTGATGCAGGAGAGGAGCTGGATGAGACACTTCTGTTGGTGCACAAGGCAGGTGTGATGGTGGTGCCAGGTGGCAGGTATGCAGTGCTCCAGCTTTGTCCCTGCCCCGTGGCCACAGAGGGGGTTCTGGTCCAGGAGGGGTGGCACAGAGCCCGCAGTGTTGCCTTGCCCAGCGTAAGAAGCATTTTAAGGGTTGGGCCCAGAGGGGCAGTGTTAAAAGTCGAATGAGTAGGAGGAGATTTTACAGCAGTGGGAGTCTCTTAATGTATCTGATGTTATTTAGGAAAAAATCCAGAGAGAGATTCTCTATTTTTAAATAGAGTTGCATATTTTATCTATCAAGAGAGCAAGTCTGGTGTGCCAGAATATGTAAATACATTGGGTAGCTCTGAGCCGAGGAAAAGAGCCGATATTAAAAAAACCAACCAAACAAACCAGATTTGAACTTCTGGCTGCCTCATATCCTCTGCTGCCGATCCCTGCCTCCTTAGGAAATAAAAGTTACTGTGCAACGCACTCTGAGCTGTCACAGTTAAGTTCTGTACCTCCAGTGTTTCGTACTCCTGTATGCAATTGGGATGCTGTACATTTTCCTAGTCATTACTTGGGAATGATGCTCTACAAAGTCGAGCTGAAAATCAGTTGAAAAGCTGACTTCTTGCAACTTTCACAGCTTCTTTTCTTTTCTTGATAGTTGAAGTATTTTCTTGCAAGAAAATTGCATTGACTGAATCACTGCACTTCTCTCTTACGTCTTGCTTTCCGAGTTCATAGCTACTCCATCTCATCAGAGTGGAGATTTCATTAGGGAAATTTTGAGGGTTTTTCTTTTAATTAGAGGAGGTATCATACTTCCTTGGTCAAACTACAGCTGCTGATTCCCAGCTGTCATTGTGGCATTTGTTTAATTAAGAACAAAATTATCTGCATGACTGGAGAACCATGAGACATGAGACAGACTATTTGAACATTTGCAGGGTGGGAGCTGTCACTGGGGTAAATCATCGCTGTTCCAGGTCTGTGGAAAACGAGCACTTTCTGTTGACTGGGGACAGATCAGAGCAGCAGGAGAGGGGGAAACAATCTCACCTCTTCCTTGGCTCTGAGCTGCCAGTTAGACATCACTAATCGTGCTGATAAGGATGTCTTCCTGTCCAAGGTGTGCCTTTCCCCTTGCTCCCATTCAAGACAAAATTTCTGTAGGAAGAAATCCTTACCAAAACCCTAACAAACCTCCCCTGGTGGCTGGGTGCTGAAGGGCTGCTGGGGGCAGGGGCTGGGTAGTCCAGAGGATGGCCCAGCTCTCCCCTACCTCTGGCAGCACCTTGTTTTCCATGAGATTCATCTGGGCACAGGCTGGACTAGCAGGTTGAGCTGAATGAGTTGTGACACCAGGAGAGTCTGAGATGTTCATCACAGCTGTGTTAAATGGGAAATTCGTAGGTGACCTGGGTGGCAATTTCCCAAAATCTTTTTTTCTTTTTTTTTTTTTTAACTGGAATGACAAAATGGATAATTGATGAGTACAAACCACACTTTCTACCCTGTTTCTGAGCAGACTGCTGAATCCACTTGATCATAGAGTTGATGTATTGAGTTTGCCCAGACTTTCATTCTCTGCTGTCTGAGCATCTGGCTTGACTTGAAATCCTCTCCAATAAATTAAAAACTGTAAAACTATAATAGGACCCCAGAGCAACCTCCAGTTCCTTGAACTAAAACATGTTTTTAGAGATTTTTGGAAGGTATTGATCTTCAGTGTGTTTAATCATCATTATTAACTTCAGAATTACATGTGGTAAAATGAGAAACATAAGGGAGGAGAGAGAGAGATGGGGAATGTTTGCACTGCTGGATGAGAAGACTGTTCTGGGATGAGGCTCCTGGCACCTGCTGCCCCATCCAGTGTGGGGACTGTAGGGACTGGACCCGCTGCGGTGCCAGGGGGTGCAAGGACAGCAACACAGCCATGGGGCTTCTGCTGTGAGAGTCCTCTTGGCTGTTCTTCACTCTTTGGGGCATCCTGTCGCATGTAGGGGCACGGGAATTTAGGCATAATCCTGTTTTGTGAGTGCCAACAGGATGGAAATAGCACAGCAGCAAGAGCTGGGTTCCTAAGGGGCTTTCTCCCCTTCCCTTGAGGAGTTTTTCAAGCCTGGGAAGGTATAAATCCATTAAAAATCTCATAACAAAAGGTGAAAAATTCAGAGAAGACTTGACCTGTTAATAAAGGCTTTAGTCAAATGCCTGTGTAAATATTTATACTGCACTATACCATTAGCTTTTCTAGTTAATCTGTTTTCTGTGCTAAAGGCTCTGAGTAAAATATGTTCCCAGAGTTGTTTACAATAAAAATTAGTGCTGTATCTGGCCTATTACTGTTCCATAAATTATTAAAAGGGTAGATGCAAAAGTCCATTTTTGAGTGGCTTTTTTTTCCTCCCGACCGCTGATCGTTCTTTTCTCATATGGAAAATAAAACCATTAAAAGGCAACAGAAAGGGCCAGTTTCTGGGAAGTCTGCTTGGTTTGCTTGTCGTTTTGCAAGGCAACTTCTGTGTGCAAATGGAAAATTCTTAAGAATTTTAAATGTCACTTAGAGCGTCTGCAATTGCCCTGTAGAAGAGTTTGTTCACCTGTCAGCCTTTATAAGCATATGAACATGGATTTCTTTTACTCCTGGGAAATCTTGTCCAATTCTAACACTTTTCAGTGAGGTTGTCAAGGGGGTAGCCTGAAGTTAAACACGGGAATATATTATTGCATTTGACACTTTTCACAAACATTGTGCTTCGTGTATTTTGAATATTGAATGGGAACGATGGGCCCTTCAGCACATGGATAAACCTGATTCATGCTAGGAGTCCAGATAGAACCAGCAGAGCAGCTTCTGGATGAGAGGCTGCTGAGGACCAGTTCTGGGTTTCTACCCTGGGTTAGTGAGATGCTGTTTTACTTGCATGAAGAGCAGAGTTGAGCACTGGCCCCTTTGCCTCTCTCTTAGTCTGTGCTCAGCTGCCTTGTAAAGCAGATACTGATTGAATAGCAGTAAATATTCATAGAAATTCTGAGACTTATAAAAATCCTGCATCACAGAATCACCCAGGGGTGCTCACTGGGAAGACTTGCTTGTGGCCACAGGAGCATGTGAGGTGAGTGCAGCCAAGGTAGCTGGGGTGGTAGGACACATCCACACGAGAGAGAGCACAAAGGGACCCCAAAACAAGACATCAAGATGTTTCTCCCCTCCCTTGTCAGCTGGAGGGACCACCAGTGCAAACACCACAGCGCTGTACAGACCTGGGTGAAAGCAAAAGGTGTTGTTTAGTCTGCCTGGAGCTGGAGCATTTGGGGAGGGGGACAAGCAGGGAAGGATGAAGACAAGGAATTTTTTGGACCTTCAGATTTGAAATGCTCAATTTTTAAATACCAAAACATTCTCAGAAGTGTTGTGTTTCCCTTGGCTGCATCCACAACCCTTGGGTACTGCAGGCTACCTCACCATCAGTTGTGTTGTTGGAGCCGAGCGTGGATTTCCCCCTCTGCCAAACCCCCTCCAGAACAGGAGCTTTCAGTTACAGCTGTCTGTGCTGCGAAGGTTCAGCCTGCAGATCCTACCAGCAAGAACACGTGCTAAAAACAACTGCTCAGTCTGAGTTGTCACTGAAAGCGAATCCCGAAGCTGCACCTGCCAAAGCCGCCGTCGGTGCGGCACTGGAGGGATCTGTGCCGAGCTGGATCACCGTGTAACTTCGCAACAAAGAGCAAAGTGTGCAGGGAGGTGTCAGAGCACAGGGTTCACATCAGCTTGTACCTGCGCGAGCAGATCACCCCACCTGCCGTGCTGCCCCCTTGCCTCCCCCACACAGGAGGCTGCCCTGGGCTGTCCGACAGCACTCGAGCACTTGGGACTTCAGCTTTGCTGGCTGCTGTTTTCCTGCACTTGTTCAGTCACTTCCACTTTTCCACAGGTCTGCTAAAAAGTGATTGTGTCCATTTACTGCCAAAGGGAGCCGTCATGGACAAAACCCTCTACGTCTTTATCCACATCTTTCTCAAAGTGATGAACAGTCCTTTGAGCCAACAGCATTGCACCATGTGTCTGGAATTCTTGTGACAGATGTGCTGAGGCTTGGAAAAACTTATTTTAGATAAGCCAAATAATCTTTTCAATTATCTTTTGCTGAAAATATTGTATTTTTATTGGCATTCAAGAATGTTATGGCATAAAATACCAGCCTAATTAGCATTATCTTCTCTATTATGTTTGCTGAAATATTTTTTGGAGTTGTCAAATACGTGGCTATTTTGTTATTTGGGAAGAAGGCTTTAGCAGCTGGATAGTTTGTTTCTTGATTGTGTAATTTGATCTACGTATTTGATTGCAAGATGTTATCCAGAAGGATAGCAGCAGCTCCTACTTATTTGTTAGGATTATTCCATCATGGCAGGAACGGATTCCTCAGACAGGTCCTGCACAGTGGGTGCTGGGGGGCTGGGGCAGCAATTACCCCCTCCTGGGCAGTGCCCCTGTCTGGGTGATGCTGTGGGCAGTGTCTGGGTACGGGATCTGCTTGGAGCCAGTGAGGGAGTGAGGCTGTGTCTTTGCCTCACAGTGCGTGCCCACGTCTGAGACGCCCTGAGCTCCTGGCCAGCTCCTGGAGCACTGAGCTGCTCGTGCTGGAAAACACGTTTCCCCCACAGATTTGGTGATGAGGTGCAGGCTGAGAGAAAATCCCTCTAGCTGCTGTTGCAAAACACCATTCACCTAAAATGAAAGGGAAGTTTTATTGCATCAGGGAGCCAGCAGAGGGGATGCATTTACAATTCTTCCCGATTCCTCCAGGAAATGCTATTTGGTTCTGCCAGGCTGGAGCAGTGACTGCTCTGGGGCTTCTTAGAACCGTGAGAGAGGTGCTGCGTGCGTGGGTTCACAGTCGAGATGGGGGCGAAGCGTGTTGCTTCAAGCACCAGTGTAGCCATTTACTTAAATTATTGCTAAACCTAATGTCACCCCGTCTCCTCCATCGCCTGTTATTGAGTGCTCCAGCTGAGTAATCTCATTAGAATTTGTGTCGTTCTCACCTCTGGCAGCAGCCATATACACAGCCTCGGAAAAGGTTATTCGCACAATATTGCATGACCTTGATGAAAGGCTAATTTGATAAGAATTCAATTTAAAATTCCATTTGTACTGACAAACCAGGATTTTATTGATGTCACAAATTTTCAGCTGTGGAAGCAACACTAGGAGCGAGACTGCCTTGTTTGCAGGCCTGGAGGTGGAGAAAGTGGAGGATTTATATCAATGGATCAACATACCTTGCAGCAGTCTAAATGCTTCAGTAAACTGTTCTTAAGTTTTCTTTATTGTCTTATTTTTCTTTCCAGTTTACTTAAAGAGATCTTTGCGGTGGTAGAGACAAAGCAGTGGCTGATAAGGAAGGCTATTTCCCAGTGCATTTTGAAGCTCATTTCCTACTTGCCCTTTCATCCTTGGGTCTCTACCAAGTTGAGGCAACAGACAGAATAAATGGCCCAATTTGCTCTCTGAGTGTGGGGTTCGTGCTGAGAGCGAAGGTTCCCCTTCTCCCTGGCAGAAGGCACAGAGTGGCTGTGGGCACACCAGGCTGAGCTGGGGGTGGGATCTGACCCTGCTCGCTGTGCCTGCACCACAGAGAGTGGGCACCTGTGTCTGTCATGTTCTAGGAGCAGGTGGGGAGTCCCTTATCCAGCCAGTGACAGTTCCATCAGCCTCTGCTGTCCACCAGCTTGGTTGGATGCTGAGAACCACGTTTAATGCTTACCACGTGTGATCAGTAGCTGCTGAACCCACATACTGCCCGTATCTGTCACACCGCCTGCCATTCCTCGTGGACATCTCCTAATGAGAGCCCCGTGTGAGGCATGGCAAAAGGAAGGCGGTGCTGTGGTAGCCCATTGCCAAGGGCAAAGGGAGCGCTGTGCCCAGGGAGGTGATGGGGCCACGGAGGATAAGGTGGCAGGGGCTGTGGGAGTCAGCGTAGGCAGAAGAAAGTAGCAGCTGATGAGTCGTGGCAGCCGTCACTGTGTGCTCCACACCCAGCACGGCTCAGCAGGGCAGCAATCTGTTGTTTGTATGAGATTTGTCAGTGTGCTGCAGGGTGAGAGAGTCTGCCTGGAAAAGGCGCTTGAAAATAACAGCGCTCCGGTGTGGAGACACACCTGGAGAGGAAGAGCGATGGCACCTGGCACAGGTTCCCCAGGTCTGCACGTGCTGCGTGTGTCAGCCTGCCCGGGCCAGCCCTCAGGGACAGGGCAGCACTTCAGCAGCGAGCCTGTGCCTGTGCTGCCCACAGGTGGTACCGGAGGCTGAGCCAGGCTCTGTGCAGCAGTTCCAGGTGCCAGGAGATGGCACAGAGCAGGATACGGGATGGGGCTCCCACCCAAGAATGACAGGTCCTGGCCTCTGTTACCGTAAGCTGCTCATTGGCACGTGCTGCAGTTACAGCACCCGGAGAGCCACAGCGCTGCAGCAGATCCAGTTATAATTACTCTGAGAAAATCAAATGGGCTCTGAAAGGAACGATATCATCAGAAAAAAATCCGTGCAAAATAAAAAGCCAGCCTTATCTGGCTTAATTTCCGTTTGCTTTGATAGATTTTGCAATAAATTACTTATTTAATGGATAGCATGAAACATCACACAGTGGTATTTCAAACATTCAAATGCCCTGATCATTTAATACTATTTTCCCTTTTTTATTATGCCATAGGCAGAATTTTAATTATAATATTTATGCAAATTATGTTTGTATAATCGTATTTGAAAGAGTGTGTGGATCAAATTTTCCAGCCAATTTATCTAAATACAAGCCTTAAACTTTCCCTTTATCACTGTCACAAATACTCTTTCTCCTAATTTGTCATTTCAGGCACTTCCTATTACAGTATCACAGAAGGCTCAGTGTCATTCGTGGCCTCCAAAAAAATAAGGACTTAGGAGTCAGAGAAAACCTAAGCCCATGTTTATGTATGTGGGGGTGTAGAAAATCTCAGCTCTGTACTTAAAATTATTTGGTTTTGAATTGCTTGGTTTTCCCTTTCCCTGCTGACAATCTGAAGCCTTGTCTCCGGAGGGGCGCTTGGCCCAGATGTGAGGGAAGCGGCAATGCTGTCTGAGGAGAGTTAGGGGGGAGTGGAGCTTAAACTACCCCATTGCTCGGCAGTGCTGGCCTGAGCCCTGCCTGATTCCCCGACGGCACAGGGTGTGCCCAGCTCCGAGCTCGGGGCTGCCATGGGGAGCTGTCCCTGGGATGGCACAGGGTGTGCCCAGCTCCCAGCTCGGGGCTGCCATGGGGAGATCGTCGTGGGATGGCACAGGGTGTGCCCAGCTCTGAGCTCAGGGTTGCCATGGGGAGATCTCCATGGGATGGCACAGGGTGTGCCCAGCTCCCAGCTTGGGGCTGCCGTGGGGAGATCTCCATGGGACGGCACAGGGTGTGCCCAGCTCCCAGCTCGGGGATGCCGTGTGGAGATCTCCATGGGATGGCACAGGGTGTGCCCAGCTCCCAGCTCGGGGCTGCCGTGGGCAGGGACTGGCAGCAGCTGCATGGGCGCAGTTAGAACCCCGCTGGTGGGAGTGGAACAGGCTTTTGTCGAGGTTGGGATGCAGCAGCTGAGCTCACAGCTCAGGATCTTGCACCTGTAACAATGGACTTGATGTCTTTCTCCTTCTGAATCTGCTCAGGGCGCCATGTAAATCCTCCCATCCATGTTAGTGGGTGATAGTGTTCGTTAGCAAATGATTGTGTAAATGAGAAAAGCAGTTAGATTTGTGAAAGACAAAACATCTATTGATTAATGTAATGATGACACATGCAGAATAATTTTGGACTCAAAGTAAAAATCAAAAGGCTGGGGATAAAAACAGGTGTCTTTCTTCCAATTAGGGCATAAATCAACAATTAGGAGCTTCCTTTGACTGCCTTCTGAAACTCCTGGCATTAATCACTGCTACTCTGTGCATAACGGTCCAAAGAAAGGAAGCAACTGATATTGTCACATAATTAAAGGAAATTATATATCCAATACCTTTTAATGTGATTAACAACGATAGGATAAAACTGTTTAAGAGCAGCAGTTAAGTGGAATATTAGCTGCCATTTAGGCTGAGCTAAATATCCAAGGTTATATCTACACAGCTGTGAATTCGGAAGGTTTGCCTGATGGGTAAGATAAAACTCTTCGCTCAGATAATGAAGCAAGTAGTACCTGGGAAAGATCATTACTGGTGCCGTGAAACAGGGTCATGGTGGTATTCACTTACCAGCTTTCCCTGGGATGAGCACTGAATGTGCACGAAATCTCAGTATATCACAAAGGTGCCAATATATAAACTGGTCATATTATTCTGCAATAAAAAATAGATCCACTCCTAAATGTATTATGCAAAAGAGAGAGATGAATAGGACTGAGCTGTTCGCTCGGTCACAGCCCAGTGCTCTGCACTGATTTCTGAAAAGCGGGTGGAATCGGCAGATGGAAACCAGCCCGTGAAGAGTTTTTCCCAGGGCTGTTTTCGGGAGGGGCTGCTGCCCTGGGGAAGCACAGTGGGAAGTCCCTGCAAGATACAGAGGGCTGAAGGGAAAAAGGGCTGAAGGGTGGACAGACAGACCGTCTGTAGCCGCTGTTGTGCGGATCCTCGTGCTCCTCTCTCGTGACCTGTGCCCCAGGCGAGGAGTGGCCGTGCCCTGGCAGTGCTGGGCTCTGCAGGCCACTGTCCCGGGAGCAAGGGAGGTTCAGCTGTGCCCTGTGGAGCCCGTGAGTCTGTCCAGGCCCTGCTGAGGGAAGCTGAACCAGAAGCACAGGCTACTGTGAGTCCTTGCTCCAGTGGCTGCCAGCAGCTCTGCTCCCTGCGGGGAGCTGGAGTGCTGTCCTCTGCTCTCGGTGTCTGACCCTGGGCTCAGTCCCATCACCCCTGCTAGGCAGGCAGGAAAGAAAGCCTGTCACTAGATGAAAGTGGACTTCTGGAGGACACATTTGTATTTTCCTTTTGAAAATACAAATTTTTGTATTGCCTGCTTGAAGGGACACATCATGGAGAGGGAAAAGAGCACTAATGTGCATGAGAATTTCTTTTAATGTGGAGCACTTGACAGCACATATACAGACGAGGTTTCGTGGTGCAGTGAGTGTATTAAACGAAACAGTAATGTCCTGGCATCAACACAGTTTTCTGGAGCAATAATTTGTTGTATGAATGTAGGGACCTGTTAAATTAACTAAGACCCAGTAGATGAAGTATAAATTAAGAACTCTTGCGTGCCCTCCTGTTCTGGCTCCAGAAGGCACCAGTGATCTCACACAGTAAAGTGCTTCATTAGAGCTTGTGCTTCAGTGAGGCAAGCGGACAACAGCGCTGGTAAATCCAGGTTGGGAGATAATTGTTTTCCTGCTTCCAGTGCTGAGCGGCATTATCAAAATCCTGGGTAATGAGCTGTTCCTCCAGTGACCGGTGTGGAGTGTGTTACAGTTCGATCTTTGGTGTCTTGAAGAGTTCAGCGAGGAGGTTTCTGTCACCTTGCAGCAGCATTGGGTAAAACCATCAGCCCCAGCCCTGGCAGGTGGGAGAGCACCTTGGCAGTGAGTTAGGAATATGGGCATGGGGTTGGGAAGGAAAGAGCAGCAGACAGCTGCCTTGTGCAGAATCCCTGTTCTTGCTGGATCCTAATGACAGCAGCCTAAATACCAGTGTCTTCAGTTATTTCCTCGTTTAATTTAGCAGAACCAGACAGCTGATGCTTTTTATTTTAATTCAAGTAGAAAGCCTTCCCCCATGCCTGGGTTAATGCCAGCCCAGTGGCTGGCCCCGCAGACACCAGGGTGCTGGTTTGTTTATCCAAACACAAAGCCTCCATAGACTGGGTGTGGATCTACTGACTGCAGATCTTCATTCTAAAAGGAAATCTTCTGTATAGTTTCCTCTTGTCTCCGGAAGTCTCTGAGTTGAGGACCTGAGGGGATGAGCTGTGGAATGCTGCAGCCCCGTGTTGGCAGTCCCCAGTCCATGCTGTGATGGGCACGGAGCCAAACACTGACCGAGTGCCTGTGAGAGGGGCGTCCAAACCATCTCCCTCCTGTTGATGAGAGGTATAAAGGAGACTAATGCTGATGCCCGCTGGAAAAATCCAGTGTGAGTGAATGTGTGCTCTGCACAGCTGCTCAGCTGCCCCTGAGGTGACACTAAGGTTACCTGCAGCAATTGCCAATGGCCTTCTGTTACCTGCTCTGCCTGGGGACAGCCCTGAACCAGGCTAATGTAGCTCAGAGTTCCCCAGAGGACCCCGGTGATAGGGGGAGCCTCCACGGCATGCTCAGCAGTGACTGGCTTCAGTTTTCCTTTTCACCTCTGAGTCTGAAATACCCTGACTATGTGTCCTTCCGGGAACCACAGTGAAAAACAGGTGAGGAGGAGCAGGGCTGCCTTAAATCTGGAGGCTTCAAGCACCCCCAGTTTTTCTCATGTCCTTAAAGTACTGTGTCAGCTTAATGAATGTTTTGATATGTCCTACTAAATTACTTTTGCAAGCCCCCCACTAAAATGTGGCCTAAAAAGATGGAAATCAATTTCTGAGTGGTGGAAGTTGCCCAGTCTTCTTCTTTAAAGCGGTTAAATGACTGGGTAATAGATCCATAAATGAACATCTTATTAGCCTAATCCTGAATGGAAGAATACACAAATCAGCCATTTGTTCAGTGGATATCATTTAAGCTTGCCATCCATCTTAGTCAAAGGAGGTGCCGGGTTTAATTTATCAGTGCCTGGGCGAGAACTCCCAGAGAGGGACGGGGGGAGCAGCAGTCTCCCACTGGTGCTCTCCTGCTGTGCATTAGCAAAGCTGTTGTTTAATTCCAGCACACCTAAATGCAGCAGTTCCGGCAGCTGTGGGCTGTTCTGCTCCCATGGGAGGAGCAGTGGGGTGAGCAGGAACATCCAGTTGTCAGAGGGTTGGGCTTGTGCTGTGAGGGCAGCCAGGGAAGAGAAGCAAGCCCTGTTTAAGCAGGGCGAGTGCTTTCTGCTGCATCAGGTGGCAGAGGTGTGGGGCAGGAGCTGCTGCAGGTGCTGTGGGACCCAGCAGTCCTTCAGCGCCTCCCGGGGAGCGAATCGCTTGGATCTGCGGTGTCCTTGGCAAAGCCTGAAGCTGAACGAGAAAGTGGTGCTCTCTTTAAAATTGACTGATTGAGACATCATTTGGATGCAAAAGTTGTCATCAGTATTCATGTGCTCGGTCTCAGATGGCTTTTATTGAGCCAGATTTGAAATGATCAGAAATGGGAGAGTGGCAGGTTTTGAACCAAGATTTAGGAGGTTGTGCTGGGCTCTGCAGAGGTCTCTGCTGAAGAGAGCCAGAGTCTGGTCATGGAGGGCGTTCCTGGGTTTCTGGGTTTTTATTAAGCTGCGTGCTTAATAAAAGAAGTGGTTGTACAAGAGGCACAGGACAATCACCTTTGGTCAGTGTTGGTAGCTCCAAGTAAATCAGCATGAAGTTGTTCTCCAGAATTAGTATTTCATCATACATGATTTAAATTCTGCTGGTTAAGGGAACCCCAGAACCATGCCACTTGCTGTCCTGTGACTATGGTGCCAATGTGGCTCTGCTGTGCCCAGTGGCACTGCTTGTAGTTGGTGCTTCCAGGTGATAGTGGTTGTTCCTTCCACCGAGGCAGGAGCAGGACAGAGAGCCCACAGTGCTCACAGGCATCCTGGGTGGGACAGACCAGCCCCTCTGCCAGACACTGGTGCTCTGGGCTCATTCACATGGCATGTTCTGGACACGGTGGCTCCTGTCCAGGCTGGGCAGGCAGCAGTTCTGTGCCAGGTGACAGGACCTGTCACCAGGGCCTTTCTCTGCAGCCCCTGACCTTCCTGCACCCTCCAGGGCATGTGCTCCGTAGCACAAACACACTTTTAAGCACTGGAGGTTTGTGACACAAAGATGTGCTCATTCTCCAAACTCACAGCGTTCCACTGGGACGCTGCTGGAGACAGAGCTCAGGTGTGGTTTTAAAAATACTTCCAGAAACAGGTGGTGCTGGTTGGGTTTGTTGCCTGTTTAAAACCCGAGTGAGAGGAACCTGGCAGCTGCGTTTTGGGGAAGAGAGTACCAAGTGGTGTGCACAGGCTGCAGCTCCCAAACAACCTGAATGGTTCAAGTTGTTGGAAACAGGATGAAATCCTGTCTTGGGTTGCATGTGCTGGGATCAGAGCCCGAGCTGTGGTGTGACTGCCGGGCTCCCGGCATGGCCCTGCCAGCGCCGCTGGGCTTCCCTTGGTTCTCAAGTGGGTTTATCCAGATATAACTCAAATCATAATATAGCTCCTTAATGTTGCTAACTGTGTGATTTAGGCTTTTGATCAGCAGAACAGAGTGATCCCAAACACTTTTAATGAACTATATATTTATCTGGGGAGTCATACCACTTTCATCCTCCACACAGCTAATAACCATAGCTCAAAAGAGCCCGCTGGCTCCGCATCTCATTTTCAATTCGTGCCTTTTTAAAAGGAGATAATTATGGAAAGAAAAATGTGGGAGTTCAGGAAAACGGCTGTGCTGTGTCCATTAGTGAGAGAGGTGTGCAGGAGGTGGCGAGATCTGGCCAGATCCTCTGCAAACCGCACACAGGTCTCTTCAGCCTCGGAAGAGGATGGTGTGGGTGGATGTGGGGGCTGCAGGTAGTCACTGTGACAGTCTGTGACGCTCTGGTTGCTCTTTCTCTGCGTGGGCCACGGTGGCCATCAGTGGGCAAAGGAACAGAGAACCAGGGGCATTTCGCTTCCAGGTCTGAATACTCCGCAGAAACCATCCAAGCTGCCCTTCTGCTGCTTTCAACACCACAGAGCTGCTGGAGTCTCCAACTTCTTTTTGTTTTGACTTTTCCTTTCTCTCTGAAACATTTTTTGGTGCAAGTTAGAAGTTGTTCAAGTCAGGCCAAGAGTTTTAAACCATACTATCAGAGCCACAAGGGCACATTGTTGTGCCCAAATCCTCTACTGAATCAAGGTAGTTCTTGGCTTGCATTTGCAACAAACGTGAGTTCGTGGCAGTGCCACGTGCTGAGGTGGCTGAAACTCCTCCCTGTCCTGAGTAGCCACCTCCCAGCAATGGTGGCACAGGTGGCTGCCATCTCGAGGGCCTCCTGCAGCCCCTCGGCTTTTCGGAACAGGACAGGAGGTCCAGAGGTGGAGGAGGCAACTATTGTGAGTCGCCTTAAGACCGTGTCACAGAATGCTTCAGTTCTTTATATATTAAGCTTATTTGAACAACGTGCTTTATTCATGAATCACTTGTGGCAGAAAATGTACAGCAATGTATGTCACATGCTATGGAGGGTGATAAACCGGAGGTCTTAAGTGTCTGAGAAAATGTCATCCCTCTGGCTGCTCTGGTATTTGGGGCCATTTTAAAAATTGTTCTTTGCCAGTAAGAGCTGCAAAGAAATTATCATCAATCTAAAGCACCCAGGGCCTGAGCTCAGGGTAGGGTTAGTAGCTATTTTGCATTATATTGACATGGTGAAATGCTGGTTGGTTTTTCTGAAATAAAAATGGCAACGGCCAATAATTAATGTTCCCATAGTTAATTAAATTGGTCCAACTGGGAAAGCGAAGCCATACACTCTGGCCTCAGAGATTCCTGCAGCAGGTCACGTCCACTTGCTTCTCCGTGTGACTGCAGAGCCCGTGGTGCCCTGTTCACACAGCAGCTCCAGTGACACCAGTGGCACCAGTGACGTGCCCCAGACCAGCCTGGGGACTTGCTTCATTCCCTTTCTGGAGCAGACCAGAGTGGCTGAGCACCACTCTGACCTCTCCTCCTGCTGCGCCAAGTCATCACTCATTTGTGGGTTTATTAGCTGTTTATGAACATGCTCGAATGTTTTAGGGGACAAGGCTGACCTTGGCTATGAGCAATTACCCCAGCTCCGTGCTGTGTGTGACCCTGCAGGGGGATGTGTGTGCTTTGGGGATGTCCCCTGCCCTCAGGGGCAGGAGGTCTTGACAGAAAGAGATGGATGAAATAATGACAGTAAGTTTAATGGGCTGTTGTCAGTAGCACACAAACAACTCAGCAGTTCCCTTAAAACCCCTCTTTAAGCACAGTGGTACAATTTCTGCTCTAGCAGTGGTCTGGTGCCACTGGATTATGGTTTGGCCCATTTCTGTTTAGGTTTTAGCTTTAAATCTCTTGTGTTTATTTTCTTCTTGCTTCTTATCAAGGCTGTGTTCTTGTGCTATGAGAATGGGACTTCACAGAGCCACTACAAGGCTTTTGGTTCATCAGTTTTTAATTAAATTTCAATTGAAGATTCTTTTTCCTCTAGGCTAATTTTCAAGTGACAAACAAAATCCGCTTAAGTGCCTTTTCTTTGCTGCCATAAACTAGTAAAGCTGCTGTCAAATTCCTTTAGAAACTGAACTCCTCCAGCCCCATAAGAGTGCAGATTATTGTTCCATCAGAAATAGAACAGGGCTGTTCTTAATAAACAGGTGAAATAAAAATATTTATGCTCTGTGCAGAGCCCAGTTGTTAGGGGTGGAGTAGAGGTGTGGAGCAGACCACGGGTCACTCATCCTGGTGCTGATCTCCTGGGAGACTTCCTGGGAGGAATTACAGCGTCATCCAGCTGAGAAGCTGGGTTGTGCTGCAGGAACTGCACGTAAGGAGAGTGCCCGGGGCTGGGGCACTGCTCCAGAGGCTCCTCTGCCACCGCCCTGTTGGCAGCTCCTCCACGGGGCTCCGGCAGCTGCGTCCAGAGCCCTCCGGTGCTTGCACCAGGCAACAGTCCCAGGGCTGGCCCCACGTCAGTGGGCCCCTCTGGCAGGTGTCACTCCCAAGACCATTGTTCTCTGAGCAGTTTCCTGTGATTAACTTCAATTAGAGAGAGCAAGCTTGATTAGACTGCGAGATGGACTTCTGGAGAAGCCACTCGCTATTCTTAATGGGGCAAGGGAAAAGTGTGGGGCTTGGGGAAGAAATAAGCTCTGCAGAATTAACTTACTGCTCATCTCAAGGGAATTTTCAGGCCCTTTAAAGCCCAGGGTGTAGATGTTCCTCTGCAGCCTTTAACCTTTCCAAATGGGCTCTGGAGCTTTGCCCTCCTTTGGGTGAAGCACCCCTTTAAAAGAACAAACACACCAATCAGACTCTTTCTGGACTCACCTTGCATTGGGCACTTAAGAGAGTCAAAGACTACAGCCAGAGCCAGGTTTCAGCCTTAAAATAAATTTGTTTTTTTTTAAACTATACCCTCATTAGTTAAGGAAATTGCAGCCAATCTGGGAGCAATCACAATCCACTCTGTTCATGTGCCAAGGCTGCTGCTCTGCAGCTCCCTGCCCAGTGCATGGGGTGCAGAATCCCCTTTCACGCTGGTCTGTCTGCCTTGAAATCGGTGTGCGGTGTCTGAAGCTTCTTGGAGGCAGTTGCTCACCTGTACAAGCCCGCTGCCTTCCCTGGGGTGGCCTTCCCCTGCACTGTGTCACCGTGTCTCTGCTGCCAAAGGCCAGAGATGCTCAGAGAAGGTGGAGTTCAGGGACATCTGCCAGCAGGGATATATTTCCTGTGCTGTATGAAATAGCCCTCAGTGCTGTACATCAAACCCTGAGGAATGAATTGTTTTCTGATTAATGTTACAAATTAATCTAGGATGTGCTAAGCAAAACAAAAGGAGAGAGGGGGACTTTTTATTTGGTTTTCAGAGGGATTTGCTGATAATAATGCTCCTATAGCCAGTCTATGAAAAGCATGATAATGAATTTTAGCTTGTTCATGCCAGTTTCTTTTACGAATATGCTGCTCCTGTAGGCTTAGAGGTAATTTTAAGTCTTTTTTTCCCTTCTCTGTAGTGGCTGTGCAGGATCCACCACTGTCTTGCTCAAAAGCAGAGGTAATTTCAGCTTTTTGTCCTTAGAGTCTTAATTTTTTTTGTTCTTAAATTCTCTTGTTCTAAGAATAAACAGCAGCTGCAGTGCAGGCGTGGGCAGGAGAAAGCAGGAGTGTGCGGAGGAGACAGAAGACAAATCCTGCCTGAGACGGGCTCCCTTGGGCGCTTGGATGCTCCGTCTGCAGTTCTTACAACCCTCCCGTCAGGATATTGCATGTGTAAAGGCCACCCATGAGTTTCTGTCCCCCACGTGCCTCTGCTGCAAGCAGGGAAACTGAGGCTGCACACGAACAGGGAATGCAGTTACGGACCCAATAACAATGAGCTGCTTCTGCCTTTCTGTCAGGGTTGTTGGAGGAGTGCAAGTCCCTTACCCAAACATCTCAAGTCCCATTTAGACACCTTCCTGTGTCTAAATGTTCCCAAATAAGTGCAAAAGCTAGGCCTGTAACTGTGGTGGGCAGCTCTGCTAGGGAGGCAGAGGATGTGAGCAGCAGAGCTCTCTGCTGGGTGTTTGGCTGCGTGGCCATCTCTCCATCCACAGCCCAGTGACCTGGGAAGCTGCAGCTGCCCAGAGCTGGAGCACCTACAGCTAATGTGTAGCTTGGATCTAAATACAGTGCTGGTATGATGGTGTCTTTTTGCATCATTATGGTGGAATTAAGCAGTGCTTCTCAGTCCTCAAAGTGAGTTCATGCCGTGGTCACGTCCCTCCTCAAGGGCTTTAATTCTTCTGCATCAAACACAATTTTCCCACAATAAACCAGGTGACATGTAAGAGCTCTCTTCATAGAATTATGATCACCTTGTGGAAAGAAGCAGAGAAGGGGCCATTTACTCTCATTAATCCCCCAAAAAAAGTGTCAGCAAGAGGTATCATGTCACTGGAACTCCATTCTAGTTTGCCCCTCAGATAACTTCTTTCCCTATAATTTATTAGATGACCCAGAAAGTTAATCTGCAGCCTGAACATGGAGATCATTTGTCACTGGATGTCACACAAACTACCAATCCATCAAGCAGACAATGGTGATGTACATCATGTTCTGGTACCATCCCATCTTAAGGTCCATCTCAATGTCAAAAAAGGATTTACAAAATATTTTGAGATGTATTTCATGTGCTGACTCATGCTTGATGTCCCCTATTAGATTAATCAGCACAAGTAGGAGTTTCAGCTGAGGGCTCTTAGATTTTTGCTGTGTAACTCCCTTTCCTGCTTTCTAAACCACCCCCCCACCCCGGCTCTAGTGCTAATTCTTTTCCCCACAGAATTATGACTAAACACATTGACCCCTTCCTTTCTGGGCCTTAAGCACAAAACAGCTTTTCATTCTAAAATCGACTAGTCTGGTCCCCTTTTGTCTGTACCAAGGAGTTTCTAGCAGCCATGAACATTCCTTCCCCAAAATGTTGGCCTCCAGGCACGGCTGTGTGGATCCTGTGAGAGATAAGGAGTTTGCTTTGGACTGAAAATCGTGTTTGGTATCTCCTGTACCTCCTACCCATTGGTGTGCTATGTTACAGCATCGATGCATCTAGTACAGTCATGTTAAAATTGCTGATAATTACCGTCATCTCATTGTGTTTCAGGTCTTGATAACAACGAGCAACAGCTCTGTGTCATTTCCTTTCTTCTCTGTACACACCAGTCTGCTGGAGTCATCGTTCTAGAAATACACGTTGAAGATGATAAGGATAATTGATGATTCCCTTCAGGACTGGGGTCATTATTAATAGCTGTGTTCACTTTGGCTGTCAGCTAATCTCTCCTGCAAAGAGCTTATCTTTGTGCCTGTGCACAGAGCACGTCCTGCCTGCTGTGCTCTCTGCTGAGCGTTGGAGTGTCAGGGGGAGCAAGTGCCGAGCAACAGCAACACAAAATTTTAAACTCCCGTGTTGTATTAAAATTTGTAATTTTTGCTTCAGCCGAACAAACTCAAACTCTCAAAATCATCTCACCAGCATGGTCGGCACTGCTGGCAGTTTCCGTGCCAGAGTCCTGTGGCTTTTATGGTGCTTGGATAACTCATGTTCCCATGGTGTCCCAGTACCTCCCAGTCCTTGGTCTGACATCGTGCCCTGCACTGCAGCTGGTGGGATGTGCCCTTGCTGGGCAGGGCTGAAGTTCAAAGCTGCAGCTCTCAGCTCTCAGCTCAGTGTCCCCACAAACCTGGCAATGTGGGTGCAGGTGGCACTTTGGGGGTGTGGGTGGAACCAGGGTTTGGCTGTGGGGCAGAGCTGGCACCCATGGGTGGGGGATGCTGCTGGGGCACCTCACAGTAGGAAAACAGGGAATGAGAGTGAAACAGGCAGTTGTGCTTGGAATATGTATGTTGATACTTGACGCAGAGCATTCTTCCCCAGGGACATTTATTCTTTGGCTTCTGCTAAAATTCAACTGGCTGAGATTTTAATTTTTTTAATTTGAACTATTAAAGAAAAAAAATCTGTTTATAGGGGAAGAAGTAAAGCAATAAGTGTTTTCCCACGCAAAATATTGATCTTTTGTCATAGGTCTACATCTACCAGTCATTAAAAAGAGTTCCAAAACCCTTTGCTGAGGCCAGCTTTGTCCCCAGGTGATGCTTTGGTTCTTGAACCAACTGTTGCAACTGGGGCAGAACTGGTGTCCCTTGGGTGGGCTCCCCTCTTCAATGCCTGCCCTGTTCACCCACAGACCGGGTGCACCCACAGAGGGACCTCAAGCCTTTTTCATAGCTCAGGGGCAGCACTTCCAGGTTTTGAACTGCCTGCTGTGATAAATCTCCATCCCTCCCTCCCTTTGCACCTGAAAGAGGTTGTTCTTTTTATTTGTGAAGTAGAAAAGTGATTTTTAAGAGGTGAAAGAGTATTTCTGACTTTGATGGCATGATTAGCTGGGCTCAGAATATTGTTATAGCTTATTTTGCTCCTCTGTGATAACTCAGAAAAACAATAAATGTCTTCTTACAGCAGACTGGCATTCAGTATTGAAATTGGTCTCCTAATCTTTATGTGATTGCTTTCTCCGTGATAGAAATATTGCCTCTTGTAGGGTATTTATTGTCTAGTTCCTTCCAAAGTATTGACTTTATGTAACAGTTTGATATACATCAAATCCTTTAGAGATTTAATAAACTCTTCTGGTCAGTCTCCTGTTGTAAACACATTGAGATTTATGGTCATCTTAGTGGAAAGCTCTTTTTTTTCTGAAATTCTTTACTTTCAGATATCAAAAGATACGAATGTGAGCATGGATCACCGTGGGAGTTTTAACTCCCAGCTGTTCTGTGTTAGTCAAGAGCTGTTGCTGGTTGAAGGTTGAAGTGTGTGTGTGTCGGGTGATGGTGCCAGGGCCGGGAGAGGGGCACCAGGACACCCCTTTGCTGCCTGAGCAGCCGTGGCTGCAGGGTCCTTGTCCATCCCTGGCACAGGTTGACTCTGAGGGTGTTCCCATGAAAGGGCAAAGGGAAAGTAAAACTGTACTGTTGTTCAGTGAGGCATAAAGTTAATGTATTGGTGCTACGCTGCAGGACTTGGAATTGGAAAAAAAAAAAGAAAAAGTGGGAAGAGAAACGTACAAGCCTCGTAAACAGTTGCATGTGGGTTTTCTCCCTGCCAGACTCCTTGTGGTTTCCCACCCTCCCATTCTCTGGAGACGTTATTTTTTATTCTGGCACCAGACCAAAGGTATTTCAGTATGATATTTAAATAAGTGTCCTGTAGTTTGGGATTGGAGAGGGGGGGGACACCTTTGTTTTTAAGAAGAAACTTTTTTCCATACAGGAATCAACTTTCCAGGGACAGCCTGCAGGAAATCCAGCTGAGCTCTTCAAATTTACTCATTAAATGCAAATACTCTCTTCTTCATCTTACATTAACCTCCCTTTAATGGCATGAAAATGTCTTTTCATTTCACAGCTCAGCATTTAAAGACTATATGGTGAGAGGTTTCCGAAGTGGTATAAATCAATACCAGCTGGGGAACAGTGCAAGTTCCTGTTTTGCTTGCACTGGGGAGGGGCTGTCATTTCTAATCAGTCCCCTTGGGCTGGCAGTGCATCCAAACTGTGCTTCCTGCCAGCTGCTGGAGATTGGAATCTGGGATCTTGCTCTAGAAAGTAAGTTCTGGATTGAGGCTTTCCTCTCATTTTGGTGAGATGAATCTAGATTTCCCTTCTGATGATATAATTTGATGGAAAATGCAGTTTGCGGATACCTCTCAATGGACTTTGCATTTCCTGTTGTTGTGTTTCTGCCTTTTGGCTTCTTGCCCAGGCAAGGAGGAGAGTCAGCAGTGAAAATAAAATGCTGTTTCCCACCTGCCTGTTGCAGCAGGTACCTGTATCGCTTTTCTAACTGCTTCATGGCTTGAGGACAGGTGATTAGCTGGGGCAGTGATGAAATCTCAAATAAATGGTGTGCTCCCACTGCTTCTCTGCTGATGGGACACTTAATGGGAAACTTAGCAGGAATGATGAAGTGCTGTATTTAGGAAAGCTGGCAGGAGAATTTGGGTCATGTTTTGAGGCAGGGCGACAACCACAGCTCTCTGGCAGCTCACGGTTTCCCACTCCACAAACCCAGACTTGGAACTGAAACGTGGTGGGCGCATTGCTGGCCCTTAGCACGAGCATGGAGGGGACTGTCCTTGTCCCTCGTTTGTGCGCAGTATCGCACCAGGCTGGACTCTTGCTCAGAGCACATTTCTGGAGTGACTCCCAGGGCGCTGCCAGCCATCTAGTTTGCTCCTTTGTGCACCAGGTTGTTGCCAGCAGAGCAGCGATGTGGAGCTGAAATCTTGCAGTGTTATTTCATCTCCATTATTTTTCTCTCCTGATCTATTGAGGTATAATCCCTTCCAAAGACAGGGACAGATTATGGTGATGGAGATGGCTTAGCTGGGACACAGCTAGTCATTTTTCCTGGCTGATAATTTATTAATATACATTATTAACCTTGATTCTCCTTCTCCATGGTGCCTTTTTGTCTGAACTAATTAATTCTTCTTGCAAGAGGTACAGGGAAGGGATGGGTATGTAAACGAGACAGGTGTCCAGGTGGCACTACCTGGCATCTGCAGTGAGGGGTGATCCCACCTGAGGAGGAGACTGGCACACAGCAGACAAAACCCAGATACATCTACCTGTAGATTGGCTGAATTTGTACTGTCCCCTTTAACTGGCACAGACACTGATAGACATGATATGTTAAGGAATAACAGAGATGGTTTTCTGCTTTTTTAATGAACACGAGATATCCAGGAAAAAATAAACAGTTTACTTGGTTGCTCACTGCCAGCCAGCACCATGCCAGGATGTACAGCACTGATCAGTGCCTCCAGCTCCCACTGTTCCTGAGCCACTCTCCCCAGGCTGCTGTGGGTGATGCTCATCCCCAGGTGACCCCGGTGGGCACAGCAGAGTGTAAACAGGGCTGCAGAGGGGGGTCTGCCCTCCCTGTGGGGCTCTTCACACGACAGTGCTGCCAGACACTCCAGCCCCAGGGACTCGTGGGCAGCTCTGGGCTCCCAATAGCTGTTATTTTCACTCCCTTTCCTTTTCCCTTTCCCCTTCCCTTTCCCTTTCCTTTTTATTCTTCCATTCTCTTGCACCTCCCCGCTCCATAGCTGACATTTGCTAATAGCTGTGAGTGTAGGAGAGAAGCAGTGGAAGTCTGAGTGAAACGGAGTGCCTCGTGCAGCCTGGCAGGGTAAATGTAATCCTGTTAGCAAGATGAAAATACCATATGCCAGGGAGAGACGGAAGTAGATCAGAAAGGATGATTGTGCTTGTAGAGGGTAAAAAAAAAATGTACACAAACCCATTCAAAACGAAATGAAAATTGACTGGATTTGTAAACAATATTCCTGTCCTGAAAATGGCTCCTCTGACTCATCTTGGCCAGATATCTCATTACACTGGGTGACCTCCGTGTCCCCAGAGTGGGTCTCCTGGTCTTTATCTCCAAGGTCACTGATGCTGGTGGGAAATGGCCTTTCCAAAATGATGCATTTGTTCCTGAGCCGTGGCAGGGCTGTGGAAGAGGGGGGAGTCATGTGTCCTGTTCTCTGGGACTATTTGTCTATTCCTGATGGGAAATTTGGAATCTCTAGATGCCGAAGAGACGAAAAGCTCCAGGGAGATGTTCCTGAGCCTTTCAGTACTACTTTATATGCAGCAATGAAGGCTTCACTTGGATAAGCCAGTGCCCTGAGCTGTCCACACCCGGGTCAGGGAGGGTGGCAGAGCCAGGCGCTGGGGCCGGCTGGGGGACAGGGACCATCTCCCTCCTCAGGGCCTGGGGGTGCCCGAGTGCCACCGCAAGCTGGTGTGGCTGGGAAGAGGGAGCAGGAGAGTATTGTCCTTGATGCCAGGAGGGATCTGAAATCCAAATGTTGTTACAGGGAGAGCATCTCTGAGAGCAGCCCGCAGTGTTTTACAGGCATTTGAGTGTTCTTCCCTTTGAACTAAGCTGCAATTTGTCTTTGTAGATGTCTCTAATACATTAATACAAATGGTGTAGTAGTGGAAATGCATTATAATACTGCGCAGTGTTGCTCTTAGTAATTCTCCTCCTTCAGCAAGTGAACACTTCCTCACTCATTTGTATTCATTGTTTTGATGCTTAACTTGAAAAATGTATATTATACAACAGGCTGAAAACCATGACGAATAAAAGGAAAGAACCCAAGGGGATAATAAGCATCTCAGCACTGCTGTGATGTCTCCTGCTGCTAACATCAAAGCAGCCAAAGGCATCACTGCTGTGCAGAGGACAGGGTGCATTCCATGGAGCTCCATCTCGCCATGGGGATGGTGGCCCTGACGCTGGGGAGGTTGGGGAGCACCACTGGGATCACCACTCACAGGGGCTGGTCCTTCCTGTCCTGGTGTCACTGCAGTCGGTCACAGCTCAGCCCGCCTGACGTGCAGGCAGCCTGGGAGGGCACTGAACTCTGTGACACAGCCACCGAGGGGTGGGATGTGTGTGTGTACATCCCTTCATGGATGGAGAAGTGTAACCTACCCTGGAATTCCAGGGTGGCACACGTGCTCTGTAGGGGAGCTTGGGTTGTGAACTATGGCTGGGAAAAGTGGACCTATCAAGTGACGAAATTCTCAACAGTTCTGTTTACCAATTGACAGGGTTTGACAGAAAGCAGTGAGGGTTTCCTTGCCCTCACGTGAGGAGGGCTGTGGGAATGTAAACCTGCCACCTAGGTGGAAGTGGAAATCAAGGTGTTTTTGAGAACAAAATGAAAGTTTTGCCTCTTTCTGTTTCCATCATATCATAGGTTGTTGCAGCAGTTTAACAGGTGTTCTCCTAAGCTGTAATACAGGTGACAGCTGGTTCCAACAGAGCTGTCTGCAGGTTGAGCTGACCAGTCAGATGTTTAAAGAGAGCTGAGCCTGTTCCCTGGGGATCTTCATAAAGGATTTCTGAGGCATCTGGCCACTTACCAACATGAAGCTCACAGGAACTTCACATCTTCACCATCCGAACCCCATGGCTGAAATCTGCCCAGGAGAAGTAAGCTCATATGGATACTTGCAGGACATGCACAAGTATGCAGAGGGATCTCGAGAGCTCTGGTTCTGTACCAAAAGAGACTAAAAATAAACACTGAAGTGGGTCAGCCTGCAGCAGAAATTAGTCTTTGGCAAGTTCCTCTGTGGAATTCAGTTTGTTGGGGTATTTGTGCTGGCTGGTCTTTCATCCTCTGCCCTTCTAGAGCAAACATGTTCTTCTCAGGAGAAGTGCCCTGCAAAAGCTGCCAGCTAGCCATGCCAAGGGGGCCTGGGTCCCACACACATCCCTCCAGTCCTCCTTGTTTCCACCATCCCTTTCATTTCCTCTGGCTCTTCCGTGTACCACTGCCTCTTGCACTCGCTTCCTGCAGCTGAAGGCAAGGAGCTCTGAGGAAAGGGCAGGAGTGAGGTTGTCCCAGACCCTGTGGTTTGGTAGAATGGGCCTGCTGGGGCTCTTGCCTGTGCCCACCTGTCCCCTGCTTCTCACCTGCCAGGGGTTCAGGTGCAGCCATGTGTGCCCTTGAAATACAGGGAAACATTCGTGTACCGTGATGCTGCAGGGAAGGGGCTTTGCAAGGAGGATCAGGGGCTTTAGGTAGGACGAGGGTGAGCCTGTGAAGCTTTATTGTCTGGGTCAGCACCCTGCACCCATCGCGGCTTGGCAGATGTGGGGGAGCAGCCTGTACCTGCGTCCACAGGCGGAACAGGCCAGGTGCCGAGTGAGTTGTTTTCACAGTAAGAACCAACTGACTAAAAGTAAAACCAAGTGGCTAAAACGAAAGCCAGAAATCAAAGGAGAATCAAGGCAAGCCTGTGGGTTTTTTAAGTGTCTTTTGGTGGCAACCGTGATCATAAGGTGCAGGCAGCAGAGCAGAGCCATGATGGCTCTGCAGCTCCTGTGTTTTCACCCTGAGACCTGCTGCTTCCAGGGCAGCCGTGCCCCAGTGAAGTAGATCTGCTGGTCCCAGCACAGCCTGGCTGTGTCTCACATCCCAGCACGACCTCACCGTGTCCCACACCGTGCCTGACACTGCGCTCCTGCCCCTTAGTCTGGCTGCAGTGATGGGAGTCAGTTGTCTGCTCTGAGTGATCTGGGCTTCAGTGCTCACAAGGAGCAGCTCGCCATGAAGTCTGTGATATTTCAGGGAAGGTTTTGGTTATTCCGTATACCGTAGTCTCCAATAATCTAATCCACATCCTGCCTTGTGATCCAGACCGTAGAATCCTGGATTTAGTTTTGGGGTATTATTGTCATGGATTTTTACCCTGTGGGTGTACCTGTAAAAAGCATTAATATTCAAATAACTTTGCTAAATAAGCAACTATGCTTATTTATTTGTTACTATTTATTTATTACTATTTACGATGACAGACTTATCTTACTGATTTCTCAAACACATTTCTCCAGAGGAAATTAGATACATTGCTTAGTTAGAACTGTGCCAGGGAGAAAATGTTTCTATAAATACTTATCAACTCATCTGGAGAGATGGCAAGTGTTGGTGTGTCCTTCACAATGTCACGTTGGTCACTGGGTCTGGTTTAAAATTCAGGTTTTTATGTTCTTCAGGAGAAAGAAAACCTGATGGTTCTAAAGTGGGGAACAAAGTCCATGGACAAAAATCAGTCTTGAACTCTGAAAGCTTGAATCTAAGGCTTTTTTGCCTTTTTTTTTTTTCTTTTCTGATAGAATCGGCGGGAAATAAATTGCCAGACAGCCTAAGGCATTCTGTTTGTGTACCTGGCACTGGAGGACAAAGTGATGGTGCCAGCCAAGGTGCAGTGGTGAGAGCAGCGTCTGTGCCCAGCAGTGGAATGCCCTGTGTCCCGTGCCCGCTCCAGGCAGAGGATCTGCACAGGGACCCAGCCCAGGGCACAGTGTGGGCACAGGAGGAGATCAGCGAGGGGTGGCACCGCACTGCCCACGGGACTGCAGCACCCTGACAACAGGTGAGTGGGACATTTCACTTCAGTTATGTTGAAAATTATGTTATGAAAGCAGAAGTTCTGGTGAGAATCGGGCTGAGGTGCTGTATGAAATGCATTCAAACAAGCAAATGACTTGTCTAAATCTCGGATTTTGCCAGTTATGAAACTTCCTGTGGTTTGCAGCAGGCCTGGGAAACAGAAGCATCCGTCAAATAATGAAAAATGTTCCTATAGGCTTCTGCCTAAAGATTGCGGGAGGGATGGGGGGGAATTGCATCCTAGTTTACTTGGAATAACACATGAAGAACTGGAATGGATGGTGAGACTGGGGTAAAACCTCAGCATTCTTTCTTAAGTGCACAGAACCTCTCATTCCCAGAGCTGGCCCTTGGTCAGGGTGACTCCTCAGTTCTGTTGCTGATACCATTTCAGGCACAGAAGGGGCTCAGGGGCACGCAGTGATTTATTGGTAATAACTGACGATTCCGAAGTCGCTGTGGCTACCAGCAGGTCTGGGTGCTGCTGGGGGGACCGGCGAGCAGGAGAGCTCCTCACAGACAGACTTTGATTTACTTCTGTCTTTGAGTATCTTTCCTATTGATTTGCAAAAACTCAAATACTGTTTTGCTGCTGACTCTGAGGTAATGGAGTTTTTCTGACAGTTACCTTGTTATCCAACCTCAGATGTCAAATCCACCTACCAGCCTATCTCTGCATTAATAACTCTATTACCGGCTCTAGCTAGTTTCAGAATAAACTCTAAAATTATGGCTAAACACATACATTGCATCCAGCTGCGGTAGTCAAACGAGTTAATTCTCTGTCATGCTTGGAAAAATGTTCGCTCAACAGCTCTTTGGGCATGTCAGGATACTTTTAGTCACAATTAAAACACCAACATACAATGTCATAGCACCAGTTGGGTTAACTGGTGTGCCAGCACTTCATTCTGTAGACTATAAAAAACTTTAATTTTCAGTATTTGGAGCCTTGAAGGAGAAAGCCCCCCCTAACATTGATGCCTGATGACATTTAGTCAATGAATTAAGAAAAAAAACCAGTGATGGTTCTGTCTGTCTCGCAGCGCTTGCTAGCACTAAATTACGGAATTAATAGGCTTTTAGAAGAGACTGACACACAGC
Source organism: Pseudotriccus pelzelni (assembly GCA_035584735.1). NCBI lineage: Eukaryota > Metazoa > Chordata > Aves > Passeriformes > Tyrannidae > Pseudotriccus > Pseudotriccus pelzelni. Next base: position 340,513 of record JAWMRA010000048.1, read on the forward strand.
TACTGTCACAAAGACAATTAAATGTGGAAAGCCACTTTTCTCACCACATTTAATTTTAACTGGAGGCTTTGAGACTCAATAAATCTTTTTCTTATTTCATTCTCACATTGTCCACAGGTATTCAAGTCTTTAAGGAAAGTTCCTGATATAAGCAAATTAATTTTTTCTTCCTCTCGATCTTTTGCTTTTCTCTTTATCCCCTTCTTCAAAAAAGAGCTGAAGTGCTTTCCCATCACCAGCGCTTTGCTTTGTTTGGGATTGCTATTACTGAGATGTGGCTCAGGTGTTGTGAAAATACAGTGGGGCAGGAGTCCCGGTCCCTTCTGGGATTCTTCTGGCAAATCCAACTAGGGGGAAAAAAGCAGATGAGGCCACTTGTCTGTGGGAACATCTTGGGGAGTCGGACTGGGGTGCAGGATTTTTTTTTTTTTTAAGAAAACAACAGCATCATGAAAATGTAGATTTTTGTGACAGCTTTAGAAACAGAAAATCTTTCTATTCCTAGAGCTTGGGCTTAATTAGCCTGCCTTTAAGCTAACAGTACGGAATAGAACTGTATATTTGGTTTAAAATCAATTTTCTAGGAAACACTTCTTCAAGAAATTGCTAAGAATGGATTTATCCAGCCCCAATGGTCATTCAGAGGAAGCAGCAACGATTCAGCATTTCCCCCACGTGATGGCTCTCCATAGGGTTTATTAGCACAGCCTATTCCAACGCCTCTCAGACAGCTGTTGGCACAGCACACTGTAAATCTCTTCACTTGCCAAAAGTTGGTTGGGCTCTTGTTCAGTATCAGCATCAGTAGATATGGTGACCTGGAGTGGAAGCACCAAGAGACGTAGTGTTGTTGCTTCTACCAGTCAGTACCAAATAGTCAGATCGAGCTGTTACTTTGGGGAGATCAGCTGTGCATCAGCCACATCTCCTGGGCTTGAGGCATCACGATTCCCCTCAATCAGATACAGTCAGTCTCTGACCAGTCTGGGGGCTGCAGAGCCCAGCATGGAGAGGTTAATGGAGGTACCCCCACATTTAGCGGTTTGAACAGAAGTTTTTTCTGATGGCAGCTTTTGTAGAGGCAGCAGGACTCTGGAAGACAGGAGAGCTTTAACTCCTTACACCCACTGGTCCTTTTGGCAGGTCTCTTCTGTCAGGACCATCATAGCCTGCGGTCGTCTTCCATCTTCCTCAGTTCCCTGCCACTCCAGATCCGCCCTGAGCTGATTCAGAGCAGCTTCCCTCGCAGTGCAGAGGCAGCACCACTAATGCCAGGTGACATTTATACCTCCCTCCCCACTGGCTTAACGTCATGTGAATGGTTCAGTGTTTCCGCACGGTCCTTCTGACCGTAGGGACTGGCTTGCCTAATTTCAGCCTGACATGTCCCTTCCCGATGGCAGCAGCACTGAGACATGTCCTGGCTGTGCCCTCGTTGCTGCTCCCCAGCTGACTGGCTGATGAACGCCCCGGCCTTGCCACTGGCAGGAGTGGTGATGGATGCATCGCTCGGCTCTCTGGCTGTGCCTGGCCAGGATCTGGTGCAGCCTGCCCTGCCTGCCACCACCACCTGCTCCCCGGCCACCTCACCACCCTCAGAGCAGCCCCACGTCCCCACGGGGACCTCGTCAGGAGGCCGAGGGGCTAAGAGGGCTCTGCAGCTGGGACCTTGTGGCCACACGGCTCACACCCTGCTGCATTATAATCAATCCCATTATGATATTGTCGAGGGTGAAATGAACTTGCGGTAGCTTAAAGGAAGATAGGATAATTAAAAGCCTTGATCAAAGTATCATAAACCGCATAAAAGGTTCCATCTTTTAATTATTTTTGGATGGTCTCGGAGGCAGTATGGCCAAAAAGAAGTCCCTGTTCCCAGGGCCCACAAGCTGTGAAATTGTGTCATCACGTCAGATTCAGTTTACACTTGCTGTGTGAATGAGAGAAAGGCAAAGCTCAGGAGAGACCCCTTTTTCAGGATGAGAAAGAGGAATTGGTGATGATTCGTTCGTGCTCCTGTGACAGAGCAGCCAGGGTCAGACTGGGGAGTTGCACGGACCCTCCCCAGCTGATGGCCAGGAATTGTGCCCAGGCAGAGCTCCAGCCAAACTGGCCCCCACAGCCTGTCGTTATCTGGAGCTGCAAATCTCACACCTTGGGAATAAGGTTGCAGCACCTGCTGGATGTTTGAGTTCTCACAAGCTCTTTCTGCTGTTGGATTGAAATCAAACCAGTCAGCCCAGCAGCTGAGCTTCCGAAGCTCCCTGTTTGATCCAAACCAGCTCCCCGTCTTTCCCAGATCAATCATTCAGCAGAGAAGTGTGACCTGGTCTGGGACATGATGAAAGCACTGACTGCAGAGAGGGCAGAGGACACAGAAATGTTTGTCCAAGGAAGACTGCAGTGGGAATTTTAGGTTATGAGTGACAATTCTGCAGCCTTTTGCAGGGTAGCTGGGAGATGCAAGTTCAAGTCCTCCCCATTGCAGAATGGTATCCTGGGTGAGCACAGGTGTCAAGGGGGGCAGTGCAGGGATGTCCCGTAGCGAACGCAGCAAAGGTGATTCCGAATCCCTCCTTCTGGCATGTGAAATGGGACCAGAGTAGTGTGTGCTTCCTCCTGCCCTTTGGCTTCTGTACCTTTCTGTGCTGTCAGAGGCTTGTATTTACTATGCATTATATACTTGGAAAATGACAGACCTGTAATGCTAACTGAAGGTAGTTAAATGGTGGTGTGAGTACAAATAAATAGCATTTCCAAGCTTAATACAGAAGTAGCGTGGCCTCTCTTGGGTAGGGTACTGCAATTGCAAAGACTTTCTTTCTTGTGTTGGTTTTGGATTTCATGCAATTGTTGTTTCTGTCCTATTATTTAATCCCTGGGATATGATTTTTTGGAATACAGTGTTTTCCTGTATGATAGGTTTCATCCCAGGTTTGAACCCAACAGTGCTCCTTTCCTGTCCTATGGTTTTGCTGTGAGAGGGGGAAGAAGTGCCTGGAGAAAAGAGCAACACTTGCATACGCAGCTGATGAGACCAGGGTGTGAAAATGTCCTGTCTTCCCACCCTGCAGTGGGGGACTCCACGGGTGGACTGAAGCCCCGGGAAATGCGGGAGGTGTAGACACATGGTTTGTGCACCCCCCCATTTGCTGCAGAAAGGGACGATTGCGTCTCCCCAGGACAAAGGAGAGGGACAAAGTGTCCTGGTTAGAGGGTTTGTATGACCCCAGTGAGCCTGGGCTGGAGCAGTGGCCGCTGTGCCTCTGGGTACCGCCAGCACTGGGTGGTGCAGGTGACAGCTCCGTGGCAAGGCTGGGGGGAGCTGGGATCATCCCAACCCCACACGGGGGGCCCGGGATCATCCCAGCCCCACAGCGGGAGGGTGGGGAGTGTCAGCTGTGCTACTCCTGGCCCAGCTCTGAGCACACCCACCAGCTCACAGCTGAGCTGGATTTTTGAGAACCGAGTCCTGTGTTCTGCACTGAGTGAGAGCGGCTGTTCATGGAGTCCTGACATGAACTGGCTTCAAGGGGCCCCTTGGGGTCTCTCAATTAATTAGTTTGATGAGGAGCTGGGTTAGTTACCAAGCACATGAGCCTCAGAAGCCGAGTTACAGAGCAGCTGCCAACTGATCTGTGCTCCTGGGCCAGCACAACCAGGGCTGCTCTGCATCTCCCACATGTTCCAACACAGCCCTGTGCCCTTTTCCCTTTCTTTCCTATCAAATCCCATTCCACAGTTTGCTCTCCCTCCTGCACCAGTGCTGCAGAGGACAGCTTTTCTTATTCCCAGGATGGATCTGTACAGCCCACTCACCTCTCAGTGTGTCAGTATGATTTGTATTACAGAGACATCAAAGCACAGCAGCCTCTAGGAAAAAGAGAGATAAAGGGAGGAGAAAATGTTCCAGAAGCACCAACAAGCAAAAGTTGTGCTTAGCCCCCTCGTGGAAGAATAATCTCCCCACAGGTGTGCTGAGCACTCCAGCAGCACACAGCGGGAGCAGCCAGGGCTTTGTGCACAGCATAATCTCATCATGCTCTGTTTGGATAAGAAGCATAGCTCCATGCTTTTCCCCTTCTAGGAAAGAGATTTATTATGAAAAGCAGGTCTCTGCCTCAGAGCACATACAAAAACAGTTGGCTTCATAACCTTGGGAAAAAAAAGATAAATAAAGAAATCCCATGAGACACATGTGAGAACTGAGGAAGTATTAAAGCATATGTTGGAACATATTGATCCCTGAAAGCCTCCTGCAGCAGACATGAATCTTTTTCATTTCCAGCCACACTGATACTTTAATGAAGATGGTGTGTGCTGCTCACCTGGATCAATCATTCATGCAGATTCTTGCCAAGCCCCCACCACAGCTGTCTCAGCCCGGCACAGGTGACACGGCTGTGTTTCGGCTGAGGGATATCCAATCTCTGCAGGGAGCAGAGCTGCAGCCTGTGCCCAGGGCTCAAGCTCCCGGGGTCCGAGGGCTGCCACCTTTGTCCCATCAGAGGGATATCCAGGGACCTGCAATCTGCCCTGCAGATCAGTATCCCTCTTGCTAGTGTTTGTCCACAGCAATGTCTCAGTGACACCTGGCTCAGTGTGAGCAGAGTCTTGAAATTCACTCTTTTATTCCTATTTCAAGGACACCAGATTTTTCCTTTTTCTTCCCCCTAAGTGTATGTGCAATAAATACAGCACAGGCCTATGAGGATGAAAAGATGAATCACAGCTATGAAAATATTGGCTGTATTTTAAGCAGGACTCCCAGCAGGTACGACTGCAGCCATCTACTGCTGACTTACTTCAGAGGCATCAAAAGACTTTTCTTTCCACTGTTGAGTTATCGTTAATTATTCTTAAAATAAAGTACTACCATGCAATATTAATTCAGAAGAAACTGTAAATTCCTTGCTATTCTCTAAGGCTTGTTTTCACAATGAATTAGTGGGAGTTAATTTAGCACTACACAACAAACAGGACCATTGCAGGAATACAAACTAGGTGTTGCTTCCTGAATTCCTCCTCCCTCTAGTTCTGCCCGTCTTCCATTTTTATTCAGTGTGGTACAAAAGGTCTTAGTCTGGCAGAGAGCAGATTTGCTGAAAAAGCAGAAATCAGGAAAAAATCCTGCCTGATTCCCCTCCTCTTGTGTGTATTAACAATTTGTCATAGATACATTGCTCTCACGGTGAAAAAGAATGGCAAAAAAAAGGGGCTCTAATTTTTTGTGGTATGTTAATATTTGTGTTATAACATATGTTTTAGTATTTGTGTTATAATGTCTATTTAGCATGTCCTTCATCCAGGAGCGATCCCAGTTTTCTGGAGCAAGCACTGCTTCAGCCCACGGATGGCACTTTGACTGTTGATCACTTCCTCTAAAAATGCAAGAGATTTTAGTCCTTACCAAGAGATGGAAAACTAAAATAAGCAATTTGGAAAGCATTCTGCATCTTGGAGAGCTTTACATAATCTATTCAAACTCAGCTTGAAATAGAGAAATGGTTTTACCTCCAGAAGCATCCAAAAATATGTCATGTCAGCATGTGCATTGTGTAGGAAAATCCCCAAATCCTCAAAAGCTGGAGGTCAAGGTCCCCTGTGCTAAAGAAGGGCTTGTTTAGTGCTGCAGCTCCTGGAGATGCCTCTGGAAGTCGGGTTCGCAGTGAGTCTTAGGGTCCTGCTGGTGTGTAACCAAAAGGCTCTTCCACAGCAATGTCCACACAGCCTGATGTGGATCTTGGGGGCCCCCTCAGCCAGTCCAGGAGCTGGAGGGATGCACAGAACTTCCTTGGGCATCCCAGGAGAGTGGGATGGTCCTGCCTGCTGGCTCAGGATTCTTTCTCTGTGGAGCCAGAGGTGGGGGCTAATTTTTACTGCAATGGGCATCCTCTCTAGAAGGTCACAAGAGACAAGAGCAAATAGCTTCAAGTTGTGCCAGGGGAGGTTTAGACTTGATATTGGGGAAAATTTCTTGAGGGAAAGGGTGTCCAGCCCTGGAACAGGCTGCCCATGGCAGTGGTGGAGTCCCCGTTCCTGGGTGGATTTAAAAGACATGCAGATGTGGCACTTGGGGACAGGGTTTAGTGATGGCCTTGGCAGTGCTGGGCGAATGGTTGGACTCGACGGTCTGGATAGTCTTTCCAACCTCATTGATTCTGTGATTCTGTAAAGCTGTCGCTTGCTTTTCCTCTTGGAAGATGCTCCCATTCTTCTGGGAGACCACTGGCAGAGCAAGCTGGGGTCATATTTGCATAATGAACAAAGCAAATCAGTCCTGAAGATGCCTGGGTGGTTTTAAAGATCTGCAGCAGCAGTTGTTGAGACTGGGGGCTGGGAAGCACAGGAGAAGGGAATGGCACACAGAGAAAATTTCATTCAAGCAATTAAGGCATCACCACACATTTATGATTAACTTCTTGTTCCCAGGTTGAATGCAGAAGCTGTTAGTAGGAGCATTGCTATTCCATACCTGACACGAACAATGGGAATATTTGTTCTGCCCAGGAGGATTACACCTCCCATTAATCTAAGTTTTATTGAAAGTTTAAATAACAGACAGACAAAATCTGATCAATTAGCAGTGCAATTCCAAGGAGATGTCACAGTGAAATTAAATCTCAGGCATTTTTAATGCAAAGAAGCCTAGAAGCTCCCTCCAGTTTTCCTTCTCAGTACAGCGTTTAGATTTTAATTGAAAGTTTATTCTGCTTTGTGCATCTTCTACTAAATTTTAATTTCAGACAGTAATGAGAACAGTTTTATATTACAGTGTTTGTAGCACTTCACAGATAAGTCAAAGATGTCTCATAAATGAGGGAAACAAACAGGTTTGTGTAGAGTGAAAATCTCTGGGAGAAAGTGGATTTTGGTAAGATGTGGGGAAAATGAGAGGGAATCGATCCTATGATGAGGAAGGATGCACAGAGGGAACCAGACAGCTGGGATTATTGTGCCCACCTGCTTAGACCCTGGGGGGACGTGCTCGGGGATTCCTCCAAGTCCCCATCAGTGCCAAACAGCCAGGACAGTTTTCTTGCTCATTCCACCTCAGACAAAAGCTGCTCCCTGAGCTGCTCCTCAGCTCCCTGATTGCTGTGGTCCCCCTTCCTGCCATCTCACCATTTTGGCTTTTGCTACCTTATATAATTTCTTTGTCCGTGGCAAAATGCGATTGCCATCGTTACTGCTCCACATGTCTGCCGTTTTTATTATCCTAAATGTCATTCTCCTACAGCAAATACCAGAAGTGCCACAACTTTGCTGTGAATTCATCTCAGCGCTATCTTTGGAGGCATACCTCATCTGAAAATGAGAAATACTGAGAATAGCTGTGTATTTTTGGATGTATATTTTTGTCTGAATGGATGTCAAGGATCAGCTTTTAGGGCGTGTGAAGAGACACAAATCCCTGACATGCACAGTTCTAGTTTTGTTTACACAATAAGGGTTTCTGATCAAACCTGGGCCTTGATATCCTTACAAAAAGCTCCCCAAAAGGTACGGACACTTCAAATTTGACAGAAGATCTTTGTGAGGAAAGGTTTCTCAGTGATAATGGTGGCACAGAACACCGTAGCAGGGACTGAGCTGCCTGGCGTGCAGCACACGGGCTTTGTTGGTGAATCACTCCAGACCGTTCCTCTGTCAATCACCATCAGATGAGATCAGGAGAAACTGGTGTTTATGAAAATTAGAAGGTGTGGCTGCACATACCCAGCGTCGGATTGTCTGTAACTGTACCTACAGAGCCGATCTGTCTGCGGGTCTTGGGGCACCAGGCAGTTGGTGTTCTGGCTGGGGCTCTCTGTGGTATAAACCTGCCTGTTTGGAAGGTGAGGATTTGGGGTTTCTCAAGAACTAATTTTTCTCAGTAAAAGCAGTGATTAACCTTGCTTCAGTTATGAGCAGCAGTATTTAAAACAACAGAAAAAAAAAAAAGGCGGCTGAGAGCTGCCTGCAGCTTGGCTCGGGCAGCCGCTCTTCCATATGGCGTGTGAAATGCCAGCACATGAAATTAACTCTCATAAATAAGTAATAAGGGATGATTTGCCCAGATCTGGACGGGCTGGCTTCCCACGGAACGCAGCCCTTAACCGTGGCATCGTTGTAACTGCAGGTGTTTGGGACCCCAGAGTTCCAACACTACGGGTATTCTAGGGAGAACTTGGAAGGGAAAAAACACTCTGGGGGGGTTGCAGCGTTCCGGCCTGGTTCCAGGATGCTCGAGGAGGAGTCCCCATTTGTGTTTTCAGAATTGAACATTTTAGTTTCCTGATGTCTTCCACAAGTCAGGCTCAAGTAAAACTGTATTTTGTTCAAACAGAGCCTTTGAAATAAGGGAAATTTTTGCTCTTCCAGAGGACTTCTTGTATGGCAATTCTTCCTCATTTCAAGAACATATGGAAAATTGAGATAATGAAACTTCCTCTGAAAAATCAAAGCCATTTGTCACAGATCACACGTCTCATGTCATCTTTCATTGACAGTACAGGGGCTTCAGACTGAAAGTCCTGTCCCTGTTGGAATGGAAATTCAGCATGCAAGAAGGAGGCAAGATTTTAAGTAGAATTCTAGAAGAGTTTCCCATCTCTGACAAAAATAATTAAACACAAATAGTCAAATTCTCACAGACCCTGAGGATTTGGGTTTTCGGCTCATCTGCAAGGGGCCTACCAACCCAAGGACTTGGTGTCTACTAGCAGCAGGCACTGGTTCAGATAGTGACCCAGCTCGAAGGGCCAAGCACCAATGTCTGAATCCTCCTTTCCAGCAGCACTGGGGACTCCTCGAAGCCTGACTCTGCCTCGTTCCTGAGCCCTGTGTCAGGAGTGACTGGGAAGCAGCAGAAATAATGGAAGTTTTCCTCTGTCACCATCGGTGGAAAGGAAGCAGTGTTGCTGGGAGTAACAGGGATTGATGGATGGAACCCGGAGTGCAGCGGAACAGTCTGTCAGAGCCGAGGTTAATGAGGGGGAATGGAAATAGCCTGTGCCTGGACAGCTGACATCATCTGCTAAATTAACTGAAAACCTACTCGCAGCGTACTCCTGCTCCTCACTTCACTGTCATTAACCCCAGGAAGCAGCCGCAGCGTGGATGTGCCCGGAATCCACACAGAGCTTTAGGCAGCTGTCGGTGTGCTGGGCTGGCACTGCCAGGCTCTGCTGGGGCCTGGGTGTCACCCACAACACCACCGTGGCACGAGGTGGAAGGGCACCCAGTCCTTATTCCAGTGGGACACCAGGCTTAGTTTCAGTTTGTCCCTGGCCACACTTTGGGCACAGAGGGGCAATCATAAATAAGGCGAAGATTCCCTGCAGAATTCATTCCCACGTGTTGAGTGGAGCGTCTCACAGGTGAGGACAACTCTGCATCCCTGTTTGCTTCTCCAAGATCTGGTTCCTGGTCAGAGTTGATACCACTGTGGCCTCCAAAACCAAGCTAGCTCTGCTGCCAGGTGGGAGCACTTCAGAAGTGTTCCAAATGCATTTGGTACTCGACTGCAAAGTGTTACCTGTGCTGGAAACCAAATTAACCCGCAGCTGAGTGCTGGAAAACCTGGCATTAAATTGTTTGATAACTTCAAATCCTTTCCTACTTAATTCCCATTTACAGCACAGATATTGAAGTAAATTAAGTGATTTAAGGGCAAAAAGAGATCCTAATTTCCATTGTTGCCTTTGTTCTCATCTTGCATGAAGAAAGGTACATTGAGAGGCTGGTTTCTACTCAGCAGGCACTGCTCTGCAATAGGAGGCTCCAGTTCTTCCCAGCAGTGTGATAATTCACAGTTTTAAGAAGTTTTTTCCTGTCTTGGAGGTAAAATACAACACTGAAACTGCCAGGAGCAGTTTTCTTAGTTTGTCGTTCAAATATGGCCTTTCCTGACCTTTGGCCATATGCCATGAATGCTCTAATCCCCAGCAAGGGTTTTATCTTAAGCAGATATGATGAAGGATCTAAAAAGTAGGTCAGGAGACATTAGAGGCTGTTTGATTCATTGTGAACTGTGGGTACAGCATGGCTTTTAAGCCTGAAATGTCATTACTTGGATGCAATGAAGCTGCTGTTTGGCTTTAGAAAATAGTCAAGTGGATGGTTGGTAGGAAAAAGGAGACAGGAGGGACTGGGACTTCTGGGGACCAAATGGCCATTTCAAGCAGAAACCACCACCAAGCAGTTCCTTGTGTTTTGGGGTGGTGGCACCCCCGTCCATGGCCACAGCAGGACCTGCGGCCCCCGAAAAGTGCAGGACAAGGTTCTGCCCCAGCACTGCCAGCTCGCCCTTGGCCAAGTGGCATCGAGGACAGCGACAGCATTATGGAAATGGAAATGTGAAAGCTCTGACTGCCCCTCCTGCTGAGTGAGCCAGTGCTTTGGGGACACTCCTTATATCTTTTCCTAAGTATTGCCAATATTTTTCCATCCCTCGCAATGCTTTCCCAGCCTGTGTCTGTCCAGGGCACAGAGTTTTCATTTCTTTTAATGATTCTCAAGAAACTTTTGAGAAATCAAAATGCATTTCAGAGTTATCGTCAAGGCTTACTGTGGTTCTAATGGTTTAAATCCACAGTGCAAATGCTATTTTTTGAAGCTTTACTGGTCCCCAAGTGATTGTAATGGTGTATTGACTGGCTTTACTGGGGCCCTGGGAGTTTAGAAAGGAAAAAAGTAGCTTATCAAGTGAAATCCCTTAAAATATACATACACACGCATATATAAATATATATATATGTATTAAAGTTTTCGAAGTTCTTCTGATCTATCTCTGATTTGGGTATTTGTGAACCAGACGCTGTCATTAAGGTTCACAGCACTTTTCCTTTCCTGGGAAGGTTGCAGCAGTCAGTTGACCGGAGCTCCTTCACACCTGAAAGAAAAACTCACCCAGCTCACAGGGCTGGCACACCCGTTCTGCTCCTGGAAATGCCTCCAGGAGCAAGAGCTTGGCCTCCCAGCACTTTCCTCCAATTGCTGGAGCACCTGGGATCCTGAAATACCTGTGTAACAGCATTAATGCAAGATGAATATAGCTCCATACCCTGGATCTGTTTAACCTAATAAATAGTTTCAGTTAATGGACAGCAAACGGAATGATGCTCAGTAAATTTGATTTTATGAGCCTTTTACTTATTTACTGTGCCCATTAGGTCAGAAGTTAGGTAATGGTAAGTGTCCATTAGTGCATTAGTTCAGTGATGAAGGAGCTGAATTGGGGGGGAGGGAGGTTGAAAAAACCCCAAAGCCACAAGCGTTCATTAAATCTTCATTCATTAGTGGTGACTGCAATGGACGCTGAGCTGGAGGGACATTGGACTGAGGGACTTTGGACTCTGGTCTTCAGGTAGAAAGTCTGGCAACCTGTGGAGCCTCTTCTTCCTTCCCACATGTTTGCTGGGTGTCTCTCCTGCCACAAGAAGCCTGGGGCAGTGAGGCAGGGATGGGGCTACCCACGTTTTCCCATCCCAAGAAAGTCTCAGTGTGGTGCTGGTGGAACGGGTGGCCTGGGACTGCTCCTTCCTATCATGAATACATCACCGGGCTAATAACAATCAAATTAATTGTTTCATTGGTAACCCTTTTTGTTACTCATTTCCTTAAAAGTTTTTGTCTGCCCAGGCACATTATTTTTTAATATCTCTTTTCCCAATTTCCTGACTACCCTGGGATTATTTACACACCCCACAAAGAGCTTCTTACTGTTCTGGGTAATTCAGTGAACATTCACTTGCTTTGAATTAAGATGCAGCGTCATTCCAAGTGCTGGCAATTTACTGGTAATTGGAACATCTCTCCTTACCCTGGAAAACACAGCCAGCCTCCCAGGTTAGTTTTCACAAGTGGCATTAATTCAGCGGGAGAGCTGAATTCCTGTGTTTGTGTGCTAGCAAGGAAGGATGGGGCTCGTTAGCAATTAGCAGGTAAATTTTCTTCCCCTCACTCCCTGATGGTCCTTCGTCCATAGTTTTAGGGGGTGTTGTGAGGGCAGCCCCCAGTTCCCATTCCTCAGGGTTGGTGATGGTGGATGTGGAGTTGGGGTGATGGAGTCCTCGTCCCACCGCCCCTGGGCTGGTGTTTAAGCAGATTGCCCGTGATGTGTTGCAGACCCTGGAAAAGAGGTCAATGAGTGGAAAGGGTTTGAATAAGCACGTGGGGAAGCTGGGCAGGAGGAACCTTTCCAGCAGCTGGTTGATCTCCCCTGGATCTGCATCAGAGGTATGTCCCATGAGCTGTTTGTAAACCGGGTGATCGTTGCAGAGACCTTTGCCTCTAGTTTGCTTACAGGATTTGGTCGAGATGTCCCTGAGACTGGTGCCTGATGAATTGCATTATCCCTTGCTCAGCTGATGATTGAGAGTTAAATCTAGTGACAGCATCAAGCTCATCAAGCTCATCAGCAGGCACGTTTCTGTTTCCATCTGCTGGGTGCACTCTGACTGTGAACAGGCCGCGGGTGTGATAGAGACCTGTCTGTGAAACTAATAAAACCTGATAGATAGAAAATGAGATCTCTTTTCTCTGCTGTGTTGTCTGCTCGCTTCCCTAATTTGGTTCCACTTACAAGGCTTACTTAGGATGCTAACACTTCTCCAGGGGTTTCCTTGATAATGAAAACAACTTCGTTAGGGACTGAAGACAGGGAAAGACTAAGTTGCATTTGTTTGACACAGTTTTGAGACCCCAGTGAGAACCCTTAGAATTTATGCTGTCCAAAGCAAGGGTTCCCATGCCTTTCAGAGCCTTTTTCTTCCCTGAAACTTTCCACCCCATGTACAAGCTCCTGCCCAGGCAGGACGTGGAGCCCAGACAAAAGGGAAGGCAAAGTGTTCTGCAGCCAGTTAAACCCCTAGGTGGAGTTTGCTGCTGGATGTGGTGGCCACGAGGGGACCAACTCCCTATGGGATGAGAAGGGTCTTCTGAGCAGCAGGGTCCTCACACAGGCTCTCCTGCTCCCAAGCCGCTCTTCCCCTTACCACGTTTACTGTAGAACTGGAAATCATCACGATACAAATATTTCTGGTGCTTTTTATGTGTTGCTTGTGACCTGTGAAAACGCGTTTACAACAGAGTTTGGGTTAACACCCTGAAAATAAACAGCTGTGAATATGGCACTGATCACGCTAGCACAAAAATTTACATATGTGAAATTAAATACTGCTAAATAATTTAATTTAATTAGGAAATCAGTGTTGCAAAAGCCGGTGAGCTGACAGCCTGGACAGCTGAAATCTTCTGGCCATGGCAAGAGGCAAGCACCCGTGATCACACTGGGAGCGTCCCCCTGTCACCTGCTGCGTGGGGCACACCTGGTCCTGCTGGCCGTGGGACAGAGCAGGGGTCATGGGCCTCTAGTCATGTCCTTCTCTGCATGGGCAGGGGTGGGAGCTCACAGGAACCAGTCTGGGTCAATCATTCAACTTCACAAGGTTGGAAATAGCTTCCAGTCACTAGCACCGACCTGGGGACAATATAAACCTGCAATCTAGAAGAGAAATCCCTCACAGCCAATTAGGTGTCTCTTGAGCTATCAAGGACCCTTCAGACTCCTTCACAGCTGCTCACAGAGCCTTCAGAGAGCTCAGGGCCCATGCAAAGAGGTCCTGGCCTCTGTCTGCAGCCCCCAGGGTGGCTGTGCTGCCAGGGCAGGAGACCACACCAGCTCTGCTGCACATGGGGTACCTGCCACAGGTGTCTCAGCTTCAGCCATGGAGGAACGTGGGCTTGTGGACAGTCACCTCAGAGCTGAGACTGGGAGCGCTGTCTTCCTCCCACATGGTGCAGTCCTTCCTCCCCAGGACTATAAATTCGCAAAGGGTGATTAATGTTTGCTTGGGAGAGGACATTAACTGAGACATCTTATTTACAAAGAGCTTCCTAGTGGAGTCCTCAGGAGAGCAGAGATCCAGAGTGTGTAGTATGTGTTGTTGGTAATGTAAAGGGGCACTGTTATTTGTATTGTATCGCTGAACTCCATTAGGTCTTTTATTCACCTTGTTTCCAGGACAAATGCAGTTCCCTTGAAGCCATCACCAACTGACACCTATTGGCAGGTCAGTATTTCAGGTTTTATGCCAGAAAGGAAAACAGGCTGCTGCTGCTGAATGCCAATGATACGTGGCTTACAGTGCCACTTGCTCAGCATGAACCAACTCCTCAGCTCCCACAGCATCCCTAGTTCCTCACTGGGCACCCTGGGCTCTGCCAGCAAAACCTACCTGAGCTGGTGAGGATGGGAATGCTCAGGGATGGGGCTGGATCCTTATGCCAGGGCCTTTGTCCGCTGCCAGTTCTCACTGGAGTTTTCCCTACACATCCCTTTGCCCCCTTGTTGTTAGAGCTGGTCATGAGTGGGGAGTCCCTTTGGGTGGGTCGGTCCTTGTCTACTCATAGAGCAGGTCCTGGCTTGGGACTGTCACTGGTGGCAGAGCTGGGACCAACTCACGTGCATTCCCCACGGGTCTTGGGTCCCTTGAAAGAGCTCTGGAAGCAGCCACTTCCCTCTCTCTCTGCACTGAGATTAATGTTTGAGCAGCACCTGTCCCATCCATCTCCCCAGGAGCTTCCCCCGAACAAATAGTTAGCAGGAGGAGGTGGCATCTATTTGAGAATGACAGGCCTTCAATCTATTTATTCCGCAGGTAATCACTCTCTCCTGAAATGTCAGGTTGACTCTTCATCTTCCATGGGCTGTGATGTGAGCATATCGTGGTGCATACAGTCCTGCCTCCACTCATTTGGAAGGAGAAAGAGTCACTGAGATTAATTGCATGACTGAATATGCAGCATGGTAAACAGTTATTTGGAAATGATTGTTTGTGTTTAATTATGACATACAGAAGTTTAACAGTCATAAATTTCTCATTGGAATTGGAATGCAGTTGACGTACAGCGGTGGAATTTGGTGTGTGGCTGCATTTCCTGCAGCACATCACTGGGATCTGGGGCCGGCAGCCCCACAGTGTTCATGGTGTCCCCCTCAGCATCATGGGCTGGAACTGTCAGTGAGTGGAGAGTGGCTTAGAAACCAGAAATTACTTGTTTCTGCTTGGTTTGTTCTTTGTGTAAAGTCGTTAAGGCAGAGCAGTGGCTGTGAGGCGCAGCAGGGACCTGACTCCCTGTTATACTTGGGGTGCAGCCAGTGCAGGGAAGGGACTGTGGGCACAACCTTTGTCCCAGCAAAATGGAAGAACTTTCTGTTTTCATGTAAGTGCCTTGTCAGCAGTGGTGCTGGTCTTTCCAGCAGTTGCTCTTATTCTATGATTTTTTCCACCTTTTCTCTCTTTTTACTCTTTTTTTATCTCTTTCTTCTCCTTCCCCCAGCACTTGCACATGGACACACATTGTGGCTCTTGGCAATTGAGGAAAATAGATGTATAGAGGGAAAAGAGTTTAATAGCAATAAAAGATGTGCTAGAAAAGAGAGCGATAATAAAGAAATCTAATTAAAATGGAAAAATTCCATGGGAAAAAGGAAAGATCTTGGGGGAAGCAGAGGTAGAACACTGTTTCCATCTAGTCTGCTCATTTAGGGGAAGAAGCAGCATTTCCCAGCTGATTAAAAAGTGATATGATAATGAAAGATGAGTGTTTTTCTGTCTTCATGTTTCTAAAGTAAGTCTCTCATGGGACAAAATATATCACTCAGTGAGCTTCATAATGTTTAATTTTGTATTAGGCAAAGAACAAACTGTGTCTGTATTGTACAATCACATGTCAGCAGAAAGGTGAGTGCACATCTTCTGAGCACCCATCCAGCGACAGTGGCTTTGGGAAGGATTTCAGGGGGAGATTTCAGGAGTCCAGAGGGTCTTGTGGCGATGTTCCAAGGGTGTGCAAATGGGGTATAGGGGTCTCAAAGTGAGACGCACAGAAAGGACTGACCTGTAGCTTAAGGATGTGTTTAAGCAGTGCTGACATCATCAAACCTTGAGATCAAAGACCCCCCCAGATGAGTTCTGTTTGTGGTGTTCTCAGGCTGTTTTAACAACGTTTTCCCCAGTTGGGCTGTGATTTACAGCGTGATGGCAGAGCAGTCACCCTCTGGAGGGGGAGCAAGGGGTCCTGCAGCTGGTTCATGGGCTCTTTGGTTCTGATGCCTGAGCTGTGGGCAAGAAGGGACTCACTTCACCTTTAACACGGAGTGGCCCAGACACGTCTCATCAAGGCAGGGGGCAGAGAAGGTGCATTTCTGCATATGGTGGCTCTGTGTAGCTGTCAAATGACCCACGGTTATTCTCCCAGATTTAGGCATTTCTTTGTTCCCTTGACTGATGAATGTAGGAGGGTGGGCACTGCAACACAGTGAATCAGTCTGGGAAAGCGAATTCTCCTGAGACGAAACTGTCTGTGGGAAGGGGCAGTGTGGGATGGGAGTGCTAAGGCTGAGGTGTGGCTGTGGGAATGGCTTTCCTGGGCTTTATCTTCAGATTATTCTTTGCTGTCTCTCACTTCTAAGTCCTAGTTTGAAGGACACCTTTGAAATAAGGGATGAGCCGTAATAAGAAAAGAAGCGCAAATTAATCAAAGATGACACTAGAAATGATGTGAAACATAATTTCTTTGGCGTAGTGTTCTGATGTAAGGGGGTCTTGTGTTTGTGTGTGTACACAGACACATATGCTTGAGCTGTCACCGTTCATCATTAGAATGTTTGTGAAGGGCTAACACAAGTCTCAACACTAATAGCTCCCACACAGAGGTGTGGGTGACCTTCAGTTGGGGCTCTGGAGTCAGATTCAGAAGACGTGGGTTTGCTTGTTGTCTTTAAATTTTCCTGAGGTATGCCTGAGGTGGGCTGGGGGAGAAAGAGAGAAGAGGGTGAATTAAATGTTACTGTTGTCTTTTTCTCGTTGTGGGAGCCAGGGCAGAGGGATGTTGCTGAGCTGAGCTGCTGGCACTGCCGAGGTCAGTCCTGGCTTTACAGCACATGGAGGCAAGGAAGCTTTACGCAGTGCCCTGTGCTTCACAGTCAAATTCCGTATCACCCTGAGATCTGCCACAGCCCAGCACATACCATGGCCAGCTGCAGTGTCAGAAACTGCTGTTCCGTGGCAGAGGATGGGTATTGACACTTCCCTGGTGGGGCACCCAGCTGAACTCGCATCCTGGAGGTGATTTACAGCTCTGTGGGCAGCTGGGTGCTCGGGCTGCTCTGGCAGCGGGTGGTGGCGAGCAGCAGTTTGGGTTCCCCTGACAGCTGTAGCTGGGTGGGGGACAGTGTGAGACATCCTGTCTCTCCTTGTCCTGGGCACAGCGGTCCCTGGGGCTGGGCCAGGATGGGCTCTGGTTGCTGGGATGTGGATCAGGGCAGTGTCCCCTCAGAGTCTCCCAGCAGCACATGCTGACGATGCTGTGTGGCCCCACACTCACTCTGCCAGACCGAACAAATACTGGGCTACGTGACATAAATAAGGTCACTGAATATTATTTTAACAAAAACCATGCGCTCTGTAGGGTTTAAGATGTTTGATGCAGCGTGGTAAATGAATGGTAATGATTGCTCTTTGAAAGGCCTGAAAATAGATGGAAATCTGTAGGATCAATGTATTATCTACAGGAAACATATCTACCTTGGAAAGAAGCTGGTGATTTGTTCTTGTTGTGCTTTGAAATTAGAAAATATTGCTATTTATGAAGCACATTTATAAAACTCTTTATAGAGTTGACTTAAGGGCATTTGCTGCAATTCACGTTTGTCAAACAACCCACTTGTAGCTGCGCTACAAACCCAACTTCGATTCGAAACAGGTTTTGGATGTGTCTCTAAAAACCCAGTCCGGTGCTATTTTAGCCTGGAAGGCAATTGCACTCCCATAAAACCTTTCAGTGCCATGGTGCTGGCTATGGAGGACAGCGCCAGAGCCCTTCTGCCCATGACTGCTTATGACTGAGCTGCGATGCTTGAGCAAGAATATGTGTCCTTTCATGAGCTTTCAGGCTAGAGCTGTGTCCTAATAGGAAATCAGTGTTTGGGTCACAGGACAAGGCAGCAGGAATCTGAAATCCCACAGGAAATAAAAATTAAAGAAGCAATGACTATTGGGAGGTTTCCCAGTCAGAGATGGCATTTCACCATTTTTCCGGGTATTCCTGTGCAGAGTAAAATGAAGACATTGTAATGGATTAGAGAATGCCGAACGAGCCAGCTGCATTCAGCATGAGCCTGCAACGTGTCAGAATTGGCAAAATATTTCACTGTACAAGTCATCAAAAATTAAGAAATTGTGTACCCTGTGAGATGTGATGGTGATTGATTGTGCATGCTCAGAGCTCTGCTGGGTCAGCCCAAGCTGTGGCATTAAAGGCAGGGTGACGTGGCAGGAATCACAGCCGTTGTTAACCCTCAAAATAAACACCTCAGTCCTGCCAAAACGTATTAGAGGTAAAATGGGTCACGACTAAGTCAAACTGAAAGACAGTTCCCTTGCAGGAGGCAAATGCAAATGTAACTAAACCCAGTAGATTAAAGATTGAAATATAAAGTTAAACTGCAGACGAGGGACAAACGTTTTCCTAGAGATTTTCCAGAGCAAAAGCATTTATCTGGTCTTTCTTGCTGGGCACTCTGCCTTCCCCTTGCAGCTCCACACACTGCCCTGGCAGCCGTGGCCCTGACAACTTGGAACCCTTTTTTCCCAAACTCCATCCCCACGCCCTGCAGGGCACAGTGACAGTGGTGGTGTGCTTTGAGCTTCTGGACTATGTTTACATCGTGTTAGTGTTTTGCAAACATTAATTAAAGCTCACAGAAGAGCAAGGGGAAGCATTCGCTCCTGGGGATAATTTCCTTGATATTTAAGGTAAGTCTGGAGCTGGGAATAGGGGGTGGCTGGAGCTTGTCAGGGTCAGGGTCCCAGGGTTTAGCAGGGCCAGGATTTCTGCTGGAAATGGTTTTTGTATTTTTCTGCGACAGTTTTGAGCAGAGGGTAGAAGCCTGCACTCCACAAAGCCAAGGTTTTATTTCCGTAGATGATAAAGAAATTACTTTTGTTCATCTTTTAAAATTGCTCAGTGAATTATATGCATATTTACCACCCTGTGACTTAAAAGCCCTTATCTACACTTTTTTTTTCTTTACTCATTGTAAAATGTGTTGGCTGTAGCAATTGATGACTTTCATTTCCCTGGGCAGACATTCATTACACTGCACCACTCACATTGCAATGAAATAAGGTGCTTTATGCAGCAAAATGACTGTGGTACAATTAGCAAGATCCTATTTCTGCGGAAGCCCCACAGCTCTGCTTGGGCAAAGGGCAGCTGGGGGGTCATTTAAAATAGAAGAAGGTAAATCACTGAGGAATCAGTGCCTTTCCCATAATATTTGCTCCTTGGCATTGCTTAAGTGTTTAAAAAGCGTGAGTTTGGCTTCACAATAGAATCATGAGATATCCCTAATAAATGGGGAGGAGTTGGAGGAATGCAGCCATGTGCTGCTGGGGACTCAGGCTAATTGTATCCATAAAACTACCCCCAGAATGGTATAAAATGTGTGTATATTCCTGGAATATTTGTATCCATATAGAGAGATATATGTGCTTATATCTTTTTCAGCTGCCTCTCCCCAGTCAGTGGAGGTGCAGATTGTACATCCACACTCATGGGCACACACACAGACCCTCTGCTCGCTGGGGTTACTGGCAGTGCCCTCAGGGGACCCCCCCTCATGCCCAGCTGGTGCCAAACCCACTCACCCCCCCAGCACTGCCGTGGGCTCCGGTTCGTTAATGCCATCCTGCTGGAGGAGCTCCGGGTGCTGAGTCACTCCTTGCTGGGTAAATATCAGGGTAAAAAGACATGACATTTTCTGGACCGTTCTTCTGTATTAATAAGATTCCAAGTACAGCGTGACCTTTTCACAAAGGATTTGTAAATGCCAAAAGCTGCATAAAAATCTCTCTTTCTCAGGCAGACAGAGGCGTCATAACTTTGCATTTATTTCTTAAATGGTGTTTTCCTGCCTTTTCCCTTTTTATCATCTCTTTCCCCTGCATGGATGTGGTGACAGCTGTACCTCCAATAACAGCCATGAAAGGGAATGAGAGAAATCCAGTGATGGAATCATCACGTACCCAGAGGACCATTCTGCTCTAGCGCTGAATGAAAGAAAACAGAACGGGGACAGTGCCCTGGCAAGGAAGGATCAGCCTCTGCTGGAAAGGGACTGCAGGCACCCCTTACTGTGGGACACACACTGGCTCTTGCATTACGCTGAACGCCTCCAGGGCATAAACCTTGCCCCACCTTTCTGGCCAGCCTTTGAGTCAGCTTTGAGCTGGCCTGAAAAATCACTACCTTGCCTTAATTAATATATTGTGTAAGGAAGCTCTTGTGCCCTTTTGTTTGAACTTCATGGCCACTTTCTCTTTCCTTTGTCCTCTTTCTGCATTTCTCTTTTCATTTCACCACCAAGAGCCCAACTCTTAAAACCATTTAATTCCTTCTCCATTTTGCAGTAGCCCAGAGCCTGCACTTGTCACTGGCATGGGCTCAGCATTTCCTAAGCTGCAACTTAAAATGGAAAAATTGAGGCTGGATGTGACTCAAATGCAAGATTCGTATTTTAATGTTTTATCATCTCAAAATATCAGCCTGCTTTTAATTTCCTGAGTGGTTTTTGTGCCCAGCTCACCAAATGCTAATACACTCCACATAATTTTCACTTAGGTTTCTCCCAGGTTTTTCTCCTTTTACCTTCCATTTCAATGAGAAAAGTATAATCAGAAGGAGCAACAAACTGTAGGTAGGTACCTAATGTGTCACCTCAAATACTGAGTGTTGATATGAGAACAGGAAAAATGTGCGTAGTTAAATAGGGATATAGGCCAGGTAGACATGAAAACAGCGAAAAATTAATGTACTGGTGAATTACCTGGAGTCTGGCCAGATGCTTGCGTTTTTCAGTTGTCTGAACTCTACCATGTTCTTCACTCAAGGCCAGGAAATACCTTCCCTGGCAGCTCTTCTATGGTGTTACCACTAGAACTTTTCCATCACAATACGAGTTTTCCTTCCACAGCACGTGGCATTACTTCTTGTTCAGCTCACACTGACTAATGAGAGTAATTGGTCCCTGTCCTCTTCATTATGTCCCTCTAAGTATTTGTAAAGAGTTATCATGGCTCCCTGCAGTCCTCTTTTCTGCTCACTTTAAGATTCCCAATTCATTTTAATTCGTCCTCCCTGACCCTCCCTCCCACTCCCACTTTATACATCAAATAACGGAGCCCAATTACTTTGCAGACATCTCACGTTTGGATGAGAGAATGAACGGGGGGACAGCAAAGTGAACTGAAAAGACAATTGTTTGAATTCCCAGCAGCTTTCACCATGGGCTGACTGCTGCTCCGGCCCAGGGGCTCAGGTCTGGGAGCTCCACAGCAGCTCGATCTCAGGTTCTACCACAGCAGCAGCTGAAACCACGCTGGCACTGCTGGGCAACACCAGGCATCGCTGGGCATCGCTGGGGCATTGCATCGAGGAAGATGCGGAGACACGGGCAGGGGCCCAGAATCCCCCTCCTGCACTCTGTAACATTAAGACAAGGGTTAATTTAGATGAACAAAATGGAAATGTCAAGCTTCATTTATATTCTGGCACCAGGCGTTAATTACCTTCCCCTTTTTTTAGTAACCATTCCTTCGTTCTGTTTCTTCACTTAAAGCTGATTATAAGCTGTCCATCTATATAACCATTCTGCTGACACAAATCATGATGGATATGAAAAGCAATAAAACGTAAATCTAATGAGACATTGCTCAGAATGAGACCAAAAAATTGAACCACGTTCTTTAATCATCAATGTGCAAAGCCAACCTGAATGAATTTGTTCCAAGGAGGCCTCATTTCTATTCAGATGTAAAATACACTGGAATGTTTTAAGAACCACGGAAAGCCATGGATTTCTGATAAAGTATGCCTTTTAATCTAACCAAAAAAAGCCCCAAACCAACCCACAAAGAAATTCAACCCCCTGATGCTGCAAAGAGGCCAATGGTTTCTCTTACTTAGATTTTCCAGAGGGAAATGCAGAACACTGTAGACAAAAGGTCACAGAAAGCTTAAATCAGTCATTTGTTCTGTAGGACGAGGACTCATCAAATTGCCAGCATTAGCCCAATTTTGAGCTGATACTGTTATAAATAAGATTATCTGTACATCAATAAGAGATCATGGGCAGCTTGAAAGGTTCAGTCCTCTCACTTTCTTCCTCCTCCCTTTTCCCCCCCACCCAGTTGTCATATTTTCTCCCATTTCTGACTGAAGCAGCATTTCCAATCACACCCACTGTAGAGTAAGACACACTGCCTGGCTTTAGCACCCACTTCACTGGCATGTTCCAAGTGTTTCAGAGCATATTGTGAATGATGCGATCCTGAAGTGAGCCCTGTGTCAGGCAGAGTAAAGAAATTTCGAGAAATAAAGCCAATCTTTAAGAACAAAGAGGGTCTCCATTTGCCTTTTAAACAGAGATTTCAGAACATAAATCTCATCCCCCTTCTTTGGGCATATAAGAGAAGAAAAAAAAAAAAATCAGCAAGAAAAAGAAACCAGACTCTCAGCCCTGTGCCC
This sequence comes from Pseudotriccus pelzelni, assembly GCA_035584735.1. Taxonomy (NCBI): domain Eukaryota; kingdom Metazoa; phylum Chordata; class Aves; order Passeriformes; family Tyrannidae; genus Pseudotriccus; species Pseudotriccus pelzelni. The sequence continues at coordinate 363,091 of JAWMRA010000048.1, forward strand.
TCAGAAAACAAGGCTTTAAGAAGTGTCAGCTGTTGTGGAAACCTGTAGTGAGATGTTGGATAAATGGTGTGAAGAAGGTGACACTATGGCTGGCTGTTCCTTATGCTCAGTACAACAGGAAGGGGCACCCTTAAATCCTCAGGCACTGCGTAATTAAACACTGAGATGCATGACAGCCAGGAGGATAAATGGGTTCAAAAAGAGCTTCAATTAATTCAGAGGAGAAACCTGTCTGTGACTATTAAGCCCCTTGGTCCCAACACAACTCGTGGCTCAGGAAGTCTCTAATCTGCTAATTACAGAAACCGAGAGGCTGATTTGTAGGCAGGATCTGTCCAGTGTCTGCTGGAGACAGGGCACTGGCTGGATGATTTTGGATGCTCCAATATACCAGGTCTTTCATTTTGGGTCTTTTAAAACCATTTTACTAGACCCTGCATGGTGCCCACCCTTTCCCAGGGGCTGTCCCTTGTCACTGTGCTACCTCAGCTCTGCCCCTGCAGTATCTTGTCACACACCCAGTAAAGCCCCAGAACATCCCGGCATCCTTTTGTCTTTCCATTTCATATTGACCTGCCCTTTACGTTTTTAAGTGGTATTTTTCCCTTCGTGTTTCTTCAATTATTTAGAATTTATTTTATTACTGCAATAAAGTAGTTGCCTGGCACAAGATGAACATTAACATTTGCAGTGTGGGTTGAGAAAAAAAACACCATCTTTAAGCCTCCGCAGCAAAAATGCTCCTCACCAACAAATGAAGGAGCCACAGCCCAAGTTCGCCTCAGAAATCCCTGTTTCTCCTCCAGGACTTTGAACTTGAACACCTCCACCACCAACAGCACTAACAAACAGCAAAGTCAAACATTTTTTTCTCCAACATACACCCAGTCCTTGTGATTTCAGATGTGATTTTGTTTCCTGTTTTTATCTGCATGAGCAGTTTGAATGGTTTTATAATTTGCCTGTGCTTCCATTTTATCACATCTGCCTCCCATCTGTTATTTTTAAGACTTTTACATTCCCATTCTTCTCTCCTAATCCCAGTGGCTTGACTGTAAAGCTGATGTCAGATCCTAGAAACCTATCACCTCTCAAAAAAATATTTCTTGGGCAGGATGGCATGAGAGCCACATGGAGAAGGACAGATGGATCTGTTATTATTTTCTTTAGCAAGAGCCCATGCAACCACTGCACTTGGTGCAGGTACCTGTTCTCTGCTCAGCACCCCTTGAAAAAGCCCCAGTGAATGAACAGGGTGTTTATCCATTGGATCAGGCACGAGGCTAATTCCTGTATTTTTAGAGAGCAAAAGCTTCAGGTGGAGGCAAACCCTGCCCTTGTCCAGCACGCAGGGCACTGCACTGGGGACTCACCTGGAACAGAGCGAGCACTCCAGGGCTCCAGGCTCCTCTCCAAGGCTTGTCCCAACAGGTAAGGATGGGCCAGGGCAGAGAGCTGGTCCTCAGAGGTGCTCCATGAGCTGCCCAGCGCTGCAGAAGAGAAGGGGAAATGAAAAGCCAGCTCTTGGACCTCCAGGCTGAGCTTTGGTGGCGGGTGGTCCCTGTCACTTTAAAATGATGTAAGCAATTTGGTCACTATGTCATGACAGCCACTCTCCTGCCGAGCCTTGCAGTGTGTCATCAGCCAGTGATCCATCAACAAAACACATCCCATTCGGTGTTAATTCACTGCAGCCCTCACAGTGTGACCTTGGGTCATGCTGGGCAGGTGATGCCAGTCCACAGAGCCCGTGTGAGGGATGTGGAAGAGGCAGCAGGATGTGTGCAGCAGTGCCAGCTTTGCATCAGGTGGAAGAGTCCGTAACGTGCAAAATAAATATAGAGTCCCCTAATATTGTCTCCAATACTCAATGCTCAACCTCAGATAAACAACAGATGAGTCCTGCACGTGTTGCAGTTCAGGGCCAGTTAAAATTTTCGCTTATTTGAGGCAACACACAGCTTTTCTCCTTGTTTTGCAGTTTTCCAAGCACAAGTATAATTGGCTCTGGCCTGCTACCAAGAGGTTTATTAGAGTGGCAAGGGATGAAACTAATGATTGTTAAGAAGATCTAATTCCAAGGATACCAAGTTGTTGATTACACATTTATGGCCACTAACCAGCGGTGCTCGGATAGGGGCCTGTGGATTTGTTTACCTTGCCAAGGCACTAAGATGCAGCCAGTCACTAAAATTCTAAGGTTGAGGCAGAAATCAATACAGAGCTGCTGAAAACCCTCTTGTGTAGCTGGGAGAGACTAATTGCTAGTGAACCTACGAGTCCAATAAAAATGTGCATAATTTAAATTGTATTAAAACCATAAGCTGCTAAAACATCAATATTTAAACACCATCCCACCATCCCCTGCAGCATCATCAGAGATCTTACAGAAAGAGCTGATACTGCTGAACATGTAAGCAACAAAGGTGCAAAAATTGCCTAAAATATTTCTTTTGCTGAATTCCTGACATGAATTTGAATAAAAATGTCTTGGGGATAAATTTGGCCGCAGGCATTCTATGTCTTGGTGCTAAGAGCTGCCAAATGGGTTCCTAGTCCTCACGTAGGTAAAGTGGAAGCCAGAGAAACGCACGGAGTTGATTTTCAGGTGGAGCAGCTCCACAGGGAGTGTGTGCTGTGGGACGTGCTCGGTCAGGGAGCACTCTCCAGAGCTGCTCTGCACGCCGCTGGGGGACATTCGGCAGGACTGTCCCAAGGCTGATCTCCAGTCCCCCAGCTTTGAGCCTGAGCAGAGCTTTTAGGTCTCAATATGGTCCGTGGAGCCAGGCTGAACTGTTTGTTGGGATGTACCTTTTCCCATGGGATTTTTACTCCTCCAACTGCTTCAAGCAACCAAGTCACCACGAACGCAATTGGGACTGTCACAAGTGATTCAGAAGCTCCCCGGCCCTGCGATGCTCAGCGTGTGCTTCCAGCTCAAACACTGCTTGAGAGAATTGAGAGTCGCTTCAGAGAATGAGTTTTCAGCTGCCGCTCCTAAATCATTTATCATGAGCTTCCCAGCATTGCTTCACGCCAAGTGCTTCAAACAGCAAGATGCAAAAGGAATCTGCACAGCCATGCAGGACACAGATGTTGCTGCTGAGGGCTGTGTTTGGGAGCAGCATGAGCGGCACTTCCACCCTCAATTTGGGATGAAGGAAATGCGTTTGCTTCTGAAATTTCTTTGCAAGGGCAGAACTCCGTGGCTGGCAGAGGACTAAGGCCCCCAGCTTAAAACTGCCAGCTCCAAAAAACCGTCCATGGATGTCACCCAGCCGGCAGTTTCTGCAACGTCGCGCCAGGCAGTTCTTCCCTGTCCTCCCTCAGGACCTTCCAAACTGAGTAACAGCTCCTGGAGTGGTGGCTGTGAGAGGAACTTCACCAAGGAGCAGCCCCACAGCGACGAGGTCCCTGGTCCCAGGCTGTTGATAATCCCAGCCAAAGCCCAGCGCTGTGCTGGCTATTTGCACATTAACTTGCTGATTTTTAAGGAGATCCTTGCACTAGTCAATCCAGAGCTCACCTGCTGAGAATAAAGTGTTTATCACGAAGAATCTACCTGTCTGTGGTGTGCACATGCCAAATCACCATCATTTTATCTCAGACGCTCTGTGATACATACCATGAAATTTAACAAGGTGTGTCCTATACAGGGCTGTAACATTGCAGCTGTGTGGACTAATTAGAGAACACTCGTTATTGTTCATTCAATTTGCGTTTGCAGAGGTGGTGCCAGTGCTGGCTGCGCTCTGGCCCTGATTGATTGCTCCCACTTTGCATTCATTAGGAAGGTGGCCTCAGCACAGTGGTTTTACAGCATGTTTGCTACCACTTAACTGGATGTGCCAGTCAAATGCCTTGAACTGTGTCTCTTGATTAACAATATTTTGCAAATACAGTGAAGGCTGTTTGAGCAGCCTGACAAGCAATCATGGGGCTCGGTGAGCACCGCTTCTGCTCCCTGCAGAATTCTTCCCACATGCCAAGCAGGAGAAATACCACCACAACAGAAAGGGCTGGAGACAGTTTGCCAATACGTCCAGGTGACCATGTCCATTGCTCATCTCCTTCACTCAGACGTGACTTACAGAAATAAATAGGCCTTTCAGAGGGTTTGACTTTTCAGCCCATGAAACCGGAGCACACAGGGGTCACAATGCCCTGCGTGATTTTTCCCTCATGTCCCCTCACAGCTGCAGGGCAAGGGTTCGCTCTGGTCCATCTCATCTCCCCCTCCACGCCAGGCAGCCCCCTCAGTGGGACTGTGCTGTCAGGGACTCTTCTCTTGCCTGGGTTTTTGTAGCAGCAAAGCACAGTCCAGAAATGCCCAGTGTGCCAGCCTGGGGACCCCGAAGCCTCCGGTTCCAGGGTCCCCCATCCCTGCCCTGCTCAGCTCAGCCCTTGCCACCAGTCACTCCGGCTGCCAGAAGGAGCACGCGGGCGTGCAGGGAACCCTGCCCTCATCCCTGTGACGTGGGGCAGCTACTTCCCCACCAGGGCAAAGGAACCGCTTGCCAAGATGATGCCGTTCAGCGCTGGACTGATTTTGGGGGATTTTTCCATCAGGCTCAGCGTTGCTAGGCTGCTGACGCGCGGCAGCTCCACAGCCAGCGTGTTCGGCGGCTGAACTGTCGCTTCAGCTCGTTCCAGGGTGAAACACTGTCACTTTTCCCTTTTGCATATGCAGCACGCGCTGGGGAGTTCAGGTCTGTGCACAACAGATTTATTCAACAGTAATCGTTTCATTTCTGTGAAGGAAATATGTTCCACTGTTCCTGCAGCTGACAGGCGCTGGCATCAGTTGGAGGCCGAGGCTCCAAAAGGAGGGAGAATATGTTTATGGGATGAACCACAGCTGTTCGCGGTATTCCTCTGCTCCAGCAATTATTTTAATAGAAAGAATTCCTGGAGGGTTATTTGGCTTCATACGGTGCATGTCGTGTTCACAGTCACCAGTTCAGGTATCAGGCAAGTGAACCTCTAAGGACAGTTCTTCTCCCGTAAAGCATTTTTTAAAAAGGCAGCCTGCTCACACACCAGAAAATACTTGCTCCCATGGGTAGCACGGGAAACGGTAGAAAAACTGGTACATTTGCATAATCTGCATTATCATGAAGTTGTTTATCACCATCACTGAGCTGCTCCAGTACTCCCAGGGCGTAAAGAGAGATGATGCCTGATGCTGTCCAACTTAGAGATGCAGAAAAGGTGAGCAAGGCAGATTCCTGGCTGAAGGTGAGTTACCTGGCTACATACATTTTTCTCTGAGGGAAAAGAGGTAGGACTTCACCAACCTGTTCACAGTGCGGTGGGTCCCTTTTTTGCCCCTACAGAGCAGTTCCTGGAGGGAGAGTTCCAGGCCAGCCTGGCTGCAGGGGTACAAGAAGGAGCACTTGCTCTAGTGCTGTATTTCCATAATAAACTGGAGTCTATTTAAAATTCAGCAGCATCATGTGAATGCGTTTCTGCTTTGCCTCAGAAATAATCAGTCAGGACAGTCCTCAGACAGCACCGCTCATTAAATAAAACACCTCAATTCCTCCCTGAAGGGGAAGGCTCCCCAAGGACTGGCAATATTTTAGCCTGCTTACCACCCAAGGGCTTTAAAGTACTTCAGAAGCATTAATTAAGTCTCAGGACGTGCTTACAAGGTGGAGGTTCAGCGTTTACTCAGCAGTGGGCAGCACTAAGGCTGCAGGATGGGGAGGCTCCTGGGCCACAAAGGTTTGGATCGGGGGTGAATCTCCAAGCGTCAGCTGGTGCCAGCACAAGGGAGATGAAAGTTCCCGAGTGGCTGGGACACACTGCGGCTCCTGCATGACCCACATGACCATGTGATTTGCTTCAGGTGGCTTAATGAGAAAATTAGTAAACCCCTGCCTGCATTTTTACTTTCAAACCAACTGTCCAAAACATGAGATATCTGAATTCCTTATAGCTTTAGGATGTTAGACTCTGTTTTATCTTGAAAATGCACATCTTTCAGTGCACAGGAGAGCTCTAGCAGGTCATCCTACCAATAGGACTTAAGCCACACACTTATGAGTGTGCAAATGGAAGTTAAATGCTTTAATACTTCTGTGGAAGTAGATGTAAGAGAACCAAGCACAAGTAAATAGCATCTGCCAAGTCATGCTTCAGAAAGTTGTCCAGATTAAAAAAAAAAAAGGGAAAAACAAATATCCTGTGATTCAAAGGGGAAACAGGTGACAGTTTGTGTCACCAAACAGTGCTGCTTGCATACAGAAATGCCACTTCTTATCTGGAGATTTAGATGAGAACAGAAGCACAAAGATTTTTGTCCGGGCTATTAGTTTTTCTGGGGAGAATATTACTGCACTGCTACTGACAGAGCATCAATAACAGGGGAGATAAACACTTCTGAAGTGTTAATTCTTTCAGCATCATGAGATTTAACATACGCATCATCACTGTGCGTCAGTGAGGGGTAATGTGAGCAGGCACCACAGACACTGTGCTAAAATACAACAGTGTAATTCAAGTGGAATCTGCTGCTGAAAGAGATTTCCATGTGGGAACAGATGACGTTTCAGCAGTTTCCCATAACAACACCATGGCCAGACACAGCTCCTTGCTGCTGGAATCTGCCTTTGCCACCAACAGCTTTGCAATAAACGCACATGATGTGGATAAGCACAGCCCTATGGATCAAACAGTCAGTAACCCAGGGAAGGCAAAAGAGACAGGACAACTTGCTCAGAGCAATATGAAATAGAGCCAGAAGCACCCTGGAAATTAAAGACTGCAGCACTGGTTGTAAGACAGGGAACCGACAGTTGTTCAGGCAGCTCACAAACCTCAGCCAAACCTGTGCTGGGCATTACTGAAGTTCACAGCTATTCAGCAACCTTCCCTGTGTATCCCTGCAGCGATAACCAGCCTAATTAATTCCTTCTCATTAGGACAAACATTCTTTTCAATTGTTGCATTTGGTAAACTTGGAACAGAAACAACAATAACACAATGAACACAAATGCACCTTTTGCAGCTGAACTTCTCTCGACAGCAGCTGCTCTTGTCCCTGAGCAGGGGCTGCTGCAGGGCGTGAATTTGAGGTGTCCTGCAGCACCTCCAACACCGCAAAACAAAGATTTTCCCATTTTAGTCAAGCATGTAAACACCAAGCTCCTACAGCTACATACATTTATTTATTTTAGGTTGCCTTCAGAATCTCTGTTCCATGGCATGCTCAGATTTTCTTTTCTGAGCCAGTGCATCTCCACTGAGGTGATGCTGCCACTCTGTGGCTCCCACAGAGCTAACACATCACCAAGGCTCCAGGCCTGTGGCACATCACCTTCCTCCCGTTTGCATCGCTCCTACCACCCACAGATTATGGGATGAACCTTCCTCGAGGGATCCACGCAGTGAGGAGGAGATGCCTCTTGGTCGCTTGGCCAGGGACACCAGTGCACCCAGCACACCACTAATCCCAGTGCAGCCACCCAGCAGCTCCCTCCTCGACAGGACCAAGAGGAACTGGAAAGGAGGTGGCGCTTGTCAGTTCTCGGACTGTATCTCACTATCCTGAACTTTCAGGCTCTGACAGTTCCCAGACCCCACTTCATCTCTGGAGCTCAGACACATTTTCAGTATGTTCTGTGGTAACTTCCATCAGCATCTGTGACTTGTGCAGAGCTCTGTGGGTACAGGCTGGACAAACCCTACACTGCCCAGACCTGCCAGCCACAACACTGTTGGGCTGGGGCCCAGAGCACCCAGCACATCAGTAATTCCCTCCCAAGTCAGTGCTAGTCACCTGATAA
>JAWMRA010000048.1:374365-404736 GCA_035584735.1 Pseudotriccus pelzelni
GAGATGAGATGAGATGAGATGAGATGAGATGAGATGAGATGAGATGAGATGAGATGAGATGAGATGAGATGAGATGAAGGAACCCACTCATGCTTTGTGCCAGTGGCTTCCTTGGCCGGGATAGAGAGTTCCAGTGTGAGGAGAAAGGAATGGTGTGGGCTTGGATTGCATTATTTGTAGGACTGACAGGAAGTGCTCAGACAGGAGCATGTAAAGCTGTATTTGAGTTGGCTTAGTGACTGAGACAGACTTGAGTGGAGCCCTTGCAGTGTAATCAGCCTTCTCTCAGCAGACCACAGGCATATCCCTGGGGATAGGGTGCAGCAGAAGCAGGTCCACAAGGATGTGCCGGACATGCCACCTCCAAACAGGTACAGCTCTTTTTTAGTGCCCTGGGAGGAAGAAATCTGGGAAATTAGGGGGATTTTAAAGGAGCCTGAGGAACTGGAGAGAGAAAATCCAGTTTCCTTGTTAGCCCCCTGGGGATGTCCAGAGACAGTGACGCTGCCAGAACCTGATGGCCTGAGGTAACTTCTGTTGGCTTAGACAGACAGAATTGCTGCCTGTTTATATTCTTCGTCACGTGGGCTGGCTGCTGACAGGGACGGTCTATATGGAGCTTTATGGGGCACTAATTTCAATTCAAACAGAAGTTCCCTTGGTTAAATGGCCGTGTGTTTGCAGAAGAGTAGCCCTGCTCCTCCTCTGCTGCTCCAGTCTTAGTCTGGGGAGCACCAGCACAGATGTCCCTGTTTACACCTCCCTGTGCTCCGATGCTCCTCTGCTTCCACTGCCTCAGTGTCTGACTTCACGTGAGCTCTGCCAGGCTCCCACCAGCCACAGCTCAGCCCTGCTCCATGTCCTCACCTGCTTTTCACAGGAGTGCTCTCAAAGAGTTCCTCTAAACCTGTCACTATATGGACACACACATGGAATACACATATGGACACAAAATATGTTATTTATTGTGAATTTTGCAAAGACACATTTAAGCCAACAAAATATACATTTTTGAACCTTTAGTTTTATACATAACAAATACAATCTGCTACCATAGCAATAAATTAAATATACATTATTTACAACAGACATAAGTCACCAGGAACTACAAAGCACCGCCTCTCTACATCAAAAATAAACTTTATCAGATACATTTCTTCAAGATTCATTTTCACTCTATAAACTTTCTTCACATTCTCTTGTACAAATCCAGCATTTCTCTTCGCAGGTCGTACGCAGCGCTACATTCATTGAAGGCGATGAAAGCATGCTGGGGGGCTGGGGGCAGCTCCAGCCAGCTTGGGGGGAGGCTGGAACATCAGCAGAGCAGTGAAGAGTGCAGGTGGGACCCGCAGAGGTGCTGGGCTCTGCCCCGGTTTTGGGAACTGCACCTCCCACAGCCAAGAGATCACAGCCCTGGGTACAGCCCATTCATGGCACAGACATATCTTGGCCCCTTCACCTGCCATACCCTCCAATCTCCAGAAAGAAACTGAGTTTGTGCTTAGGTTCCCCCACTTCACCCAGGAAAAAGCACTTCTGTGTTGTGCTTAGGTGTGCACCCTGTGCTTGCCTCAGTGAGGTTTCAAGAGGATGCAAGTGCATGCCAAGAGCTCTCCTGAATGGGAGCTGAGCCAGAGTGGCAGCTTGCTGCCAGCCCGTAGCTGCACACAAGCTCCAGGGCTGACACGGGTGATGCTGGTGGAGGGGAGAGGGTCCCCCCCCGGCTCTGCATGAGGACTTGGAGCTGGTGGCACCAGTGCTGGAGCTGTGGACCTGCACCTAACCTACTGCTGCCTCTCACCGAGCTCAGGAGCTGGTCTGAGCCAGGCGGCAGCCACGGTGCAAACTCCAGTGAGAAGGGGAGCAGATCCCATGACAGGGGAGACCTCCCCACACAGTGGGAGCTCTCCCATCGTCCCCCGACATGCTTCTGAGCCCCTTCTCCCTCTGCAGTCACTTCCAAGTGTGGCAGAAGTCGTGTGCGTGGAAACAGTGGGATCAGAATGGAAAATGCACTGCGCAGTAATTCTAATGTCAGTTAAGGATCCTTTCTTTTATATATATATATATGTATGTGTATATATATATATAAAAATCCCTTTTATATATGTATAGATGTGTCACTTATAAGCACAAAACATTTTGCAAAATATATACAGGAACACTTTTACCACTGCCGGAAGTGCAAAAGTCCCTGGGGTGTAACAAACCGCTGCTCAGACCCCAGACCCACAGGACAACCTGGGACATTCCAGGCTAGAAGGTGTGGGCCAGCACAGGCAGGAACCATGGCAAAGCCTGGCTGGGACGAGAGCGTCCAAAGCCCAGCTGCTGGTAAGGAGGTACAGCAGGTTTTACAGGCTGTGGTGAGGAGCGTGTGCTGCTGAAAATGTCCCAGATCCCAGAGGAGCTGCTGGCAAACCTCATGCCAGATCCCAGCTCCTGGCCCTGCTGCCGTGCCAGCAGGCTGGCATGGAAGAGACAAGTCCAGTACACTGCTCCTCTCCCTAAGGCTTCACAATGTCCTGCCTGTTAGTCCCATTCCCAAATCAATCCAGGTCAGAAAGGAAAATCACAGTTTCAAGTGAAAAAAAAACCACAACAAAATAACCAAGAGTGACAAACCAGCTGACAGTAGCCACTGAATCGTCTGCTGAAAGATCTCACAGAGATCAACACCCACAGGAATGACAACGTCTACAGAACCGAGCGCCTTCTCAGAGGAAAAAGCAAACCCAGAGCAGACCCTCAGAGCAAGTCATTGCATCAGTCAGCGTTTCACCAGGCGGCTTCAGGAAACCAGACCAAAGCTTTAAGAGAACTGGGGATGGGTTTGAAAGTGCTACTGAAGCATCATCAGACAAGTGCTGAACAGCGAAGTGTGTGATCCTGAGGCACCTACAGCTACGGCCTGGGCTGAGCACAACACACACTTCTCTTCCAAAGGAAACTCAAGCTTTAAACTCTACTGAAATGCAGCTGGCTGGGAGCAGGAGGGAGCATCCCCACGGGGGTTACTGGTATTTACTAGTTCTACACAGCGCTTCGTGCCAGTGAAACAGCTCCCTGCCCTTTCACAACATGTTCTCCTTCTTTAACCTGATTCATCTCCCGTCAGGGCTTCAGCCCTTCCACGTAGATCAGTTACAGCACAAGGGGAGCACCTACATGAACCGGACTGTAAGGCTGCTGGAGAGCATCTCCCTGTAGAGCCAGGGGAAGCAGAGCTGCTTCAGCTTGGCTTGGCTTCTCTCTGGCCTGGGGAGGTGATGGGGAGGAGGGGATGTGATGGTTGCATCCTACAAGCACTTGCCCCAGAGAGAGGGGAGCAGGAGCAGCCACAGCCATGGCAGCTGCCCTGGGCTGCTCCAGGGGCAGAGTTCTGCACCCGCCTCCTGAAACACACTGTCAGGTACTTTGCTGCTCTTGGAGCACTGGCTGTGTGAAGGTGACTTTGGCACTCAAAGTCCTGTTTTCAGCAGGAATCACAAATTCTAAGAACTGTGTTCACTTGAGACTAAGAACCTGATTTCGTGGGGTTTTCCAAAGGTCACAGGCTGAGGGGGATAGGGGAGCATCTCTGCAGCATCATGGCCTGTCTTCCAGAAAATGAGCAAGGGAAATCCATGAGCAATGTGAAATTCGTGGACAGGCTTCAAAAAACTTCAGAAGAAGTTCCATTACAAAGAGCAAAAGGATTTCTTGGCATGTTGAGAGAGGTATTTTTTGGGAAAGGGCATTACAGGAAACTCGCCTTGCAGAATCCATAATCCTCATCTTTTAGAATAATGAGAACTCACTCAAAAGCAGCAGGACAAACCTCCGAGAGCTGGAGCAGCCTAATGCCACCCAAATCCCTGGAGTTTTATGCCTTTGTTTGCCTGGTGATCCAAGCCATAGAGCAAAGCAGAGCCCACTGGGTAGGTTCCCTGTTTCCAGTTCTAGCACTCAGGTACACCACAGCTTTAGCTTTGGGTCACCTTTTCCAGGCCTGTGCTCAGTGTCAGGCAGGGACAAAGCAGGGAGGCCAAAGCTGCCAAGGGAGGATGAGCTGGCCTTGGCCCCCAGCTCCGCTCCCTGGGCCAGTTTGCTCACCCACCTCTTGTGCAAGAAACCGAATAAGTGTGGAGTCAGGGGCTGCCTCTGCCCTAAGAGTTTTGGGGTGTGGGTAGGAACTGGGGTGAGACAGCTTGGGGTGGCTGGAGAGACACTGCAAACCATGTGCTGGAGGGACATTTTACCCTGTTGCCCCCAGAGAGGAGAGACAGAAAATGATGCCAGAAAGTGAACTGCCTTGGGGCCACTAACTCACTTTGCCCTGACCCTCTACCCCTCAAAAAACAAACATAAAACCTGCTTCCCCACTGATAACTGCAAATGTAGCATGGAGGAAACTGAACTGCATGGGGGTCTGTCCTGCGGCCCCCTCTGCCCAAGAAGAGCTGGCAGACAGCCCAGGGAGGGGGGAATGGATGGTGCCCACCAGCCACAGCACAGCACCTGGAGGGATCATGGCCCTGGCCACGTGTATGGGTGGCACAGTTAGAGACCAATCCCCTCTGGCACGCAGAGCTGGGGGCACAGGGGTGTGCTGGACACGGGTACACCGGCTGGGAAGGTGGCTGGTCCCTGTCAGGGCAGGACTGTGGCAAGGTGAGAGCTCCTTCCCGGTGTAGCGGGCAGGTAGGAGGCAGGTGTGGGCACCTCACTGCCCACGGCTGGGGCACATGTGGTCTCATGGGGTGTTGAAGAGTTTTCCCTTTGTTGAAACAAAAATTCTCTGCAAAGAAGGAAAGGATGAAAGTGTCAGAGACTGTGGAAGGAGAATATTCCCACCCCTGTGGTGATGGCTGTGCAGCACCTGTCCCAGACAGGGAGCCAAAGCCAGGGCAGTGCCCATCCCTGAAGCACCAGGTGACCTGCCACTGCCAGACTGGGGAAGAAGGAAACTCCGTGATGGGGTGAAAATCCCGACTTTTTGAGACCCGTGCTTTCAGAAACAGGAATTCCTCTCATTTCAAATTCTACGGGCTTTTCTGCTCAGCTTGAGACTTCCTAATGACACCGCTGATTTCATGGCAGAGAAGCAGCCCAGGTGACTCCTCCCGCATTCCCTTCACCTCTGCCCACGAAATCCACTTTGTGAATCTGCCGTTCCCCTCGGGTTTTTGGAATGGTAAGGACCTGCTCTGCTTTTCCACCCCCTGTGCCCAGAGGACAGTGCAGAAAACCTCGTCCCCCCTGCAGAGATGAGCCTTTTTGCACAACATCACAATATCAACACTCACCTGTGACAAGTTCATGACTTCCTCCTGCTAGTGGCTCTACATGAAAGAACAGAACACGGTGTGTGTTGCAAATGAAGGGGCAAGAAATCACAAACTCCCTTCCCTCCCTTTCAATCCCTCATGGGTCCCACAGCCTCTCCCAGAGCCCAAACCCCCCGTGCCAGGCGGGGAGGATGTGCCCACACAGCGTCACACCAGAAAGAGCCCTGGCACCTACCGTGTTGGAGCTGCCATGGCTGAGCTTGTCAAAGCGAAACTTCAGGTTGGACCTTGGAGAGTTTCTGTTCTTTAGATCTGCTGGAGGGAGGGAAAAATCAAGGAACAAAAATAATAAACTGTGAACAAAAACATTTGCTGTAGTGCTGGCTGCACTCACCCAGCCAAGCACTTCAATAGACTATCAGGAATGCTACCAATGTTTAGTCTGTCTTGGCTGAATGTTTGGCAAAAACTGTACATTAAATGTTTGTGATGGAACAAATTGAGGCTTAATTATATTTCACAGTCTTCCTCCTGGAAATGCCACTGAAAAGGCTACAAGGAATGACTGATCCGTTTAATGTATGGGTGGATTTTCATGTTCTTGGCAGGAAAAATACAAAATAAACACTTTAAACATTCAAAGGGTCTGGTTTAAGAGTTCAGAAAATTACTAATGAAAACAAGGAGAAGGACCTGTGGGGTGCTGAGACATGAAAAGCCTGCCTATGCTCTGCAGCCTCGCTTTGCCAACAACGCTCCCAGTCATGGAGCCGTTGGGCTGTATTTGTTTCACAAACAGCTCCTTCAGCTGATAATGTTTCTCCATGTGGATGGCGGTGCCTTGTGGCAGGCTCTCTGTGGTTCAAGGAATCAGAGCCATGGGTATCTGCTGTTGAGGGGTGACTACGGCCATCCCCCAGCTCACCACGCCATCAGCACAGAATGCACTGGCAAAAGGCCGTTCCTGTTGTTGAACTGCACCTCATCGTGCAAATTGTCTGACTGAAACGGACCGATTGGTGAGCAGGTTGGCAGAAGGGAAACGGAGCCAAGACCACGGGAAGCTGCTTGTTGATTAAATAATTGTGAGTCATGGCTCAGCCCCTGGAGACAGCGAGTTTCCACGACTACTGCACATGCCTGTCAGGGGACACGGAGGGAGCAAAGCCACAGTAAGAGCCACCTCTGTGCTCTAACTGAGAGCGAAATAGTTCCCCACAGAAATACAGAACTAGAGCACGTGGGGCGATCTCTCCAAAACAGCCCTGTCAGGATGGGAGCTGCCCTGCACCCCGTGGATGCCCGTCCTGCCAGGGTGAGTGTGGCTTCACCCTGGCACCTGGACAAGGCTGGGAGGGGGCTTCTCCATCCTAAAGCCATGGACCCCATTCCAATCCACCACTACAGGAACCTGGAGGCTTCCAGGGGCAGAGGCAGAGGCAGTGGCTCCTACCAGCCCTCCTGCAACCCACCTGTGGGGCTCCTGCTCATGATGACAGGGGTGGCCATGGCTCCCGCGCTGGGGCTCTCACTGCCAGATGAAGCGCTGTAGACAAACACGTCCTGCTTGAATGGCGATGCAGTGGAGGGCTGGCTTCCCTGCTCAGAGAGATGGGACACGACTTTTTCTGCAGCCAGCTCTTCCCCCCACACCCTGCTGATGCTTCACTGCACCCCTGCCCATTGGAGGCCCGCCACCAGCCGCTGGTGGGGAAGCTTGTCCTGATGGAGCAACCTCCCAGCCTGGGCACACTGAGCAGTGCCCAGGGCACGCCAAGGTTCACTGGGGTGTCAGAATCACAGAATGGTTTGGGTTGGAAGGAGCCTCAAAGACCATCTAGTCACATCCTCCCTGCCGCAGGCAAGAACACCTTCCACTAGACCAGGTTGCTCCAAGCCCTGCCCAGTCTGGCCTTGAACACTTCCAGGGTTGGGGCAGCCATAACACCCTGACGTCCCACCAGGCATCCCAGCCCTCCTCCTCCCCACACCCAGAGATGGAATTAAGCCCCTCCAGTGCTAAGGAAGCATCTGGGGGACTAGCAGACTTCCCCCCACGGAGACCACCCCGGGGTCAGGAGGCAGCAGGGAGCCGAGGGACACGTGGAGCGCGCCACGGGGTGGGTTTGGTGCCTACCACGCTGTCATACTCCTCCAGGGTCTCGCTCTCCCCCGCCGTGCTGCTGAAGCTGCTGGTGCTGGAGGAGGAACGGGAGATGTTCGACCGCCCGTTCTCTTTCAGCTTGATAAATGGCCTAGGGAGAGGCGGAACGGAAGGAAGGGCGCAAGGCTGTCACTAGGGAAGCACGTCCCTTGGACTGGGACAGTGGGACAGACCTTCCTGCCCCCCTTGGAGCAAAGTGCTGCCGTAGGGATGAACCTTTCAGGTTGCTTCTGTACCAAACCACATCCAAAGGCGTGGGATGAGGGGGTGGGTGGGTGGCCCAGCAGGAAGCCCAGGGTGCAGCTGACTTCCCCTTGGCAGGGAGGAACAGGTACTGCAGCTTCCCCAGCTCCTGTGCCCTGAGGATTTGGGTAGCCTCTGTCAAATACTGCTCCTGGCTCTTCTTTGTAAAGACCATAAAGGAGCTGTGTTCATGAATCACAAGAATCTTTTCTCCCCTTAGTATCAAACTTACTTATAGTAAAACCTGGCAATGATTTTGTTTGACAAAGTCCCTGATGTCTGTAGGATGGACTCCTCCCGGCTCACCTGTCTTTGTTGGGGCATATTTCAGGGGAGCTAGGGTTGGACGAGGTTTCTGACTTCATCTCTTGGGAAGGATGTCCCAAATCTGGTGTCTTCTGGGCTCCAGAAACACTGTCACTGAGAGCACAAAGAGACAGGTTGCACAAGTTATACAAGAGACTTAAAAGGGATGGTCAAATTATATTCCCCAACACCAAATATAAACTGTGAGAGTGACAGATGCTCTATGGGTACCACCACTTTGACTCAAAACAGAGGGAAGGGATCCAAGGCACAATTTCTCAAACATAGCAGAAGCAGCTCTTGTTGCTGGTTCTGTGAAAAGGAGGGGCTGCACCCTGGCATAGGTTTCTAGCACCCACCAACAGCTTTCCTCATGTTTAACATGCAACAGGGTCTTTTAACCTTAGTGACAGGGCGATGACAAACTTACCACCTTGTCCTGCTCTCCACCTGGCTCTCCGACGTCGTGTGCAGGCGAGGAAACAGTCCTGACCGGCGCTTGATGGGGCTCCTGGACTGGTTCTTGGCAGCATTGGCTGGTACAGGGGGCTGAAGACAGAGAACAGTCTGGATTGGAGAGCACAGCTCCCTCCTCGGAGCTCAGAAACTAAACAGCCTGCACAGAATTGTGCTGCCTGTGATTCCCAGCCTACACATCTAGAAAACATGTAATGTCAGAACTTCTTTTCTATCTCCTTTGTACTTTGGGGCTGAAAATCTCAGAAAGCTCATCTTTGGTTCTTCCACAAAACAAGCCCAATTTGAACAAGGCACCTAAACCCATGGTCTACTCAAGTGGTCCCCTCTCCTTTGCCCTTGCTGCCCATGCAGGGGACTGCCAGACTGTCAGCACTGGGCTGCAGTGGGCTGGAGAGAGGAGGAACAGTGGGATGGAGGCACAGCAGGACAGAGGGACATGTGGCTGCACTCACTGAGAAGGTGGTCTTGGTCACCTCGCCGCTGTTGTGTGCGATGCCCCCACTGAGGCTGCCCGGGATGCCACTGCCGTGGTGCTTCTTCTGGCTGCCCACCATCGTCTCCATGGAGTGGCTGCGCACCCGAATGGCTCTCTGTGGCAGAGGGGACAGGGGACAGCAGGTCATCACCACTCTGTGGGCTGCTGGCCCTAAAACTCCTCCCCAGCTCCAGGTCTCCCCCAGGCACATGGGAGAGCAACTTGTCTGGGCCTCCCCAAGAACCAGCACACCCCAACAACAACGCGACTGGTGACAGCAGCAGCCCTGGCAGGTGCAGTTCAGCATGGGCCACCCTTGGGGAGCCCCACAGCCACCACAACATCAGATTTTTCCCCCCATAGCTCCACGATACCAAGGGCTGCAGCTATGCGACCAGGAGCAGCAGATACAAGCCCCACGTCCAGCCTCCTGCCCGATGCCTGACCAATGTTCCAGACCCCTTGTCAGGAACGAGACCCCAAACAAATCATAAGCCATGTTTGTGTGCACACCTCCCACGATTCTCCCTGGACTTGGAGAGGACAGATCCCACACAGCCTCCAGCCCTGCCTGCACCTTTCCTGCACTGACAGACTTCTCCTGCCTGCCCCAAAACAGCTCCTGACCTGGAGGTTTCACAGCCACACAACGGTGCTTCTATTCTTCAATGAGCTAATGCTTGGCAATACATTCAACCTGAAGCTCTGCTGCAGGTTTGGTCCATCCACTTTTGGAAGAGACCGGAGATGAGCCCCACAGCAGCTGCAGACTCTCCCTGCTCCCTTTGATCTTCACATCTCCCCATCAAGCAGCCCCCTTCCCTCACTCTTCACAGCAGTCACCGTTCCATGTTCCCTTCGCAGCTATTCCCTGTGCTGTGCCATCGCTGTGCCATGGCTGCTGCTCTTCCAGCCCCTGAATCCCAGCCCAGGCTAAAGAGAGGAACTGAGCCATCGCAGGCCAGATTCCTGAAGATGCCAGCAATGCATCCACACTGCACAGGCACCTGTTTAGTGCTGGCCCTGGGGGTCATGGAGCTGCAGGCAGACCCACACTGGGGTAAGCAGGAGCTGCAGCCCTGAGCTCTCACAGAGCCCCCAGCGCTGGAGAGCACAGCCCCAACATCCCCTCCTACGCATCCAATAACAAACACCAAGCCAGAGTCCATCAGACCAGATTTATTTGGGTTAGCAGCAATTCACACATAATTTGACAGTGTTTGTAGGTAAAAGTGACCGGCTGCTTTGCTGCCAAGCAGTGCCTGTGGGTGCTCACACCCTGCAGGCTCCTGCCCTGAGCTGGGAAGCTCTGCAGGGCAGCCCAGCACCCCGTCCCCACCGAGCAGCTCCTCTCCCTGCAGCAGAGGCAAAGGCACCACTTGCTCGCTCATGGCCCAGCAGAAACGTGCTCTGCTCACCTCTGACAGCTGGACCCCTGGTCGTCTGGCCAGGGGAATGGGGCTGTGAGCTGGGTTGTGGGTGTGAAGCATTGGGCAAAAAGGGATCATGAGAAGCAGGTCTCACCCCTTCCAGCCCTCATTTACCGTCGGTCTCTCCCTGGTCACTCCAACAAGGCACGGTGCAGGACATAAGCCAGCAGGCAGCCCAGCAGCGCAGGCCCAAGGCGGCCGGGCAGGCGCAGCCCAGCACTGATCATGGGGCTCACCTCCCACCCCAGCACTCCCTGCAATGCCAAGAGAGCACGGTCTGTCTCCTCGCACACACAAAGTGAGTCAAAGCATGACTGTTTCACCTCAGCACCGAGCCCCTGGTGTGAATGCTGTGAGGCACTGACTGCACAGCAGTTCCATTCCTGTGTCTCCCGCAGGAACAGGACACACCTGAGCCTCCCCCCACTGCAGTAGGGTCTGGGGAGATGCACACTCCTCCTCCATGGCCCCATCCTCCAGGCGCAGGATGAGGCAGCTCATCTACCAGTGCCTACTTTCCTGGGCTATAGATATCACCGTGCCTGTGAAGTAACTGCAGGAGCTGTCCCAGTACATTTGCAGGCAGGACAGCCCCCTGCCCACACAGTGATGGCTGCTCTGCGTCAGCCCCATCCCTGCTGCTAGGCAGCTCCACCAGAGGTACCTGGCAATGGCTCATTCCCCCAGACTCAGGTGCTGCCCCACCATCTCGAGGGATCTCCCCCCTGCCCAGCCCGCCACTGACCCTAAGGCCAGGGGTTGCTCCGTTTCCTCCACAGCATTTTACCTCTGTTCCTTCTCCTCCAACCCACACCATTTGCTCTACCTGACACTCACCCAGTCCCTCCAACACACCCAGCACCTCTTCCCCTCTCTACACCTCCCACTTTCCTTCTATCTCCTGCTTTAATCACAGTGACCATCACCTCCCCCTTGCTTGCCATGGTAGTCACCTCAGGAATCTCTCCTGCTCCCTGTCACACAATGGCATCCAGCAACTGGTGACAGGAGCAGGACATGCCGTCACAGCAGAGCCCGGCTGCAGGCACAGCATGTGATGGGGTCTGGCCCTGGACTGGCATCCCTCTGGACACATTAAAAATGCCACAACACTCCGGTGGAGGAGGAGGTGCTCAAGGGCTCCAGAGAGGTCACCACAATGGGGACACTCACCAACAACAACGGAGCTCACACCAGCCTGCATCTGCTCCCGTTGGGGCCAGCTCAGGTGCTGGTGGAGACTGAGCAGCCTCCACCTCCTCACACCACCCTATCCTCAGGGGACACCTCTTGTCCCCCAACACCGCTCATCTGTGTCTCCCACCAACATGTGCTTTGCCAGCCCCGGATGCATTTTAGCTTTGCTCTTGGCAAGGGCAGGGCTTTACCTTGAAAGACTCCAGAAAGCCTCCATGACCCCCATTCTCCAGCTTGTCTTCCTCGGGCCCCAGCCCCAGCATGGTCTGCGTGTGCCCATGGAGCTCATCGTGAAGGTTGTCCAACAAGGCAGCCCGTGTCCGGTCCTGCAGGAATGAGAGGGGACTCAGACAGGGGCCCCGAGGGAGGAGCAGTGGCACCGACCCCCTGCCCAGCTGGCTTGTCCCTCCTCGAGGGCACTGCCTGCCCCGTCAGGCCTTGTGGCCACCACGCTCCAGTCACTCGGCCCTGCAAGCGCCGACCCATTTCAGCAGGGAAAGGTGGCTTTGAGGAGGAATGGGGGAGTTCCCCACACCTGCCACGGTGCTGGGCAGGGACACATGGGCAGCATTACCTCCAGCTTCGCAAACTTGTCAGACTTGCAGCAGGCGTTCTCGGCGTTGATGAGCTTGGTCAGCAAGAACTCTCGGAACTCGGGGCTCTGCAGGGACAGAGCCAAGGTGGAAAACACCAGCTATTGTAAGACTCTCCATATCCCTGGAGCTGTACCAACCCAAAATTTGAGCTCACAGCACCCTGAAGCCCTTCCAGATGTGGAAGCATTGGTGGAAAACCCCGGATAGGCTTGGGGTGCCCTCCTGCACCAACACAGATGCCCCGGCACCAGAGCCACCATCGCTGCCTTGTATGGGTGATGCCATGCAATGGTGCATGGCCGCTCACCCTACCATAAATCCCAGGGCCTCACTGGAAATCAAGATCAATGCAGGTCAATTCCAGAAGTCATGTTTTCTCCAAGGTGGAAATGCTTGTAAACATCTCGGACATTCGCATTACTTTTTTTTATGGCTTGGAACGTGCTTCCCTCAGCTCCTACCTTCTGGAACACCGGCGGGTTCGGCAGGGGTGGGCCAAAGGAGGGGACGTCTTCCCGGGCTGTGACTGACACCTGCAGAGCCAAAAGACATGTTATTCTCGTGGGTGCAGCAGGAGAACAGGGTTTATGCTACCTACACCCAGGTGATGTGTCAGGTGGATGTGAGCTGTTCCAAGGCACATTCAAACACCGAGGAGAATCAGAACTCTTTAACAAATAAGCTGTTACAGGAGCTGTTATACACACACGCATTTTATACACAGATGTACACACACATCACATAAGAGTGCACACATAACATACCTGTGTGCATACATATGTGTGTTCAGTACAAGGTACAAGAGCCCACTAGGCCTAGCACAGGTTGTGTCACTGAGCACGGGGTAGGTGCTGGGCAGCCGCCTCCACAGCTTGGTCTGAGATCATCGATTTATGGAATGGTTTGGGTTCGAAGGGATATTAAAGATCACCTATTCACACACCCCTGCCATGGGCAGAGACACTTTCCTCTAGACCAGGTTGCTCCAAGCCCCATCCAACCTGGCCTTGAACAATTCCAGGGATAGGGCAGTCACAGCTTTTCTAGGCAACCTGTGCCAAGGTCTCACCACCCTCACGGGGAAGAATTTCCTTCTAATCTCTCTAATCTAACCCTGCCCTCTGTCAGTGGAAAGCCATTCCCCGTAGACCTGTCACTCCATGCCCTTGTCAAAAGATGCTGTAGAAAAAACGGGCACGGGCACGGTGGCACTGCCCTTACCTTGTACGCTGTGTTATCCGCTTCGGGGTTTTCCACCTGCACCACAATGTAGGCGTGCAGGAAGTTGGAGGCAATCATGTCTGGGACAAACGGCGTGTTCTCCTCTTGGAAGATAACTGCCACGATGTCGTTGCCAATGTGCCTCTTCCTCTGGAGCTAAGCGGGAAGGAAGAACATTGGGTCAGTAATGCCAGGCGGTTCCACTCCCATGGAAGCAAATGCCAGACCGGCTGGGAAGCGGAACAACTGCTGCCAGGGTGCTGTGGTGCTGGGGCTTGGCGGCACCCATGGCACTGGGCAGGGCAACGTCAGTGCATCCCCACTCAGACCCTTCTGGGCAAGGAAACTCGTCTCTCTTACTTGTTGTGTGTCTCCTTCGGTAAAAGGCAGCTTTGTAGAGACATGAAACATTATCTCCCTGTCCCTGAACACCGTGTACACAGATTCTGCTCCCGTCTGCCCATGGCTGACATCCAGGCCTCCTCGAAAACTGGAGATGAAGGGAAAGGCAGGGAGAAAGGAAGAAATATTAATTAAAAGCCTCACTGAAAGTGCCAGCGGCTGTCAGGGGACAGGCTGATGGAACAGCCCAGCTCATTTATCTTTATCTAGAAGTGAGCAAACGGAAAGAACAAACCATGTCACATGTTGTAACCAAGCATTGCCATCACCAGCCTGAAATACAGGGTGTGTACAGAGCAGGGCCAGTCAGCCAGGGCTGACCACAGCTGTGGGCACCAGCTGTGGGCACCAGCTGTGGGACTGGTGGTCTCACCACCCCTCACCAGCAGCGAGGGGTCTCTGCCCACACCATGGCTGCTGCAGCGACCACCCCGGAGGCACCCACAGCTGAGCCACGACACTGGGCATGACACATTTCCACACACAGTTCCTTCCATCTATGGCTGAGCATAGCCAGATTTTATCACAACCTCAAATCTGCAGGGAAATAAGTTTTTCTCTCTTGGCAGCTCCAATTTTTTTTCTGAAAACTCCCCCAGCTTTGAAAAACAAGCCAAAGCTATATTTGCTTCTGCTCTGCATATCCCGCTCCTGAGCGAGATGACTTCTGTTCTCACACATAGATATTTTTACATATGACATAGTCTCTTGTTAATGTATTTGTAAAATCATCGTTTTTATCTAACTTACCCTTTGAAGTCCTGGAGTGTTATGGTGTCTCCCAGAAAACTTAGAAAGTTCTTGAAGGCAATGCTCTCTTCATTATTGCCAAACAGCTCCTCCTCTTGGGTCTGTGAAACACAGGGTGCATCTGCTGACAGGCCCCATCTCCCTGCCTGTCCATCCCCTGCCACCTCCTGCTCCATCCACGGGGTCCCTGGGGTGTGACCAGCACCTTGTTCCAGGCCACTCCCCACATCTGCTGCCCAGCTGGCACCACCACACAAACCACTGGCCACCAGCACTGCCTGTGGGCTGTCACAGCCTGCTGGGCCCCCAGGACACTCCAGGGTAAAACTGCTGAGAGCTACTTTTGACCTGCAGCAAGGACCTTAGGATAATGTCCAGGAAATACCAAAACACAAGTGAATCCTCCATTGGAAAATCCAAGCCCTAGTCACCCTCCACGTGCTGTATTTCAAAATAATGAGACCCTAATTATGGCCTTGCATGAGTCACTCAATCAAACCCAAAATGCAATATGTAAGATAATTAGAGTGCCTGTCAGAATAATTCTTGGTGAGTTCTGAGGCTGAGCTGCCTCTGCACTCCCCATCCTGAGTCCCCCAGCTAATGACAGCGTTTTCAGCAAGTGCCTGTCTTCAGAGCCCACAGTCCCTCTAGACAAACATAGCTGTTTTGCTGTCTAAACATACATCTGATTAAAATACCATGCCTGCTAAAATCCATTTTCACATCCGCTTTTCCCTACAGCGGCTTGTGGGCTGATTTCCACACTGAGATTTTTCAGTCACATTTTTTAATGAGTAGGGAAAACACCCAAGCAATAAGAAATGCAGTCAGTGAAGACACAGAGGTGCTGCATGTGGCGGAATTAACAACAGGGCTGAGTCTGTGCTCATGAAACATGGCTCTCTGGTGTGCAGGGACATGCTCCGCAAGAGTGGCATCGAGGCAACTCACCTGCCTGAACTTCTGGTAGATCACACCAAACTTGAACGTGTTGTTGACCTCGTGTTCATCATACGACACTATCATCTGGGACGCCTGCAGGAAAGCAAAATAACAATTGTTTCACCCGGTAGTTCGAAACGTGACAGCCAAAAGATCAAACCCACGGGCCGTGACACCACTCCTCATGGTGGAGGGTGGGGAGAGCCCACGGGAGCTGCAACAGGGTGCTGCAATGGCTGGGCAGCAGCAGGAGAGCAGAAAGGGGAAAGAAGCCAAATTCCCACATAATTAGGCCAAAAGTTTCCAACAGTGGTCCTGGGTGGGGTTCTCAGCATCCCTGCTGGGCAGGTTACCTCACCTTGGGGTAGAGAACCGGGTTAAACTTCAGCCCAGAGGCATCATCACAGAAGGCCTGTGGGCAAAAGGAAAGAGCAGTCAGAGGTGGGTCCCTGGCCAAAACTTCACAGCAAGGCCATGAATGTGCTATAAAGAAGCCAAACCCAGCATCTGATTGCAGGAGCTCCCTGTTTCACATCCTCTCACTGGGATTCCCTGTGGCCTGGCTGGCACCCAAATGAGGATGCAGCAAAACAAGTCTCAGGTCTCTCTGTGGGTCAAAGGTGGTGACACTTTCTCATCCCTTCTCCCAGATATCAACCAGTGACTTGCCTGGGATCAGCAGAAAACCAACAGCGGGGCCAGCACACAGCACCACCCACGTGCCCCTTGACCTGAGAGCCAAGGCATTGCTGCCCAGCACTGTCCAACACATCCTCACACATCCCAGTGCTGCCCAACACATCCCAGTGCTGCCCAACACATCCCAACACCGCCCAACACATCCCAACACTGCCTGAGGTGCACTGGCGTAGGCTTTGCTGCAGGTGTCCCAGCCCAGCCGGACATTTTACCTTTGCAATCTGGGGGATACTCGGAAGCTTGCTGAATCCTGCCAGTGGGATCCTTTCGTGCAACGTCTTCACTTTAGACCTAGCAAAGAAACAACGAGCAGACAGACATCAGGGAATGTCTACAGCAGAGCCATGCCAGCTGTTGGGAAACACTGGTGCACTCCATTTGCTGGCCTGATTAGTGAGCAAAGGCTCAATTTGTCTTCTCATCTCTGCAGCTCTTCAAATATTCACAGTTTGGAGAGAAATGACAAAATGCTTCAGACATGCTGGGTCCTGTCAGCTTACAGATGGATGGTGAGAGATGTGACTGGTGTTAACCCAGGGAGGATTAAACCTGCAGAGGTTTACACTCAGTTCCAGAGGGTTTAGCAACAGATCAAAGTCTCATGTTCATTATCAGGTTTGGGCAGTCCCAGCACAGAAACACAAGGATGCTGCCACTGCTTCCCATCCCACCCTGACCCCCTGCATATTGCTGCCAGTCTGGCTCAAGCATTTGCTGTAGAAACCGGGGACTCCCAAAGAGAGAATATTGTGTTAAACAAGGCATTTTTTTCCATACCTGAGTATAACCCTTAAATATTCTGTGCCATCTGTCTCCTCACATTTAACAGAAAGGATCAGATTTCCGAGGCTGCTGGCTGTACAGTAGAAATTTAAATGATCCTAAAAATAGAAAACAGCATGTTAGTGGCAGGGAAGCAGCTTACCAACGGCAAGGACACTGCCCGGACACTCACCTGCCACCCTGCAACCCTCCCAACCCTAAGGGACACGCTCTCATCCCCTTGCCAGGACCAGGGCTGTAATCCCTCTGCCAGTGGACTTCAGCACCCTGCTCTCGGTGTGTTTAGAGGGCCAAAGAGGATTACAAGACTGTGAGCAAGAGGGCAGAGGCTGCCATGCT
Source organism: Pseudotriccus pelzelni (assembly GCA_035584735.1). Taxonomy (NCBI): domain Eukaryota; kingdom Metazoa; phylum Chordata; class Aves; order Passeriformes; family Tyrannidae; genus Pseudotriccus; species Pseudotriccus pelzelni. Next base: position 391,669 of record JAWMRA010000048.1, read on the forward strand.
GGGCCCATGCATCTGGTTAAGCCCAGGGTCCCCACAGACAGGAGGCTCAGAGCCCGGTGTCCCGGGATCCCTGTGGCTGTGGGGCCAGGGGTGAAGGCTCTGTGTGTGCCCATCACTGCCATGCTGGGAACCCCGAGGGGTGGGGGCACCCACCTTCCCCAGGAAATGCTTGCGGTAGGCTCTGGCCTCTCCCTTGCACTCCAGCTTGTAGCCATAGGTGCTGGGGCTGAGGTTCTCCTCCTCCTCCTCACAGATGCTGCTGTCGGATGAGGTGGGCGTGCCAAGGTTTTCTGGGTCTTCGATCCAGTACCCCCCAAACTGGGGCAGGATGATCAGTGGGTACGGCCTGCCCTTCTCTAGGATCTGGAGAGACACGTGCCATGAGGGGTCAGGCAGGACAGGGGCGTGGATGTGGGGTACAGAGCTCATTGCCCCATGTTCTTCCCCCTCCTGCAGCAGACCCGAGTCCTGGCACTGGGGCAGTGAGTCCAGCCCAGAAGGCGTTCAGTGCACCCACCTCATCAATGCTGGGGTACGGGATGTAGTCTTCCTGGAAAAAGGAACCAAAACACCATCTGTGACCATATGTTCTCCACCAGCCACCTCTTCACCCCAGACTTGCACACACAACCTTGAGAGCACTTCCAGCACCTCTGCCCTGATCTCTCCCAATCCACGCCCTGTGCCAGGTGGTAATGGAGAGCGATGCTGCTGTCAGGTGAGACCACAGCAAGGGTTGTGAGCCCTGGAGTGGCACCACCACACTGCCCAGGGACATGGTGCAGGGACCCCTCCAAGCTCGGGGTCAACAGGCAATGCAGGTGAAAGCCCTGTCTGAAGGGGGTTCCACTATCAGTGCAACTTCCCAGTGCTGGGGCAAACCCCAACCCTTTTTACACAGCTCAACGCTGAAATGCTCTGGCCTGGACATAAAGCAGGATTAGGGATTTACAGGCACCAAATTCCCATCTTTGCAATTCAATCAGTGTCTCGTTTTCATATAACATCTAAATCCTTTCCAGCCCTTGAGTGACTGTCTTTGATGATCACATTAAACCTCTGGGGGGGGAGGGCACATGAAGAGATTCCCACAAGAAACAAAAATCAACCAACCTTGTGTTTCTGGCTTGCAGACCTCTGTTCTTCCAGTTTTGGTGCCTGTTTGGAACGAAATGAATGAATCAAATAATTAAGATGTTTTCAGCAACACAGGCAGTTGGCCCACAAACATGAGGGTATTTTGCTACATGGAGACAGCTCCGACCCAAGTGGCTGAAAGGGGAGCCTGTGCTCAGGATGAGACCCCCAGCACAGTAATGTAGGAGGTGTAGTGGGCCCTCTGCCCTCGTGGGCTCTGCTGAGGGGAATATCCCACTATTCCTGGCATGCACACCGCTGCTCACCTGCATTTTTTCCAGCATTTCGAAGAATTCTGCCGACTGAAAAGAAAAGAAGGAAATCTCTTGTTTGATGAAGTGGACACAAGGCAAGCCAGCCCAAGGCATGTAACAGCAGGGACACTGGATCCCCACTCCAGACTGGGCACCCTGGCTCTGGCCCTCAGCAGGAATGGGAAGAGACTCTATCCATAACTGAGGGGTGTGCCCTCAAGATCCTCCGTGCAGTCCTGCTGCTGAGCAGAGTTCAGACCTGCAGACACCCCACACCAAGTGCCCCCTGTACCACTGTGGACAGCACATGGATCAGCGAGGGGCAGCAACTCCCTGACTACCCAAAGGCTCCTGCTCCACAGTCCATTTCCAGAGAAGCCTGGGAAGAGGTGCTGGGCGAGGCCATGGCACTTGTCCTGCTCCCCATGCATGAGCATGCAGCTGTGACCCCAGGAGCTCCTGTCCAGCCCAGCTCAGAGGTCAGCATCACTGCTGCGGCTCCCTTCACCAGCAGCCCTCGGCCCCCACAACTCCCCAGTGGTGTGTATGATTTGGTCAGTGATCTTGAGCAATTTCTTTTCCCAATCACAGCAGCGTTAGCGAAGCCGCTGCCGGTGGCGCTGGGCTGCCCAGTGCAGGGTTAATCCCCACTCGCCACTTGCCAAACGAACTAAAGAGATTAGTGAGCCTGACTGCAATTAGAAATGCTGTGTGTGCCCTCTGCAGAGCACCAACCCCACAGTCAGCCCATTCTGCTGCCTGGCTCAAGGGCTGTGGCTGCCCTGCCTGGCCAGTGCCAGGGGAGGACCCGCAGCCACTGCACACACAGGGCACATGGCCCTGAGCCCTGGGTGATGGGGTGAGGGGGCCCAGGGACAAGAACCCAAGCAGAGCTCAGACAGCCCATCATCACCTCTCCACGAGAGGTGCCTAAACCACTCTAGTCACTCAGCCACACTTCAAGTAACCCTTTTCCCACCCTGATCTACCTGTGCTTCCCAGTAGGGCTCTGATCCTGGTGACAGCCACTGCAATGAGAAGCTGCTCCAGGGCCACCCCCTCAGCACAGCTGAACCTCAGCTGGACAATCCTTATCCCTTGCCCAGCTTTTCCTGCTCTCAGGTACACACAAATAAATTATCCAGTCAAACTATGGCTGTAAATGTTGTGGCACTGCCAGTAAACCAGTAAGTGGCTTTTCTGGAGGTGTGACGCAGCAGCCCTGTCTCTCTTCTCATCCCTCCTCCCCTCTAACCTGTATTTGCTCCTGGCCTCCCGCCCTGCTCCAGGTGCAGTAATCCCAGCTCACATGGCTGCGGAGAGGCCAGGCCATGGCAGACACTACCAGCCTGGGTGGAGAGCAGAAAGCAGGATCAACAGCTCCCATGCTACCAGCTGTCAGACACACTTTGCAGGAGAGGGTTGTGCAATTTGGAGCTGAAGGGATCATGGTGAAAAGGGGAAAGGCCTGGGGGGTGATTTTTAGTGAGCTCATAGAATAGACTTAATTTCTCAAAAATCAAAAAAAAAGAAGAAAAAAACAGAGGAGGAAACGGAGAAATGAAAATCAAAGGCCAAAGGAAAATCTGAGAGATTTTCCTTTAATAATTGCAGTGAGCGAAGGTCAAATTTACAGCAGGAGCAGTCTACAGCTGCCAGCACAGGTAGGGCAGCTGTGGCTCAGACACAGCCCTGGCCGTGTTTCCAGATTTATACTAAGCCCACCCTTACCTGCCACCCCTGTAGGAGTTGAAAAGAGCCTTGTCTCAGACAGCTCTGTGGTCACAGCTGGACACTCTTGAAAAAGGCTTTTTCTTAGTTTGAGCTTGGTTTGGATTTCGTTTATCTCCAAGTATAAATGTTCTTTGGGTATTTTCAGGTAGCCAGAGACAAGACCTGACCACCATGGCACCAGATCCACCTATTACAGTGAATCCCGCAGAAAATGCCCACAAGTACTGAACAAAGCATGCAGCACTCTCTGCCCTTCGGGGCGTTGTGCATACTTAGAGCCGGCTTTACCAGGCCACAAACATTTTGGTAATTACAGTGTGTGTATAAGGACACCTTTGTGGCACCGGCAAGAAGCCATGTCACCCACGGAGGGTGCAGCCAGCAGAAGGGATGACACTCACTGCACTCACTGTGCTTGGGCTTTTGCTCTAAACTGACCCTGCGATGACACCAAAGGCAGCCCAGAGCGGGCAGTGCAGCCCTGCCACCTTCACAAGACAAACTTCGTCCTGGTCGTGAGTTTAGTGGCGTATCCCTGTGAACAAGGAGCACTTGGAGAAGTTGCAGCTGGCAACTTCTGGCACTGGCAGTGGCCAGTAAGTGGCTGCTTCAGAAGTTTTACAAATAAAATGATACCCAGAAAAACCCTGCACCAGGTGGGAGCTGCCAGGGATGGAGGGCAGCGAGCAGAGCTGTGCCAGTACCCCTCCCCAGCGCTCCCCCCGACATGTCGCAGCACTCACCAGCAATCCCGGAAGAAATCCATTACTTTCTCGGCATCAGCCCCCACCTGCATCAGCCACGCAGCCACGATTGCTGCTGCAGCACGTCTTCCTCACAGGCACCCAGCAAGAGCGGCCGAGCGCCAGCCCAGCCATCCCTGCCCAGCCCCACGCCTCCCTTCGTTAATGTTTCCCCAGGCCAGGGGCACAGCAGCACGTCTGCCTTGTTATTTCAAAGGGTGGCTCCCCTGGGAGGCAAAGTGCCCGGAACAGGTTGGGCAGGAAGCAGTGAGGGTTTGCAGAGGACAGGCAGGTGCCTGTTAGGATGCAATGCAAAGCTCCACAGGCAGGATGTAAAGCCCCACGATGGGGATGCACGGCCCCACAGAGGGACTCCTGGCCCTGCGGCAAGATGCACTGTGCCCCTCAGGTGGGCACTCTCCTGGGAGAGTGGCAGGAAAAACCGGGCACGGGGCAAGAGATAGAAAATTGCTCTCCTCCTGGAAACCTGTATGCACAAAAAAGCCACAGCCCTTCCAAAGGAGCTGAATGAATCCCAGGTGTAAATCCTCCCAGAGTCAGTGCAGCACAACCCAAGCTGCTGGCTCAGGAGCTGCAGAATGGGCACCAGCACCAGTAGGGCCTTCCCATCCCAGCAGCACCAAGGAGGAGGCAGAATGCAGCCTCTTTGGCCAGAATACCTGCGTGGCTCTGACAAAGCACAGGCAGTCTCAGCTGCCAGTGACTTGCTCCTGTCCCACCACCCGTGCCTACCCCCATCCCTCTCTGTAATACTAAGCCTTGCACAGATCTCTGGGAAGCACCTTAGGAGTCTACCAAGAGCAGAGCAGAGCAGAGCAGGATGAGAACCAAGGACTTCAGCTCAATGCACTCCTGCTGTGCAGCATCTCACAGCAGACTCAGCTTACGCCGGGGCCAAGTGACCACCCGCATCCTCTGCAGTGGCTGCCTCCCAACCACAGTCACCTCAACTTTCCCTTCATCAAGCTGACGGCTCCTTAATCCTTGACATCTCCTGTCCCAGGCACCTTGAGGTCCATCTCTCAAACAGCAGCAGATACAACCCACACTCTGCCTGCCTCGAGCCAACAGCAGCGAGACCAAAGCGGCAGCAGGGGCACTGGGAACCTCCAGACAAGGCGATATGCAAACAAACTCAGAGGCCCACAGACAACTTCCAGCCTGGAAAACACATGGCTTTATTTCTGTTTGGCATCTCTGGAGTTCCCTATGCCTGGCACAGCTTAGCAGTGGCCGAGCGGTCCCTGGCAGGAGGGAGCGGTGGGTTAGCAGTGCCCACCTGCCGGGGATGCACTGTCTGCCTCGTGCTGGCACAGAGCCACCCACCACAGTGCTTGGGGAGGGTTACAGGAAGGAAAACAGCACTGGAACTCAGCACTCTGCTCGCGATTGCATAATGTGAGCAGCAGCGCAGGATGGGCCTCTGACACACATGCCCTGCCACCACGGGTGGATAGAGGGATGGTGTCGGAACAGGCTGCCGGCTGAATTCCAGAAACCACCTACTGCTGCTCCCGCGGGAACAGCCCTAATCCGTACAGCTGCTGCGTTGGAAGTGCCGTTCCTCACCAGCTTGGCTTTCCAAAACCGGAGCCTCGGCTGGACGGCGCGCCCACGGCCCAGCCCAGCACCGCGGTGCCCGTGCACTCACCTTCATGGTCGGTGGGGCGGTGAGGGGGGGTGACAGTGGCCGCTCCGGGACGGTCACATCCGCACTGTTCAGCAGCTCCTGCTTCCTGGAAAACCAAACACAGGCGTGTCAGCTCTCCCCTGCCCGAGCCAGCATGCAAGGCAGGAGATAAGGGTTATCTCCCTTGGCAAAGCCATGGCATGTGGCTGCCTGTGCAGTAATATCTGGAATCTGAGAAAAAACCCAACAGACAGTGTTAGAAAGCGATAAAAGTAACCAGAAAAGCCCCGTGCCCGGGTTGGGCTGTGAGCCCTCACTGCCCCTGTGTGGTGCCCAGGTGGTGCAGGGACAGCAAGGCTGGGTTCCTATGACAGCCCATGCCCACACCTTCCCTCCCTCCAGCACCTTCTCTACCGGGGCAGGACCTGCAGCTGAGCAGCCTTTTGGCAGCAGAGGAGGCTCCCAGCTTGGTGACACCCAGGGACACCCCAACATGGGTTTGGAGGCACCCACTCACAACTTGCCCCTTTGACAACTGGGGACTGGCACAGGCACTGTATCTGGAGGCAGCAAGAAGCACCGGGAAGATGCAAGACCTCAGGAAAGCAGGGAGCAGACCCCATGCTATGCACAAAAGCCCCCTAAACCTCGGAAAGGCATGGCCTCAACCCTCCACTCAACAAAATCCCCATCCCTCTCACCCGGCAGTTCCCAGGCAGGCAGCCACGCCGTCACGCAGCGGCACTGCCAGATGCTCCTCGGGGAGCCAGAAAATCTGAGATTTAATTTAGTTTCCTCTCATCCCTGCCAGGTTAGTCCTGCAGAAACCGGGCCAAAATGTCCAACTGTTTATCTCACCATAACGAGGTTTGGTTCCCATGGCAGCCTGCCCCGGGATGGCTCCACACAACACAGTGTGCACAGCAGCAGGCACTGATGCCCGCTGGGGCCCTCTCCAAAACGTAGTTGCTGCCAGAGGGTGCACACCTGACCTCTGGAAATGCTTGCCCTCACCGCCAGCCCCACCATCCTGGGCCCTGCCCTCCCACTCACACTGTCCTCTCCTCCCAGGTCCGATCACTTGTGACAGCAGGTGACAATCGCCTGCCAGTCAGGGCAGGGGGGAGGCTCGGCTTGCTCCAGCCCCTCCTTGGCAGGGCCCTGTGTCACACAGAAGCCAGGGAATGCCGAGGGGATGAAGTGGGGAGGGAGCAGGGAGGCAGTGGGGATGTTGGGAAGGCAAAGTGGGACCAGCAACACTGTCCCCCTCACAGCTGCAAGGCAGCGGGGGCTGCAGCACCACTTGGGCTGTGCCAGCAGTGCAGCCACAGCCAGACCGACTGAGAGAAATACCCATCAGGTTGTGTCCAAACGTGAATCCAGTCCAAGGACTGATGTTTCACATTATATTAAACCAAAATACATCCTCTTTCAATTTTTTTTTTTTTTTGTCTCGGGGCAGGTTAAGTTTACATTGTTATACCTCTTTTGAGCTCTTAGCAATTTTTCCATGCAAAAAAATGAATTGAAGCAATGTGGGGCAATTGCAGAATTCCTCTCCTGCCCACCCATACTGTTTATCTAGCTCCCTCTCTCTGCGCTCTCCTCAATCTCACCATGACTCCACTGCTGAAAAATGCCGAGGATGACAGATTTTCCCTGTTTGCTATTTGACTTTCTAGGACACTAAAGCACAGCCCGATCTGGAGCAAACCACTCATCCTCTGCTCCCCTTGCATTGAACCCTGAGCTCTGCCTGATTGCACTCAGCTGCACAGCAGCCTCAAAGGCGTAAAATGGATACGACTTTGCAAAGATTAAAGTTATAGGGATGCGCACAAATAATTTGATTTGATCTGGGATTTGTAGTGGGTTGCCATAGCATCGTATTCTAAGTATTATAAAACCACCCAACTTAACAACATGTTCCTCTGTCACGTGCTGCTTCTTTGGGGCCAAACTGATGGAACTGCTTCTGCAGTTCTGGGAGAGCAAAACAAGCCCATCCCCAACCACCACTTGGAACTGGCCTCCACATTGGGAATCTGTTATGTTGAAGTCGAGCCACAGATGCCAGTGATTCAATCTGCCATCAGCACCAGGGTCAAGGGCTAGTGGCCGATTTCCCAAACAGATGACCCTCAAAGGGATGATAAATGAATCATAAGGAAGATTAGCACATCTTTGTCTGTGCACCAGGGTACAATCCAAGGATCCCCCTGAAGTGACCCCAGAGCCAGCAGGGGCTCTCGGCAGCCCCACACCAAGACACGGTTCCCAGCTGGCACTGAGAATACGAGTTTCTGCAGAGCCCAAACCGCAGCAAACGTCACAGGTGCCCCTGCCAGCAAAGAACGGGGCTGGGGATGCCACGCAGCTCGCCCTGCACTCACCTCTCACTGGCACCACAGGAGATGTGCGGCTCCAGCACTGACAACGCAACCAAAGGCCACAGCGCTGTGCTCACTCCCCAGAGGGGCACCTGGTGCCCAGCAGCTGGTGGGGCAGCTCTGCCTGCCCCCAGTGCCCCTGCACCCATCCTAGCCACGGCCACAGCTAGGCACCGGTGCACAGGATGGGTGAGAGCAGCCTCCGAAGCCGCGTGGCTAGACACTGGTCTCTCCAGAAGGAAGCATAGGCATCACTTTAGTAATTTTATTTCTTTGTTTTCCTCATTAGGCAAATTAAGAGAGAAGGAAAAGAAAGAATTAGAATCCTGCATACTTAGTAAATCTAATTAAGAAAATACCTTAATGCAGTTATGCAGGGCCAACTGCAGAGTTTCCCAACGGAGACTGAGATCAGCTCTGCAATCCTGGCATGGTCCCATCCAGGATCCAGCTGTTTCCAGCTCCCAGGGAGGCAGAGCCCACAAGGCCAGGGCTGCTCCCCTGGCTTCTCCCAAAGTGGGAGAAAATGGGGATTTTTCACCCCATTTTGAATGCATGGGCATTGCTGAGCTCCCAGCAGAGTGAAGGTAGGTGAGGTCTTTCTCTTTAAAGCATCCCTGATCACATCCCAAAAGTACCTTTAAATTCATACCCTAAATTTGGTAAACCCCACTGACATACTGAAATTCTGATTTAAAAGTCCTGTTGAGCACAGAGCCAGGGCTGTCTGGACCCCCAAAGTGTTCCCAGACAGACCCTGACTCCAAGTACACACTTCCCTCTTGCTCTCTGAGCCCAAACCCTAATGAAAAACTCCTAATGCATCCCACCTTCTCATTTTATCCATCTGATTTCCCAGATGGGCTCCAAATCGACACAGTACGTTCATACAAATCACACGTTGGAAGGGGAGATGTCAGCGTATTATCTGACACGGCGAAGTGCTCCACACCAAACAGTTGGCTCTACTTCTGTCACACTGTGTAAATGAGACAGGAGCATCCCAGGTTACCCTTCTGCCTACGCTTAATTCCACAGATCAAACCTGGCCTAAGGAGGTGCCAAACTCCTGCAGCAACAAGTTCCGCCTGTCAGATGTTGCATCCTTGAGAAGGTCAGCAATGACTGTCCTGTAAATTAAGAGCCTCTATTTCTGGACTCATCATTTTTTATCCTTGATGGGCATTACCTTGCCAGCTGCTTCCTTTTTAGTTTATTTAATATTCTGTGCCCAGTCTCTTAAGTTTTCAGAGGGGACCGTGCTTCCATATTGCTTTCCATCCTCCCCCTACCTGAGCTCAGCCCTGTCCATGGCAGGTGGTGGGACTGGGGAGGAGGCTGCTCACCCTCCCTCTGCGAAGGCTCCTCTCCATCCCCCACATGGCTGGGACTGACTCCTGGCTCCCAGGACACCTGCTGATACCCCAGGCAGAGCAGCAGTGGCCAGGAACCCTTGGCATCTGCTCACAAATTGCAAAAAACATCCAACCAAAACCGTGGATTTTTTGCAACATGGACAAGGGCACCTTGATGAGGGTTTACACCTGGAAATCTGCAGTGAGTGCCTGAACAAAGCACCTTGCCCTGACTTTGAGCAGCTCTCTACCCAATCCCGGGATGCCAGGCAAGCAAAATCTCGCTGCATCATCACTCATCGCAGGGAGGACATCAGCAGAGGACACGCACTTCTGCAGGTTTCTACCAAAGTCAGACAGACCCAAGGCTCCAGAATTCGCCCACACCCAGGCTCCAGAACCCCCCAAGACCTGGACTCCTGCCCAAGCAGCCAGTGCTGCAGAGCTGCCAGAGCACTGGGCAGAGCCCCTGCCATGGAGCATCTTTCCTGAAAACTGCTTTACCTTGTTATGTCCTGGCTCAGGATGGCCCAGCAGCGTTACCTTCTCACACAGAAGCCTCAAAGTCAGCAAAAAAAAAAAAAAAAAAAAAAGTGCAGCATTTTCTGGTCCACATTTCTTGCAATAAATGACATATTTGCAAACTGCAAGCCTGCACCTGCACACACACAGCATCCCCAGTGCACCACCCCCAAACGGGACCACAGCCAGGCTCGGAGATAGGTGACATTTAACTGCCAGTGGGGTTGGCTTTAATTACCCCTCCAGACAGAGAGAATAAACATTGTTGAACAGTTCGGAGCGTCCCGCCCTTGTGGGGCCCAATGGCCAAGGGAGTCTCAGCTGCCTCTCCTGCCATGGGGGTCCCCTGCCCACACTGGCCATGGGGGTCTCTGCTGCACCATGTGTTGCCCGTCCCGCTCGGGGAGATGGTGAGGAGCTGACTCCTGCTTTGCCTGCACCTCTACAGCCACTGGAATATTTCCAGCGGGCCAAGGACTTCTCACTGGGCCAAGCCAGGACAGTAAAGCTTGATATGCAAGTAATGGTAGGAACAAGTTTTTATCTTTTACAAAATGTGCTGCCTGCTTTCCCGTGCAGGAGCAGAGAAAGTGGAGATTTTCTGCAGATCTGAGTAAATCAGCCAAGGCACATGCAGACGTTTTCAGAGCAGAAGGCTCGTCTGATCCTATTCCTGCCAAACCCGAGCCAGAAGCCTCGGGCAGCCGTTTCCGAGCTGATTCAATAATTTGCAAATTGCAGAGAACAGCTCCCAGAAACCTGCATCTCTGAGCACCATGGGACTGATGCCAAAGGGCAGGGGGAGACTGTGAATGGAGGGGTGCCCCACACCGAGGCACCCACCCACCAGCTTTACTCCATGAGAGAGGACAGCCACCATCCCATCACCTCACTTGCACATAGGACATTCAGCAAAAAATCGTTTAGATAGAAATACAGTCCAAATTCCAGATTTCCAGAGCAGAACAGGAGCCAGGAGGAACCCACAGCGGCAGCCACTCCTCAGGGCTCCCTGCTGCTCCCTTCCCCTCAGCAGGGGAGGCATAGGTGGCAGATTGCAGGTGAAGGGGCAGGTAAGCATCCCCCAGCTCTGTGAGGGGAGCCTGGTGCAGACGGGATGTTGAGCTGCACTTTGCTGGGTTGCTAACAAGAAAGGGACATGGGCCACCAGGGACTCTGCAGCTGCCACTGATCCTGCCAGGCTTGCATATGGCTCATGGAACGCAAAATTCAATTGCAAATGCAGAACAAAGACTGAATGTAGGAGAGAAAAAAAGCAAATAGGAGCAGGTGGAGGAACTGAGTCCCTTTTGACGATGCCGCTAGCAGTCCTTTCCTTTTCCTGCAGATTATGTCACTTTGATGGCCCTGGCAGCTTGCATAAGATGAAGCAACCGCCGTAAAGCACTGCTTGAATTCTTGCAATCACTCCCATGGAGGTTCCTCACTCCACAGCAGACAGGAAAAAATCTCCTCAGGGTCTTGTTCTCCCCTTGAGATGTCTGTGTGATTCTTGCTGTACCCAGTAAATCCTGCAGCAAGAACTGCGCTGAGACAGTTCGTGCACAACACGATGCTGGGGAAAGAAATAAAAATAAAAACCAGACTTGCACATCACGGGGCAGATTCCTGTGCAAGTTCAGAGCCAGGTTTTTTCTCAGCCCTTCAGCGTCGTGCTGAGCCCATTCATAGAAATCTGGTACCTAGGGGAAAGACAACTCTGGGAAAGTCTTTCTTGATGTGACTGGTAAAGGAGTCACAGGCCTCAAAGCAAACGCAGGATGGCCAACAGGTTTCAGTGGAGACAACGTCCAGAGGAGCATCTGGACACTCGTGGCAGCACACACCTCCCTGGCACTCTGACACTCCACACACACAGCACATGAAAGAGGGAGAAGAGACTACAGGCTGCCCCTGCAACCAGTCAGCCCCTCAAAACTTGCTGGTCCATAGCCGGAGCCGATGGTCCATCGACAGAATTATGGCAGGGATGGGCCTGGGCTAAGCAAGACAAAACCCAAGGGAGCAACAGCAGGAACAGGAATGGTCAAGCCCACCAGTGAGCCCCAGTGCAGTCTCCACACCCCATGTCCCAGCCTGTGAGGGAGAGAGGTACAGGGATCCCAGCCATGGCTCAGCTTAGGTGATAATCCATCACTGCTGCTCACTCAGGGAAATCAGGACCTGCAGGTTGTTCTTTTCCATCTGGTCAGCTTTGATGATCTACCTAAAACTCCAGAAAGGGAGAGGAAAATATACCAAAACAACAATGACACATGAACTCCCTGGGAAGGCCACTTTTCAACCATTAAAGCATCACTGAAATCCTGCTCTCAAGGGCACCAGCTGTCCAAGGCTAAGTCCCTACGGCAGAAGCACCAAACAGTGGGGTTTGGACCTGCAACCCACAACTGGGGATAGACAAAAAGCTTCCTTCCCAGTTGCCTTACTCTGATTTTTGATGTTCATAGATTAGGGAGTGGGAGGATATTTTACAATAATGATTCTAAATAATCGATTCTTCATTCATACGGGTTTGATATAACATCACAAACTGAACGAAGGAAAAAGAAACAAACAAAAAAACCCCTCAGTCTGCAGGAGTGCCCACATCGCTTTCACCCCAAACTCGAGGTACCCACACTGTGAGGTTTGGGTATATATTTCTGACTGTGTTTAACACCGAAGTTGCCAGAGCAGCAGAGTCCTGGAGGAGAGAACTCCCTGCCTGGGGCAGCCCGCACAGATCAGCACGGGGTCAATCTCTGATGCCAACAGCAACTCCCGTGCAAAGCGGGGGGAGCGGAGCCCGCGGAGCAGATGCCAGCTCGCACAGTACTGCAAACAGGCCATTTCCTACGGCACAAAGTTGAACACGGAGTACAGCCCGTGGCTTCGGCAATGAAAGATGAAACCGTTTGTCAGCTGTTCTCGGCGCAGACAAAGCTGCGGAGCCGAGTTACAACAATTCTGCCTGCACGGGCGCCCTGAGGACCGCGCTGGTCCTCCGGGGTCTGCAGCAGCAGCGGCCGTGGGTGTCGGGGCTAACCTGCCTCGAGGGGGCTGTAACGCAGCCCCGCACACAGGAGCGGGCACGCTTCCCGAGCGGGTCGCGGTTATCCCGCTGTCCGGCTCCCGGTACCGCTGCCGGCACACAGCGCACACCGTGAGAGGGTCACTGCTCTCCCGGTTCCCGTTGTCCGGTTCCCGGTACCGCTGCCGGCACACAGCGCACACCGTGAGAGGGTCACTGCTCTCCCGGTTCCCGTTGTCCGGTTCCCG
>JAWMRA010000048.1:404836-423863 GCA_035584735.1 Pseudotriccus pelzelni
CGGGGCGGTGCGGGGCGGTGCGGGGCGGTGCGGAGCCGCGCGCGCTCCCCGCCCGCCGCCGCGGCCCCGGCATCCCGCAGCGCGCGCGGGCGCGGAGGCTGCGGGGGCACAGCCGGCTCCTGCCACCCTGCCCGGCCCTGCCCGGTCTGCAGGGGCTCAAAGGCACCAACACGTCCTCGACGTGGGCCCCTCCTCGCTCCCATCCCAAGGAGCAGGAGCTGGAACAAGCGGCCCGGCTCGGCCCACAACAGCTCTGTGCCCCAGCAGGGCCAGCAGCTCCATTCCCCGGCCGCAGGCAGTGCCCCTCGGCTGCTATCCTGCCTGAGACCTGCCGAGCCAGAGTTTGCTTTTGGGCTGCCCTGAGCGACGGCCCCCCAGTCTGAGTAAACATTTTATCCCCATAAGACAGGTCCAGGTGCTGCTCATAACTGGCCGCTGGTGTCCCGCAGACTCTCCAGACTGCTCCAGGTAACTTCCCATCTCTCTGGGAAATCAAACGAATCCACTGAAATTAACCCCATCAGAAAATCAAATTAATCTAGTGAAATTAACCCCAACAGCACTTAACATTAATTATAAATGATGTTACGCGCATTTCAGTTGCACATGCCAAATGGTATACATGCAGCAGGGGCGAGGTTAACACAGTCTCTGAGAGCAATTTGCAGAAATTAGTTAAAATCAATAACCAGCACAGTCATTTCAGTTTCTAGAAAGCCTCTCCAGCGGCAGGCAGAGGAACTACCATCACGGGGAGCAGCTGGCAGCAGCAGACATATATACCATGGCTCCTGCCAAGGACAGCAGGCCCTTACACTCTTAGAAGTCTCTTCCAGGTGTGGCTGTCACTTCCCTCCCTCTCCACCCTGCTCCAGGGGCTCTGCACCCCCAGAGACCCCTTGCCCTGCAGACAGAGCACCCACAGCCCTTCCTAGTCTGGGAAAGCTGAGCCTTTCGGGCCCCCTCCCCCTCTGCAGCCACCCTCCCACTGTTGTTCTTGTCCATGTGATTCTGGGCAGACAAATACTTCAGGGCTTTAAGGGCTCTTGGAGCAGAACTACTGCTGAAACGGAGAGAGAAAAGCTTTTAGTATGGCAGTCACCCGGGGACTCAGCATGTTCCAGAGCTCTTCGCAGGCCGGAGAACAGACGCTGCGCTCTCTGTGTCTGGAGGCCCATGAGGCTTTTATGTTAATGGTGTTTTATCATCAAGCACAGGATGGGAACGGACAGCGATGCATATGCATCAGCAGGGAGAGCCACGGCATATGCCTGGGATGCAGCTCCCAAGGGGAGAATTTAAGCACCGAACAAAATCAAAATATCAGCACATACATTTTCCAGTGATCACTGACGGCTGGGCCCTGGCTCCCGTTTGGTTTTTAAGTAATATGAAGTGTGCTGGATGCATAAAACAGATCCTCAACAAGTTTGTGCTTGACCAAAAGCACAGGGAGCTTAAAAGCAAAGTTTGGGTGGACAGTCCCTTCCACTGCTTAAAAACCTAATGGCATGTACAAACTTTAGTTTGAAGCAAAGCCCAAGATGTTCAGATGTCCCAGGGCTCCCAGACAGGCTGGCCTTAGGTGGCCCATGTCAAAACCATGAGGGCTTGTGACAGAGCAAGCAGCACTGGCAGGTGATGTGCCCGTGCTCCCCCCAGCCATGCACCCACTGGCCCCCCTTACCTGCTGGGAGAGCCCAGGTCTGCCCGGCTGACGATGCGGTGCTGGTGGGGTGAGTAGAGCCACTGGAAAGCCGTCAGTGTCCTCTCCTCGATGCGAAAGCGGCCTTCTCGCACGTACCTAAAAATAACATCCAGAGAGACTGAAATATTCATTAGCGCTGGATTGCGGGGAGGGAGCGGCAGGACACAGGGAGTGGCTGGCTCAGCAGTGCCACTCGGAGCTGCAAGTCCAACACCACCATGTTCTTCAGTGGAAGCAGAAAATGACATTACAGACTGTCTGCCTGCATCCCTGCACCATCCCTGTGCCCCACTGCCCATCAGCCAACCCTCCTACAGGCACGTGGCCATGGCTGGGACAGGGCATTCCTTGAAGGTGACCCCCAGAGAGGGGGTCCCTGCACTCTCCAGATGGGCATCTGTGGGGCCACTGCCAGCTGTAGTCCCTGTACAGCCCCCGACCAACTGGGGGACCCCAGGGCCAGACCCATGAGCACCCGTAAGTGCCACATGCAAAAAAGCAAAGAGCAAACATTTCCAAAGCAGCACAGGAAATTCCTCTATAAAGACCCGGGAGACAGAGGTACAGCACTGCCGCCCTGGATCACAGCCCTAGGCCATTAACTAGCTTCAAGGCCAAGATAATGCCTTTCTAGCATCATTTCAAATGTCAGGCCAGATGTTGAGGCTTATTAAGTAATATTCCAATGATGAATCAATGGTTATTAATTCAGTTAAAGAAGTACGGATTCTCTGTCAAATGAGCAAAAGCCTGGTAACCACAATTGTTCCCATCTTTTAGAATAAAATCCTGCTGCCTGCCTCCGTCCCAGCAGCCAGCTGCACTTCACACACCCTGCTCTGAACATGAAATTTCATCAGCAAGCAATTAATAATTTAAAGCCTCTGTGGTACTGGTTGGAGACACACACACACACAGCTGCAGCACCCATGAACCTCAGCCGGGGCTGGGGCAAGCTCACGTCCTCTCCTCTGCGTGTGGGTGCTCTAGGAGGTTCATTCCCAACATTAACTACAAGGATCCGGCCACGTTGCTCTGACGGGGCAAAGGGGATGCACCACAGTGCCGTGAGCTCCACGCAGCCCTGATGAACCGCTTGCTGCTGCTGGGCTCTGCCTCCTGCCTGAACCCCCCCTGCCCAGCCCAGCGCTAGGGGGTCCTGTGGGGCAGGGGGTGCAGGAACCTCGACCTCCTGCTGCAGCTAAAGGAAAACCTTCTTGAGCCTCCCCAGCACAGAGGAACCTGCCAATTTTGTTGGTAAAAGTGAGCAAGAATGGTGCAGTTCCAGTGCTCCCTGCAGCCCTGGTATATGATAACCCTGTACAGAGCAGAGGCAAGGAAGCCGGGGTGTCCTTTGGGAAGTGGGGTTGAGGCAGTGGAGACACAGAACAGCCAGCCCAAGCAACTGCTGTAACAGTTTGGGTCTAAGTGTGCAGGAAAAAAAGTGTCCTTGTCTGCAAGGAGGGGGGAGAAGGGAGAGGGGGGAAAAAAAAAGCTTCAGTGACTCCCACTCTGGCTACTGTCCCGGGATTTCAGGGCTCCCATCCACAGATGGGGCTCCGGTACCCAGCCCCGGCCTGGCTCAGGCTCTGATCCCACCCGGGAGCTGCCGGGACCAGCCTGAGCCCCATCCCGGAGCTTCCATCAGTATTCCCCGCGGAGTCACCCAGCCACAGCTTGGCCTCGCCGCAGCGCCCTGCTCAAAAGTCACAAGCTTCGGACGTCACAAACTGCACAATTCAACATAAAAGAACACAGAGGAAGCTTGTTCCCAATGTCAGCCCGTCCCGGTTGCTCCGGGGACGGGCAGCGCCCTGTTCTCAGTCCCATCTCTGCACGCCAGAGCTCGGAGCAGCCCCAGCACCCCACGCGTGTCCCGGGAACTCCCCCCGGCTGGGGGGACCCCGGCATCCCCGGCACGCTGCCGCTCCCACGCTTCCTTCTGCGCGGGCAGGGACCTTTCCCAGGTGCAAGAAGTGTTTGGGATCCGACTCTTCTGCCTCTACAGGACCCCAAATGCCAGCAATCCCCCTCCAAGCACGGATCCGCCCTGTCCCTGCACACCGACGTGTCCCCCCTCGCAGCTGGAGCAGCCGCTCCGCCGGGAGTCCCCGCACCCAGGACACCCCCCCTACAGCCGGAACCACGCGGCGCCCCTTGAAGCGCCCGAGATGCGGGGCGAGGTCCCGTGTCCCCCAACCCCACTCGGGGCTCCCCCGCGTGGGTTCCTCTCCTCTCCCGGGCTGGGAGCGCCCCCCACGCTAAAGCCCAAACCCCCTCACAAGCTGAACCCCTCCCTGCCTCCCGCTCGGGTCCCGCTCCCCGAGTCTGCCGGGACCCCCCTCCGCACTCACCAGCGCACCAGCTCCCACCGCCGCTCTCCTGCCGCTTTGCCCGAGGCCATCCCGGGGGTCCCGCGGGGCGGGGGGGGAGCCCGCAGACCCCGCTCGGAGCCGGCGGCGGCTCCTCAGCCGCGGCCCCAGGGCTGAGCCGGCTGCGTCTGCTCCGGCGCTCCCGCCCCCTCCGCCGCCCGGGGGGACCCGGGACAGGAGGGGCGGCCTCGGCCCCGGGCAGGTGCGGGGGGGCCGCACGGCCCTGCCCGGTTATGTAAAGCGTTATGCAATGGCCCCCACCGGGGCAGCCCCGAGGGACGGGAGGGGCACACAACGCCCCCGGTACCCCCCTGCGGATCCCGGAGTCTTCCACCGACCAGCTGGATCCCATCCGGGGCTCCAGGGAAACGTTCCTTTTCCAGCCTTTCAGACGCTTAGGGCAAGTCTGCACCGAGCATCCCAAAGGACCTCGGGAACAGCCACCGGGGTAAAGAAACCTTGAAACGAGCCCCGGCCAGCCTGGCCCTCCCCAAGCCCCCCACTCACTCCACCCCTCACAACCAGTGTGCAGGGGTGAGTGGGGGCCACACCTGCACAGTCGAGGGGCTGGACCCCACCCCTGGTTCTGTCATGGTCCTTGCTCGCCGTGAGAGTACCCACCCAACTCACTTGGCAGATCTATTCTCCCATAGGTTCAAAGGAGCCCTGAGCTGGAGGTTCCCCCCAGGAGCCCCTGGGTGCAGTGGGGGGCTCAAGAAGTAAATCAGGAGCACAGTGTTCCTTCAAGAAGCTTCAAATAACACTGAAAGCTGTTTCTCAAAAGTGGTGTTCTGGTACTAAATCCTCACTTTTCTGGTCTTTGAGAACTTAATTCACAGCTCAGCAAATCCAGGTGCTGCATCCATAATCCAACAACTTCATTTAAACCAAATGGCATTAATTACTCAAGTAAATACCTATTACTGGTAATTCTGAAGTCCTGCTGTTGTTGGGTCCAAACATATTTGCAGAGCATTGGTGTCTCCTCGCAGCTAGGCAGCAGAGGGTGCTTTGCTGTGTCAGCTGGAGAGGCTGTGGCTTTCCAGAAAGGGAATCAGATGGTCTTCAGAATCTGGGCAGTAACCTGCCCTCTGGAGGGGCTCTCACCTCCTATAAGTTATGGGCTAAAGGCTGGAGGGAACAGCCTGCCCAGACAGCCCATGTCCATGTACCGGATGGGCAGCTGGCAACTGCTCTGCCACACGGGCCCTGCACCTTGGCCCTCAGCTGGATGTGTCAGCTGAAATGGTAGCCAGGAAATCACTGGTATGTCATATTTGGTGACCAGGCAGCACAGGGCTCGCTGCTTAGCAAGGCCCCGCTCTGCAGAGCCCCACAGCTGTGCTGGGCCTCACGTTTGTACACACGGAGAGTCCCAGGGGAACGACTGAGCTGGTCTCACTGCTCCAACCGCTTGTACTGCTCCTTAGCAGGGTAGAGCCAAGGCTGACCCTGCACTAACCATCACCCCAGCCTTGGCTTCTCTCTCTAGTCCCTGTACCCCACTTCAGGAGGTCATGGGCAGGGGAGAAGTGATGGGACAGGTGGGAGGAAATGAGAGGGGGCTGAAGCTCATCCTCCTGCCCCTGGAGCCCAGGAGCTGACCCACCCCTGCTTCAGCACAAAGATCTTTGCAGACCTCAGAGATTTAAAAGTAAAAACAACTTTTATTTTAAAACATCTGAAAAATTGGGGGAAAAAGTTCTAAAATAATGAGAAAAATAAAAAACTGGAGTGTTCACATATCACATGCATGCTAATGTGGAGGGACAAATTGCATTGCTTAGCTCAAGCAAATATCCTTATGAGTAGATATTTTACCATCCCTATGGAAATGTTAAGCTAATGTTAAATTTATTAAAACCCTCCAGCTTTTAGCCTTTAGACTTTAAAGGAGCCTCTTATTAGGTTCTTCAAAGCAATTAGAAGACACACACACACTATGTTTCAATTAGGCTGAAAAATAGTATTTGAGGCTAAGTTAAATTCATTTTTAAATTAAATGCAAAAATCCCCCTAATAATTAACTCGGGGGTAGGGAGGGGCAAGCTCTGGTCTCAAAGCACTCCTATAGTCAACCCAGAAGGGTGCAGGATTCAGGTTTAACTCCAGTACACACAGGATGATTCCTGTTGGGAATCAGCTGTTTGGTCCAGGAACCGGTCATCGCCGAGGGGATCTGTGCTCACCCAGCGCAGGACCTTGGCCACATCCAGACTCGCAGGCAGAAAATCCATCCCTCAGCTCCTCCAGCAGCCCAGGAAGGAGGGATGCGTGGGCAGGATCAGCACCCGGGGCTGTCTCTGCCCACTGGCTGCGGCGCCGTGCAGGATCCCTGCCGTCCTTACCTACCCTCCCGGGACAGGTGTCTCGGCTAAGACGGGATCAACCAGACCTCAGAGTCAGAGCGAGACTCGGAGGTCTCTGAGGGCAGAGCGAGGCCGCGGTGCACAGCACACCTTACACCCGCAGGGCAGCACGGTCGCGGCCCCAGCCGTCCCGCAGCCGCCCTCCCGACTGCCCAGCGGTAGGTGCGGGGTGTCAGCTCAGCCTCAGCAGGAAGCCCCGGCAGCACCGGGGCTGCAGCCTGACAGGACCGTGCTCCGGTGCCACCCGCACGGGCGCTGCCCATACCGGTGCCGGTGCCAGTACCGCTGTCCTTACCGCTGTTGCTACCGCTGTCCCCGCCGCCGCCGGTGCCGGTACCGCTAGAGGTCAGTGCCAGCACGGAGCAACGGGAGCAGCAGCGGCCGAGCCCAGCCCCTCTCGCAGGGCTGCTGCCCGCGGCCCCACCCGCAGTGCTCACATCCCGCATCCCTCATCCACACATCCCCGCACCCTCACGTCCTCGCATCCCAGATCCCCACATTCCACACCCCCACAATGCATCCCTGCATCCTCACATCCCTGCATCCTCACATCCCTGCATTCCCACATTCCCGCATCCTGCATCCCCTCAATCTCCACCAGTCTCGCTCCAGGGGACAAACCACGTCGCTGTAGCAGAACACGGGGCTGAGGTGCCCAGTGGGTGCCCCCATGTCTGCTGCCATTGCCACACTGCTGAACGCCGGGCTCACCGTGAGCTGGGGCTGCCAGCGCCCTCCTTGAGGCACACGGCAGTGAGATGTCTCCCAGCTGGTATACAATGGGCAAGGAGCTGACTGGCTCTGCCCAACAGCCTCCAGAGCTCAGTCACCCATCTGGGCTGGAAGCAAGGACCCCGCAATTCCCCTTGAAATGGCATTCCTGCCGTTTCTGCCTCATTATGTTGATCACAAACAACCTCAGATCTGTTCAAGACGCAGCTCCTTGGTGGGAGAGTGCTGCACAGCGCAAACTGCGGTGCAGGACATCACAGTGGCTGGAGGCATCAGCAAAAGGACTGCCAGGTCCTGCTCAAAAAAGCTGCCAGTGAAACCACTTCAGTGTGGAACTGGTGATGGGAAACATGAACAGAGTGTGTGCATCAGGTTGACCCCAATCTGCCAGGTGGTTGCTGTGGAGACAGCTGGCATTATCCTGTGCCATGCTGGGTGCAGAGGATGCGTGGTGCTCTGCTGCCATCCGGTGTGGCAGGCTGCATCCTGGAGCGATGACCTCATTTACAGCGCAGCTCTCTGTCCCTGAATGCCTGACCTTGACTGTTTCATCCAGTAGAAAATCAATGAAAATTGTTCAAACCTCATAAAACATGATGCACTCAGACATCCCCTCTCCCCTCCTCCCATCTGTAGCTCACTGCTACTCAAGTTATCACATAAGTTAGAGGAAGACACAACACGATGTTAAAAACACCCACACATCCTAAACATGGCACACTGCCCTGAGAGGGACAAGTGACAGCTTGGCAAGCATTGACCTGATGGTCACAAATGGGTGAGAGGGGCTCCTAATGAGACAGCGCTTCTACAAACAAGAAAGGCTCCATTCTTCTCCTTCACACAGGCATCCGTCACCTCTTAATAACTTGTTGTTGCAAGAAGAACTCATTTTTCAGAGAAAACAAGTTGAGAGGAGACCCACACAGGAGTTGTGTGAGCATTGGGAAGCCCTGAAGCTCTTGGTTGTGCTGGCTGAAGTTGCTAGCAGATCTGTCTGAATAGCTCATTACAAATCAGCAGTTTGTGTGTGCATGTGTAGACCCTCAGACCCCACTGCTCATCTTTTCTCCTGATTTAATGATTTCTCTTCTGCAAACTAAACTCAATCTCTCAATGAGCCTTATCACCAACACCAGCCTTCCTCTGCTACCAGACACAGCAGGCCAGGCTGGACCACACTGCTGTGCATGAGGTGAGGGTCCAGTCCTCTGCGCTCCACACCACAGCTGGCACATGTGCTTCGCTGCAGGCACAGCGCAGTCTATTGGCTATGGCACACCCGCGGTCACTCTGTGAAGCGCAGCACTCGTTCAGAGCCTGGAAGCACCCAAGGGAAGGAAAGGATGTGGGATGGTAGAATCGTACCACAGACCATACCCTGTGGGCTGCTACAACTCCTCCTCCATGTGCTGGTTGTGCCCTGGTATAAGCAGAATTGCAGTAGTTTTAATGTGAGGATGGCAGCACAACCCAGCTGAGCATCAGAGCGGGAACACTGCACTCTCTGTGGCAGATTTGGGTTTAACGGAATGGGGATCAGCAGACTGTCAGCTGACGGGGAGGATGCTACCATTTCCCTGTGCCGTCACTGCCATGTGGCATGGAACAGGCCACCGCATCCCAGCTTCCCTGTCAGAGCAGAGGCGCAGAGGATTGAGTCATCTTTGAATGTGGAGCCCCAGCTGGTCTGGGCACCGCAAACAAAAGGCATGAAGAATCAGTTACCACATGAGTAAACAACCTTTTCGTGCTGTCTCTATGACTTCAGCTTTGCTGGTTCAACCCGCTGGTTTCCTGGCTGCAGGTGGTACCGGCCCACATTTGACTCGCATTCCCCCGGCTGGCGGTAACACTGCAGCCCCCCCAGGGGACCCCGCAGACCTCGAGCCCCTCGCTCTGGCCCCCTGGGGCTGCTCGGGGGGTCCCCGCGCCCGGGGCTGGGCGGGCGGCGGGACCCGACGAGGCTTCAGCACCGCGGACAGCGGCGGGGAGCGGCGGCGGCGCCCCCGGGGCAGCGGCGACCGCGGGGGCTCGGGGAGCGGGGACACGGGAGTCCCCGGGGAGAGGGAGCGGAGACACAGGGGGCCCCGGGGAAAGCAGCCCCGCCTCACCGGAGGTCCCGGACACCGGGGTGCCGAGAGTCCCGGCAGCGGGACCCAGCCCCAGCGAAGGTCCTGAGGAGCAGGAGCGGGGCCCGAGGGTGCCGGGGAGCGGCGCCCCCACCTCACCGAGGGTGCCGGGGAGCGGCGCCCCCGCCTCACCGAGGGTGCCGGGGAGCGGCGTCCCGTTCCCGATGCGGATTCCCCTTCAGCGGCTCCCCCGTTCGGGGTCCGGGGCGGCGTCCCCGGCACGGGGGTCTCGGCGCGGCGGCCGCCGCCGCCCGGCCCGGCGGAGCTCCCCAGTTCCGGTCACGTTGCCGCCTGTTTACGGGCGGCGGGGCCGGGCCGGGCGAGGCGGGGCCGCCGCAGGCAGCGCGGGCAGCGCGGGAGCCGCCGCGGCCCCGGCCCCGGCCCCGCCGCCCCATGACGCCCAGCGGGCGCCCCGCGGGGCCCCGCCGCTCCCCCCAGGTAAGGACTGCGGGACTGCGGGGGGCGCGGGGCCGGGGGGGCTGCGGAGCGGGCGGGGTCCCTGGGCTGCGCGGCCGGCCCCGCAGAAGTT
Source organism: Pseudotriccus pelzelni (assembly GCA_035584735.1). Lineage (NCBI taxonomy): Eukaryota > Metazoa > Chordata > Aves > Passeriformes > Tyrannidae > Pseudotriccus > Pseudotriccus pelzelni. The sequence continues at coordinate 414,679 of JAWMRA010000048.1, forward strand.
GCCCGCAGCCCCGCCGTTGCCGGTTCTAGGAGTTGCTTCTCCCGGTACGCGGTGGCAGCGGCGGTGCCGCTCCCCCGATAGCGCCGGTGCCCGCTGTGCCCCCCGAGCCCTGCCGGGCTGTGCCGCCCGCCGCGGAGCTCAGCGCCGGCACCGGGCAGTGTCGCTGCCAAACCGCGGGAGCCCCCGGGGAGGGGGATTGGCACAGAGCGGCCGTGGCGGGCCCGGTTCGGCTCCCGGCGCACAGCTCGATCCGCGGCAAATTCCCCCGGAGACGGGAGGAGAAAGCATGGCCTTGCCTTCAGCATCCGCAGCCCCCTGACAAGCCTCGCTGGGGCTGTTCTTCAGGCGGTTGTGCTCACAGAATTGAGAGAAAACACAATAATTTATAATCAGCGTCTGTATTGATTTTATCTGTAAGTAGATACTGACAGATAATGAATAGCAAACAGCACTGCAAGTGTAATTCTGCCTCTGCTGAGATCAGGGAAGGCTTCCCACTGACTTTTCCAAGGCCGGGATTTCACCTCTGGTTTCTATTCCTGGCACTGCTACTGCTTCTGTGACCTTCTGCAAGTTTCTGAGCTTCCTGCTGTCTGATTTCCCTACATTGAAGATACACAGTCTTCATGGCATTGCTGCTAAGTTTTTCTTTGTATTCTTTGAGCTGTAAATACTAAGCACTATGGATTTCTAACGTGTATCAGTGTTTATTCCTGTATATGTTTTAATGTGATGCAGAGGGGGTTGCTGGCAAGCAGAGCAGGATGAATTATCGACCTGTTCCTGCAAACCTCATTTGTGCCCTCTGACTCCCAGCTACTTTGCCATTTATGGGGAATAATGATCACATGGATAAGGGTCATGATGGTGTGTGTGCAGGGGTACATGGACATGCAACACTGCATCTGCCTTTCCGATGCATCATTGAGATGGAAGGTTTTCCTTGGGTCAGAATTTTGGGATCCTGATTTGCATTGATCAACAGACTTCAGTAGAGTTTAGCCCTGGAAGAAAATTCTCAACCAAAGCAAATCAACCTGGGCAAAGGAAACCAGCTCTTGCAACTGATTCGATCACTGTAGCTACTCCAAGAGGCTGCTTCAGTCATTTTGGTTTGTGAAATAAGAATTTGATAAATTGGGATGAAATTGCAAATCTCAGTGGGGTTTTCCAACAGTGCTTTGATACGACCAGCTGAGATTAGGACTCCCAATGTGCTTGTTCCAAAGGTTGTGGCCTGAGCTCACCCCTGCTCAGCTCTGGCTGAACAGCTCTCTCCAGTTTTGGAGACCAGATATCCAGGGGCTTTGATCCATCACTGAGAGCTTCCACCACCAGTTGCCTTGGCAAGTTAGGACTAGTCTGGAAAAGAGAAGTAAGCAGTAAGGCAGGGATTGGAGCAGGGGCATCCAACCTCATCCCTCCTCGCTGCAGTACAAGAATTCTTTTGGGAGCCACACTTGTCCAGCTGGGACAGGGGGAGTTGGTGGGAGGGACAGCTCTAGTCACAGCTTCCATTCTTATGCCTGTGGCACAGGGTGAAGGTTCCTGCCTTAGTTCACTGCACAGACTTATGGTCATCACCACTGTGGGTGCTCTGAAGCCCTCGGCATGGGGAGCTTTGGCATTACTAAATGGGAGCTGCGCTGGCCCTGTAAGCACTAACAACAGCAGCTAATCTTTTATTAACTCCCAACACTGCCCAAGGATCGTGCTGTGTGAAATGACTGAAGGCATGCATCAAACTCAAGGCTCAGGATGCTGCTGCAATGCCCACTTCAGAACTTCAGAAGCAATGAAGGGAAGGTACCAGCTGTTGAGAGCTGGGTTCTGAAACCCTTTGGGGTAATAGGTGAACACCACCTTGGTGAGGCAAGCGCTTATCCACTGCCCTCATAACATTAGAGACACTCCAGTGCCTCACTGATGCTACTGAGACCTCAGGACGAGATTGCAGTTTCGTTAACAGCTCTGGCTCTTGCATCAACACCTGTGAGGCAGAGATTTGTGACCTGCAGAGGGGACAGCACAGTCCTCCTGTCACCCATAGGGTTGCAAGTGGTGAACAGCAGCACCTTCAGGTCCCCAGAGACCCAGGAGAGCTTTTCCCATCTCTGTTTTGGGCAGCAACACTGTCTGTTTGCAGCACTGTCCCCATTTCCAGTGAAGGCAGCTCCTGTCCTGCCAGTCTCTGTGTCCTGCCCCTGCTTCCCTTAGTGCTGGCAGGAATTTCATGGCTAGACAAAACAAGGTGCTCCCTCCTCAACATGAGACCCCAGATGTTCCTGCCACAAACTGAGAGCTGTTTCTCAAGAGAAACAGTGAAAGTCATGTTGGACAGGCAAAGCTGATTCAAACCACTAAATATTTCCCACAGCAATTTTGGAGACAGACTTCTTTTGAGCCCATACACAGGTAAATTATGAGACCCTTCATCTTCCAAGTCAGAGACAATAAATAGATGTCAATTCCAAATTTGTTTTCTTTTGAAAACAATTTTTTTCTTCCTTTACAGCTTGATATTTATCAACTATTTGTTTTTAAAGGAAAACGTTTTCATTGGTTAAAAAAAAGAGTAATTTCCTACTTAGAGAGAGAAGGGAAAGTTCAGTGGAAAATTTGCAGCCATTTCTACTGAAGACATTTCAACTAAACAGAACAAAGTGCTTGAAAATAGCACTATGTGTCCCCTGGGCTTCGGCCAACCTACTTTCTGATGTTTCCCGAGATGAAGTACCACAACTCCCATCAAGAAGCTGCTCCAGAGCCCAGCCCATCGCAGCCAGCGCTGACAGGAGGGTGTATCCATGGTGTGGTTTGCATCCCTGGTCTCTTGCAGATGCCAGTTAACTCCTGGCACCAGGCTGTACAGCCCTCCTAGGGACCAAGCCAGCCCCAGCCCCTGGCACAGATGGGTCTGTCCCCTCTGGTAGGGATAACCACAGCAGAACACAATTTGGATCATTTTTACTCCTGTACCTGGCAATTGGGTGCTGCAGCTGCCTCCAACCACCCCGCACTCCCCAACTCATCAAATACAGGAACATAGAGAAAACCTGCAGAGCCTTTGGCAGGAGCAAAGCTTTGACCTTGGGGCACTGGCAAGATTGCTTACTGTGGGATTGATCTTAAATGCAGTTTGATTAGGTTTTGGTTGTGGGAATGATCTTAAAATGCCCTATGTAACCATGCGGGGTATGCTGGAACCACGAGCCACAGTGCTCACCTGGTTCAGGAGTCTCTGTAGAAAGACAAACTAGAATCAGATGTGGATGAAGGAGGGAATGGAATCAGCTTCCCAGTGACAGGATGGTGCACACTGTCCCTCAGGCTGGCAGCACAAGCTCCCCACAGAATCCTTTAGGTTGGAAAAACGTCTCAGGTCTTTGAGTCCAGCACTCACCCAGCACTGCCAAGTTACCTTACTTTGCTGCAGCTTCCCTCCTTCTGGGCTGGGTGTGGGGAGCAAGCACAGATTCCTCACACCACTAAATGTTATTTCCCAGGATTAAGGGTTCTTTCCAGGGTTATTTTTATCTCTCTGTGCAGCAGCACAGGTGGGTGGCTCGCGCAGCTGCTTTGCTGAAGCCACTGATGACACGTGGTGCTGGACCCCCAGCCCAGCTCAGACGCCAGCAGCTCTTGTCTGCCAGGCAAATTAGCAGGGAAGACATTTCTTCTCCTGGAAGATAACATGACTCTTCTCGCCAGACAGCGCTGATCGGGTTAGACGGAGCATATTGTATTTTTCATGTGCTGGATTGCTTGCTGCAGTTACTGCTGCGTAATGTGTGGCTTGTCAAATGAGAGCCAAAATCGCCTCTGGTGCAGCTCCCACCTGGGGACAGCGGGGAGCAATCCTGTCCCAAATGCATCCTGCTCGATGATAAAATATTTCCTGGGGCCAAATTCAGAACAGAAATGGCTGTTGCGATGTCAGGGTCCATGCAGCAGCATTTTCTGCCCATCTCTGAGCAGGCAGGATGGGACCTGGCCCCACAGGAACTTGATGCGAGGGCTGGGGCCATTCCCTGGGGATCGGCTAAGCAGGGCTGCTTCATCCACATCCCTGTGGAAAGGAGAGAGGAGAGCAGGCACCACCCTGCACCCACAGGCTCTGGCCCTCACAAGGGCTCTGGGGCTCACAAGCCCGGTGTGCTGCTGCATGTTCGATCACCAGCTGTCTCCACTCCCCACAGGCCTGGACCGTGAATTTGGTTACGATGGAGACAGTGTCCCTGGAGCACCAGATCCAGAGCGTGCAGCGGCACATCGCTTTCCTAAAGAAGGAGCAGATGGAGCTGCTTCATGACCTGCACCTGGAGATCCTCCGCTTGCAGAAGCACTGCTCAGGTGAGCATTGGGATGGCCACAGCGTGTGGGAGCTCACAGAGCACCTCGGGCGGGAAAGCTCCTGCTGGCACCCCAGGGTGCTCACACAGGCACTCGGCAGGATGCAGGGAAGGCAAGCACCAAACTGCAGCACAGGGCTTGGGGCTCTGTCTGGCTATGGCTGTGGGGTGCACAGCTCCTGGCCCCCACTGCAGCAGTGTCACTGTCCCCTCTCGCCATCCCCACAGGAGTGACAGCTGCCTGGCCTCCTGCCACCACTGAAACTCATTCCAACTTGTGCCACTGCTCTCATCAATAATTCAGCTGTAGCTAATTACGCCCTGTCTTCCAGCCTTTCGTCCTCATGGATTCCTGGGAAACAAAGACATGTCTGCACTGATAAAATTGGCTATTTTCCCCACCCTTTCTGAGGTTTTGCTGTTCCGTTTCATTGTTTTAATGGCTTCATCTATGGCCTCTTTAGACAAGCAAGGCAGTGGGGTTTTCCTGCCTAAATCAGACTGGGGGGTCAGTCCCCAGGGGATGAAATGAGCCCGCTGCACAGTTGGTTTTCAGTGATCTCCCCTTCCCAGTGTGACCCACGGACAGCCCTGTCTGACTGGAGAGGTCCTGTCCTACAGGTGAGGTGTGTGGTTCTGCAGTACCTGTTCTGCCAAGAGTGATGGGGGCAATCCCTGGGTAGTTTTAAGGTGACTTTGCTGACATTTGAATGCCATTATCTGGGGGATTGTTTGCAGAAGAGTGAAGGCAGTCCATCAGTTCTTCCTCAGTGTGGCCCTGCGGAGCCGTGTCTGCTGCCCTGGCACTGTTGTTTCTGGCTTTTTCGCTGTTCTCTTGGTCTCTCCGAGGCACTCCCGTGGGAAGGGCTCTCCCTCCCACAGAGCTGGTTCTAATCTGCCCCTCAGGGGTCATGGGGACAGTACTGGGGCAGGTCCCTACCAGCCCCGTGGCTCCAGCACAGAAGCTTAGACCCTAGGCTGTATGCGTGTCATCCCTACACTTGTTCAGCAGGGTGGTGTCTTTGGAAATAGGCAACTGCTTTGGTTTTCATTTGGAATACATCTGAGATTCCAAACCTATTATTTCAGCTTCAGAAAAATAGCACAATGGCCACTGATTCCCACTGGGGCAGTCAGGAGCACGGAACGCTTTCCAGAAACTGCGTTATGTTCTCAGGTACTTCTGCCTTCTCACTACAGGTTTGTTTTCCAAGACAGACAGGCAGAGCAGCCTGAACCAAGCGTTCTGTTTCAGGAGGATGGCAGTGATGAGGATTACAGTCAACACGAAAGCAGATTAAAAGAAAAATGTAGGGCAAAGATTAACCATTTCAACTCATTTTCAGGGGGAAAAAAGCCCCCAGACAGATGAATGCTTCTGCTGCCCCTCTCCTCCTCTGCTCAGGGCTGTTGGTGGTTGGGCGGGCTGTGATAATTGATTCAGAAGGGACTGTCTGTAAGAGGGTGCAGGTTAAAGTGAACTCCAGAAGGTCCCTGAGCTGCCCTTTTTGAGCTGGTATTGTAGCCCAGGACTAAGCAGAAAGCAGGCAGAGCAGGCAGCCTGTCAGGGCTGAGCAGGCAGGAAGGGGCTGCAGCTCGTGGGATTTGGAAGCTCCACGTTGCAGTGGAGCAGGGCAGCATCCTTCTGCAGGCACAGTGTGCCGGGATGAGGCAGTCCCGCTTGCGTCACACACAGAGGCAGTGATCGGCCTGGAGCAGTAAATTATGAAATGCTTCGGGTGGCAACTTACACTTTGATCTATTTTCAGCCCATTGCTCTGCTCTTTGCCCTGATTTAAAGCACTGAAAATGGTTTAGCAACTCCCTTAGAAAAAGGAAAGGCATTGCCAGAGGAATGGAGTCTCCCACTCTGCTTTGGGATAGGACCCACGGATGCTGCCTTGGCCACCAGGCTGCTTAATAACATAAATTGCCAGAATTAGCTCAGTCTGATGGCCACACTCCCACATGGGCTGGGCAGAGGCAGTGCTGCAACCTCAGTGATGTCCAGTGCTGTAGAGGGAACAGAGGAAGACACAGGGAGTGCAGGGTGGGTGGGACGCCCCTCCTCAGTCCTATTCCATTTCTCTTCCAGAGCTCACCCATGACCTGGAAATGAAAGAGCTGGAGGCCCGCCAGCAAGGTAAGAGCACAGCTTTGGGCACAAGATAAGGGGGAGTGTGTGAGTGCGTGGGCCACCTTAAAAGCCTGGGCCAGAGGGGACCCATTGGGGCTGCCCAGGGAGGGCATGTGGACCTTGCCTGAGGGGACAGAGGGGCTGAGGGCAGGGCTGGGAAGGCAGCATGCAGTTCACAGGCTGCTAGCAGCCTAATAAATGCGGGTGTTGCCCAGGAACCCCACAGCTGGCAGAGGATGCTCTGTGAGCAGCCTGGTTCCTCTCTCTCCTTCATCTCAGGGATGGAGCTGAAACTCCTCCCTGGTGCTGCCTGGGCACAGTCCTGGCACTAAGCCCCAGCCTGCGCTGTGTCCTCAGCGCCAGGGCTGGCCGTGCCAGGGTGGGTGTGGGCTGCTTTCACTGGGGCTGTTGGAGTCCTTGCCCTTGGCACCCTCACACAGTGCCATGGCTGGCTCCAGGGGGATCCTACTCTCCCAGCCCCTCCCGTGGAGCCAGGGGCCCTTCCCTGCACCAGTGACCTCTCTGATGATGAAGGGTCTGGCGCCCAGCCCACCAGGGGCCATCAGGGTGTCATCAGCCACAACACAGCGAGTCCCACCCATGGTCCCTGCCCATCCTTTAGCCTTTTAGAACTGACAAAGAGCACGATCATTTTGCCACCTTTATGGGGCAGCACCTCCTTTACCATGTCATCAAATGACTGCTCTCCTAATGCCATTCATGGCATAATTACTGCATGCAACTTCCTCCCTGGGACCTCATTATAAAGCATTTTCCCTCTGCAGCAGCACTGAGGAGCTGAGGCTGTAAGGGACTGCAAACTGTGTAGTAAAAAGCAGAGTAATGCAGAGGATGGGAGCAGGTCTGGGCAGGCCAGGGAGCGTGGGTGGGTGCCAGCCAGCGCCCTGCCAAGGGCTGGGTGTCGGAGTGGGTGGCTGGGCTGCTAGGGGCAGGAGTCCAGCCCAGCCCTCCTGCTGCCCACTGAGCTCAGCCCTTCCACCCAAGATGCGAATCCCCCTGGCTGCCTGACCATCCTGCGCCAGGATGGGGTTCCCCAGAGCCCAGTCCTCCCTCCTGGCATGGCAGCTACTTCTCTGCTGAGCACCCCCCAGCTCCTCTGTAATCCTGGATTAACATCTCCATCCTTGTTAACCAGGCTGTGGAGTCCCAGGGCCTGAGCTCAAAGCTGAGCTGATGGTTTCCCTCAACCATTGCCTTTTCTCTCCCAGCCCATGTATTCCTCCATGTCCTCTGCACACATTCGAAGTCACTTTTGGGTGAAAACCTAGTTACCTAGGGAAATTTTAAAACTCCGGTTTAAAAGTAGAGATGGCAGGTTCCATGGCAACAACATCCTCCACTGAAACTGCCTTTGCTGTCACCCCACATTTGGGTGTTACAAGTGGCACTGTGCCAGCGGCACCGTGGCTCAGGGCTGACAGGGTTCCCATGCCTGTGCTGGCACCAAACCCATGCTCAGGCAGCTCATGGGAAGTTTCGGAGCCCCAGCTCCAACAAGAACCCACGCAGTCTCAATGGCACCGGTGGGACGTGCTGGTTACCATGGAGTGGTCAATAGCCACATCCAGGTGGGGAGCACGCACCTGACAGGAGCAGTGCACGGAGCCTGACCCCTCTCTGTGCTTTGACTCGCAGATGTCCTGGACCGGGAGCTAGAGGAGAAGTGCCGGGCGATGGAGGCCCAGCTGCAGGAGAAGGAGAAGGACAACCTGGAGCTGCGCAAGGAGCTGCAGCACAAGGAGACGCTGGTGGCTGCGCTGCGGTCCAGCCTCCGCAGCAAGGAGCGCCGGTTCCTGGAGGAGCTGAAGCGTCGGAGCCACCGCGTCACCATCCTCGACACCGAGCTGCAGAAGCAGACGGAGGCGGCCGCCTACCTGTCCCTGCAGCTGCACGCCACGGCCCAGCGGCTGCCGGGCCCGCGGGCAGGCGGGCGGCCGCCCCCCGAGCAGCCCCCGGCCGAGGGCAGGGCCCGGCGCCGCGGCCACAGAGCGCCCGCCCGGCACCTGCCCGGGGACCTGGGGCGGGAGGAGCACGACGCCATGCCCGACCCGGCCCTCTTCCTCTACGCATCGCGGCCATCGCCGGAGCCCCCGGCCCGGCCCCGCGGCTCGGCCGGAGCCGCTGCCCGGGGGCAGAGGCAGCCACGGCGGCCCCCGCAGGACCCGCCGGCCGGGGCCGGGTCGGCCAAGGGCGAGCCCGGCCAGAGGCAAGGGGCCGGTGCCCACGGTGCCCGCGGTGCCCGCGGTGCCCCCCGCGCCCAGGAATAGGCGGCGAGGGGACAGCACAGCCCGACCGGCCGGGAAGGCCTGAGCCTGGCAGCACCGGGGCGGGCGCCGGCCGAGGTTCTTTTCCCCCATCCCCTCCGGGGAGGGGAAGGGGCAGCAGAAAGCGGACGCCCTTCATGCACCTCCCACCCACAGGATACCGGGGGGACTCCTCTGCCCGAAGGGTCTGAGCCGAGCGTGTCACCGGTGGGACAGGGGAGCACCCACCACCTAGGCTGTGGAGAGGACGTGGTCCAGCACCTGTCCAGAGCTTCCAAGGAAAGAAGGAGAGAGAGAAAGAAAAGGAGGAAGAGAAGAGAAAGAAGAAAAGGAGAAGAGAGAAGAGAAGAGAAGAGACGAGAAGAGAAGAGAAGAGAAGAGAAGAGAAGAGAAGAGAAGAGAAGAGAAGAG
>JAWMRA010000048.1:431754-497122 GCA_035584735.1 Pseudotriccus pelzelni
ACAGCCGCGGGGACGGGCGGCGCCCCCGGCCCGGCCCGGCCCGTTCCGGCGGAGCGGGAGCCCCGGGCCCGGTGAAGGTCACCTTCAAGGGGCCGCTCCACCGCGCGGCCGCGGGGGGGCCCGGCCGGGAGCGGCCCCGTTCCCCCGGGCCGGGCCGGGCACCGGCGGGCACTGCCGGGCGTTGCGGGCGCCGAGTTGGCTCCGGGCACCGCGTGGGGCTGCCCGCGCTCGGACATGGGTGTCGTCCCGGTGGGCAGGAGAGGGCTGGATCCTCCTGGAAGTTCGGGATGCGGGAGCCACTGACACGTTAGGAAGTACTCAGAAGCACTCAGAAGCAAGAATTGTTCTGGGAAAGGCAGAGGCTTGTTCGAGATCTCAGCTGGAAACTGCAGATTTTAACTAGTTATTTGCTGACTGGTTTTGGTTTGTATCGGAGCCTGAGTGGCTCAGGCCGGGGATGAGGTGCAGCCCCATGTCCTGACTGTCCTCGGTGCCAGCTGCAGCTTGATGTGTTATATATTCAAGAACTTAGAACCCTGAGCGCTGATCTCAGGCTTGGGATTTTTCTCTGATCTCCAAAGTACAAGCAGCATGGCTTGTGGCTGGCCTTCGTCCTGAGGCACGTGAATCCCCTGAGTGACCTCCCCACTGCTTCTTTCTTCCCCCCCCGCCCCCAGTTTTATGGTGTGGAGGTGGATTTTTGAAGTTTGTCACCTAAAGCAAAGTTCACTGGCATTTGGTGGTGGAGCAAGTTGGATGCAGTTCAAGAGTGGGGAGCTCAGTGCTGAGAGCCTCCCCCTCTCCCACACATGCCAGATTTTGAAGCAGGCATCACGCCTGCAGTGCCAGCTACTGGGTTAAAAAGTTACGTGGTGTAATCCCTGCCTCTTCGGGTGCGATTGATTGCTGAGGGAGGTTGGAAGGTGGAAAAATCTTCCACGTGTTTCAGCACTGCACAATTGCTCAGGCACCTCTTGGATCTGGGGAGGAGTGGGGGAAGGTCTTGTCAGGGAGTTGGGGGCCGTTTTGGGTTAAGTTACCTTTCTTATAAGGTACTGTGAGATCAGAGACAGTTGCTGTGTTAGAATAAGTCTCTCGTGCAAGTTTATCAGTGCTTCTGGCTACTATAAAATGCCTTTCAGCCTTGCCTTGCCCAGATGTGTTTTTTTCTAGCTCAGTCCCTCCATCTGTCAGCATCCTGGCCACCTATGCCTTCAGCCACCTCTTCTGTCAGAGCAGCAGAGAATGCAGGTGTTAATGGAAAACTGCTGTGAAAGCAAGTGTTGCTGTGCACTAGCAACAAGGTCAGAAGGCTGATTCTTAATCTTGGGATCTGCTATTGCTGTCTGTCGCCTGACCTTGGAGGTTCACTGGTGTTTCGGAAAGGGCGGAATTGCTGGCCCTCGGGATTTTTTAATATGCAGCTCTAACAGACTGTGGTGGGAGAGTCTGAGGAAAGTTGTGCAAGAGAAATCTGATCACCACTACAAGGATAAGAAGAGGAAAGGAGCGTGGTAACACAGCATCCATGCGGCAAGATGAGGGATGGGAAAGTGAGGGGATCGTGTTCAGGGCGGTTCTGCCGGTGGGAGCAGAACTCCTGCTGGGAGGTGCTACTCTGCTTGAGCAGCCTTGCTGCTGGATTTCCCAGCTGAAAAGTGAAAATAAGTAGGTCAGGAACATGCACTGAGATAAATCCACCTGCAGACACAGAACTGCCTCGTGCACAGTAAAACCAGCGCCGTGTTGCAAAGTCCTGTGTTTGCCTTCGTCGTCTGTACATGACTAAACTTGGCAGCACATCCCTCTCCTGGCACAGCTTCCCAGCACCCGCTTTGCTTTCCTGCATCGTGCTCCATTGGTTGTGCTGGAAAGGTGTTATTTCTAGAAGCTTTAAAGGTCTGAAGTTCATGCATTTTTTTATTTGCATTTGAGAAGCAAAGCCAGTCCATGGGGCAGTGCTTGGACAGCATGCCAGAGATGGAAACCAACATGTGGCTCCTGCCGTGGTGGCAGTGGCTGTCACTTTTGGCAGCAGGTCAGATTTTTGCCGTAGTAGCAAGGCTGTCTCAGGATTAGCCTCTGGTTCTCACCTCCTGCAAGCATATGGTTGATGCAGCAGAGCTCATATGTTCCTCTTTGCCAGTGGAGCTTTCTGTTGCATTCTACCTCTCTAAGATTGAGTGCAGGACATTTCCCGACAGTTTGGCATAGAGGCACTTACACAGGGGATAAACTTTCCCTCTTTGGGTAGGAAAATACATGTGTGCTTGCAGAAGTGCAGGCTCTTTTCTCCAGCTGAAGAGGTCACTGCTGTCAGGTCGCCAGGGCCGTGTGTGGCCCAGGCAGGCCCGGGGCAGCCACGGGCGGCTGGCACAGGGTGGGAGTGGGAGGCTCTGGGGTGATGGGCACAGCTGTGCCACGGGGCACAGGAGGCCAGTGGGAACTGCTGAGGACAACAGCACAGCCGTCAGATCTCCCCTGCAAACCCTGCCCAGAGCTCCCTGCCGCCCCTTCTGTGGGGCCTGGGGGCTCTTGGCCACATTGAGGTTTATATGGAACTCTCAGGACAGGCAAAGTTGATCCTTCCAGGCTCATGCTGCATGTAGTTTTAGTCAGAGCCGCTGTGGCTGTGGTGACAGGTGTCGGTGGTAGCATGGAGTGAAGCTGGAGGCCTCCCTGCAACACTGTGGAGCTGGAGCTGTTGCCTCCCAGAACTGCTGCTTCTGTCTGCACAGAGACCAGCAGGTTAGTTCCATGCCTTGGGCTCCTGTTGTCCCAGTAGCTTTCTGAAACTAAGGTATGTGCCAGAGTTAAGCACAGAGACTTGAAGAATTATCGGCTGTTTCTCAATATCTGTCTGAAATGCGATTCCTTCCTTCAGCTCTCTTGAAATTTGAGAAACGTGCTCTCCCTGACACAGTTGATGTTTTTGTTGGTGCTGATCTTTGCACTTTGCCTTAGTCCTACTCTTTGCTCTTGATTTCTGTGATGTTTGAATTGCACACTGTTGTAGCAGGGTCACCCAGTTGTAGCGGGGTTAGCCAGTTTCAGGGCTAAGTTTCCAAAGTTTTGGCCAGATGGAAAGTTTACAAGTGGGTTTAAATGTAGTTCCCAGATGTGGAGAGTACAGTGTGGGTCAGAGTGCCAGAGGCAAAGCACAGGTGCTTGTGAGTACCTGAGCCAGCAGCTGTGGGATCCCATGGGTGTCCTGGGGCTTGACTCTACTGAGAGTGCTGCAGCCCCACCATGTACTGTTCTCTGTGCCAGTCGGTCCTCGTGGTGTGAAGCTGCTGAAAAATAAATGGAGATCTTGTGCCTCTGCCCACAGATGGGCTAGAACCAATTTGAGTTTAATGATGGCAGTAGAGCAGCTCTAATGTTTTACTGTGAGCCCTTATTAAAAGAAGTCCTTGTTGCACCTAAAGTGCTGGAGGTTCCTGGGAAGCTGTGGTTTCTGCAGAGGAGACAGATGGAGGCACCTCTGCATGTCTCCTGCTTCCCTTGATGGGATGTCCTGCAGTCACATTTCCATTAGGGCCATCTCTGGAGCTAGTGCCTGTTCATTTAGTCAGTTTATTTGGATTCATTAAACTATTTATTTAGTTTAATTACTTATTCAGCTAAAATTTAATTTGCATTTGCTGTACTGACACCAGCCTTCGTATGTTAAAGCTGGCACATATCATGCTGCTCTTGAGCTTCTTTGGCTGGAGTCAAAGAAATGCAGCGCCAGCTTCATGGGACCTGACCAGGTACTTCTCCGGGGGGAGAGTTTTCTTCCCAGAGGTCTCTCGATAAGTAAGAAGAGTTGAAGCTGTCAGTACATCTTAACTTCTTCCAAAATCATCACAAAAACATAAGTTAGCAATACTGATGTGATCTGAAAGTTGCTGCTGGCTCACGAGGCTGAGGGGTACCCAATCTTGGAGCTCCAAGGCCCATCAGCTCCTGCACTGAAGGAGCAGCTGTGGAGGTCCTGGGGGTTCCTTGCTTTCTGCTTACAGGAGCTGAAACAAGTTGGATTGGGAGACACTTCTCTTCCTCTTCCATTTAAAAGGAAAACAGAAGCTAGCTGGGTCTTTTGTGGAGAGCTGCTGGTGTGTTTTTCAGCCCTTTTCTCTTGGCAGGTGGCTGGCTGGCACAGAAGCTCTGGGGGCTGCTCCTGGCCTTCCCAGGGCCGCTGTTGCAGAGGAGATTGCCCTGCCTCTGTGTGTGTTGTGTTGGCCTTGAGCAGGGATCGCGTGACCTCCTTGGTCCTGGCTTTGTTCTAGTTCTGGTGTTTTTGTACTGGAGGTGCGGCATGTATTTTTCTTCTGCTTGTTGCAGAGTTGTGTCCCTTCCTGTCCATGTAGCCGTGTCCAGTGCTTGTGAAAGCTTTCCCAGGCAGGTCCAAGGCTGATTGGTTTAGGCTGCAGCTCTTGCACGGTCACACCACGTGTTTGAAAGATCTGGCTCTTTTTTCCCAAGAAACCTGACCACTGAAGGGACCCGCGTAGCTGAGTGTGGAGCAGCACGCCTGCCGGCACAGGGGGTGTGCGGAGGGGCTGTGATGCCTGGCTGATGCTGCGGAGGGAGAGTGAGGAGCAGACGTTGGCAGCGTGGCCTCGCTGGCGGTGTGCGGTGGCCTGCTTGGTCACAGCCTCCCCGGGGCACCTGGCGCTTGGAGAAATCTCCAGCTCCACAATCCCTGCTTCGGTTGCTGTGATTTTCTTAATGTAGCATGGAGAGAGGAGAGGTGTTAGGGGGTTGTGTGTGTGGTTTTGTGGTTTGTTTGTGTTTGATATGGCAGAGCAGGGTGAGAGGAGAGAAAACTTGTCTGGAAACTGCTTACTAGTTCACTGCCTGCCTGCTTTGTGCTCGCCTGCTTGGTATGGATGGCTGTGCTGGGTCCGGGTGTGCCATAGTAACTGGCTCGCCTTGTAATTCAATGCATCTCACTTGCTCAGGTTTGGCAGCACTGGGGCACAAGCACTCATCCCATGCTGCACTGGTGTGGCACTCGAGATCGGGCTATTTATAACCTCCCCGGGCCAGGGTGATCGGGCCGGCATCCCCCTGGGAGCGCCTGGAGAACCCGGCAGAGCCCGGCTGTGCTGCGGCACGGCAGGGAGAGGAGAGGAGAGGAGAGGAAAGGAGAGGAAAGGAGAGGAGAGCCGAGCTGCCGCTGCGGGAGCTGCTCCGGGGCCTGGCGGTATCGTGAGCGTGGCAGTCGGGGAGGGGGACGAGGGTGTGCCGGTGGATGAAGGTCGCAGGGCAGCACTTTGGGAGAACTGCTGCGAGTCCAGCATCCGATTCCAGCAAGCACGTGGGATCCTGAGCGGAGTCGGCCGCTGGTCCTCTGCATCCTGCTACCCTAGGGCCAAGTAGGAGTCCTCTTTGGAGAAGGCGGCTGACTGCGCGAGAAGGCAGCAGAGGGCACGGGCTGCGCGTGGGAGTGTGCCTTGTGGGGACTTCAGGGTACGTGTGAAACACAGCTGACTGTTGTGACCTGCTGCTGCCTGACCCACGCTGCCAGCGATCATGGGGAACGGCCTTTTTGCAAACTGCTGCAGGCAAGTCACCGATCTCCTCTTCCAGCCGCGCAGCTCTGACTCGCCTGACGAGAGGTCTCCCCTCTTGCCGAAGTCTCCCGCGAGCTGTGCTGTCTGCCCAGAGGTGCCAGAAGCTGCCCAGTGTGCTGGGCTATATCCAGACATCGTCCCCTGTGAAGCGGTGGCTGGAAACCTGCAGAAGGGCACCGGATACATCCAAGACCTGTCCCAGACCAAGGACAAAGAAGGAACGGTGACAGTTGGTGATAAGAGGGGTTTGAGACCTGGTGTTGGCACTGCCGGCCTGCTCCAGTGGGCAGAGGCATCCCCTGAAGTGACTGTCCTTCCAGCCGACCTTGGGGACAGGCGGGCAGGGCTGGCTGATCATGCTCAGTCGCTTGAGGCCTGCCAGAGCTGCGTGAAACTTGAGGACAGCGGCTTAGCCCACAGATCCTGCCGCCGGGAGGAGCACGTGGCAGCAGCTGGTGGGGGGGATACAGGCCCTGGAGCACATCCCACCGGCCAGAGCCGTGACGAGGGACGAGCAGCTGTGCATTTAGACACAGCCGTGGTGGGTCTGGACTCTGTGCTGGAGCACAGAGGTCCTGCTCCCTCCCGGGGGAGCCCTGGCACACCGTCCTCTGCTCTGCCAGCAAGTGTCGGGAAAACCCCACAGGCCCAAAGTGCAGTTGTGCTGCCTGTACCCCCTGTCAAGGTGTCACCTAAGGCTCGGGACACAAGTGCTGGTTTTGTAGTGACAGAGCCCACTGCCTGCCCTGGTGGCAGGTCAAGCTGTGATCCTGACTTCCAGGGACAGGTTCTGCCCTCAAACCAGCAGAAGAAGAAGAGGAAAAAAAAGAAGCTCCCTCTCCCAGGTGCTCAGCTCTGTCCCAGGGGCTCTGTCATGCTGTGTGGAGCCAAAACACTGTATGCCCGTGATGGGGGTGGGTGGCTGCCTGTGTCTGTGATGGGGTAGCACTGAAGGGAAGCAAGGCTTTAAAAGGGTTAATCAAAGTGTCAGCACAAAGAGGGGAGGGAAGCAGAGGTGATATTTTAACTTCATGATAGAAGGTGGAGGAGGAAGGTGGCGAGAGATCCCACCTGGGTGTGTACCACGGAGGGACCTGTCTATGCCTTGTCCGTATTAGCAAAGCAAACATAAAAGCATTTTGCTTATCTTTTTAATTCATAAGGCAAATCCCTCTTTTGTTTGTGCCTGCAAACGTGGTCCTTGTGGAGGATGGGAGTGGATCTCTGGCCCAGCCTGCAGCAGTGCAGATGGGAGTGTGGGGCCACGAGGGACTGGGGGGCTTTGGCTGCCCTGAGCTGCGTGTGGGTAGAGGAGAGGCTTGACCTGCAGGGATGGAGCAGCTCTGCAGCTGTGCTGGGGAGGGGATGGTTCTTCTGGTGCATCATTCCAGTGCTGTGGGGACAGTGGGCCCCAGCCAGTTGTTGCAGCGTGGGAGGGGAGCAGCCACCCACTCGGCCACATCTGGCTTTTCTCCTCTTCCACTTTTCCACAAACTGGCACAGCACGATTGGAGTCCACACCAGTTGCTCCAGTGTGGCACCAAGTGGTAACTCAGGCTTTTTTCCTTGCCAGGACTTCTAGGATATGAGAAACAGATTATTTTTTAAGTCTCAAGATCAAATTTTGCCTTTCTGTCACTTTATTTTTTGTTCGGGCCCTGCACAGTGGTTGAATTTTGGTCTCAAATCCTGTCTTGTGGTGCACCTGCTGGCATGAGGGGATGTGTAGTGTGACTGACTTGAGCTGGTGGCTTAGTTTGGAGTTTAGCTTTCCCTGTGCCCACTGGCACGCTGGTGGCAGGTGTTGAGCTTGCAGCTGCTTGGGAAACTGCAGAAACTGTGCTGCACTGCTTGGAATTTGAAATACCTTTGAGGAGGGAAAGGCAGAATTTAGTCCCTCAGAGTGGCACTGGAGCTGGTAAGAAATGCATTCCAAAACACAGTGCTGGAAAAGGTGGGGCTTTAAGTTAGAGGTTTGTGCTTCTGACAGTCTGTACGGTTACTAAATGCAGGGAAAGAAACTCATCCCCAGCAGACCAGTCCCTGCAGACCAGGCTAGCTCACAGAAATGTAATGTGGCTGACTTTTTGATCTCATAATCTTAGAAAAGGATTAGCAACTATCTTTGGTTTAGAAGGTTTGCTTGAACCATAATTAGTTATTAACTAACATTTCCCAGGACCTGTGTTGTCAGTGGCTGTGCGCAGCCAGCGATACTCAGGCTCAGGTGTGCACCTTCCATCACGCCAGAATCCCGTCTGCTTGGGTTCGCCAGGTGCCCGCCACCGCTGCAGCCTGGCTGTAAATAGGGAGCGTGATTAAAGCAGGGCCTGTCACCTTGGCGTGTGAACTCCCTGTCCAGGCGCAAAGATGAAACCTAATCCTCCGTCTGATCCCGTCTGCCAGGTGTGACTGCAGACAGGCGAGCGCGGGTCGATTCCCCCGCTGAGGGGGTGCCCGGCCGCCTCCTGCCCGCTCTCCCGACGCTCCCGTGTGTGCGCGAGGCTTGTTCACGCTGCTCGGAGCAGCAATGAGGACATCGTGTTACGGCTCGGCCACCAGCCAGCGCGAGCCGGAGCTCAGCAGGCTCCACCGCGCCTGTGGGTACAAACTGTGGGCCGAGAGGAGGAGGAAGGTCCTTGCTGGGACACTGGCGCATCCCTTGGAATGACAGGGGATATCAGAGGTCACAGCCTTCGGTCAAGACCACAAACCTGTGTCTCAAGGCCAGTGTGATCTGGAGAAGGGATCTCCTTGCTCCGTCTCCAGCAGCGAGCAGGGCGGTAAGCGGGAGGAGCAGCCGGGTTTGCCCCCGGAGTGGGTGGGACCGCTTCCCCATGACTCAGACACCTTCTGCAAGCCATCCCATCGGGGGTGCAGCACACCGCAGCGGGAGCAGCAGCCAAACACAGCTGCTGCCCAATTGGAGGCTTGAAGTGAGAGTGAGGAACAGGAGAGAGGTCTCTGCAGGTGTCTTTCAGGTGTCCCCGTTGCTCCTCCTGCCATCTCAAGTGGGCTGAAATCAAGTGCCCCGAGATGTGCCTCCTTCTCTGCGAGGCGCTGTGGAGGCTGTGGCACAGCAGCGCTGCAGCGGGTGGGAGGAACCAGTGACCCACTTAGAGGCAGGTGGGTGCAGCTCTGCTTCCCTTGGGGAGCACGTGTTGAGTCAGCACCCAGGAGACGGCACGGCCTCCAGGCCAGCTTGTGCTCCATTTAAACATGCCCATTGTGAACAGACCCCGCTGGAAAGCCTTGGCTAGCTCACATCCAGGGGTTAACCTGCTGCACAGCAGGTCTTTCTCAGTCCAGGCATAACTTTTGTTTCTAAACTCAAGACAGTACTGGCTGGAGCTGGATCCTCTGGCATTAGGAGACATGAAGGGTGCTGCCTATACATGTTTCTGGTCGCAAAGTGCAGAGCTGTGCCGGCCCTGTCTTCACTTGAGTAGGGAAATAGGGATGGAAAGGCCAAATATCTTGTATTTCCGCAGTCAAGAAACAATCTTCTCATTTCTGAAATACTCAGTAGTTTGGGGATCTGACACCACTGAACAGTGAAAAGCACAAGCATGGTCCTGGCTGGTGACTTTCTCTTGCTGCGTGCAGAATTCTCTGTCTTGCTTTCTTTGCCACTGAAGGTCTTTGTTGTGCTCCACACCAGCATATGCATGGGTTGTCATGCCAGCCTTCCTCATAGCCACATTCTGCCTCCCCTTCCCGGGCACAAGTTCAGTGATCCTGCCCTGCTTGGGTGGGCAGGGGCTGGGCCAGTCTGGCTCGGGCGCCTGGCGGGTCATCCTCTCTGCAGCACTGGTAGCCCCAGGGGCAGCATTTCTGTGGTGGCGTTTCTGTGCTCTCTCCAGGTCCCCACGTGTTGAGGCAGTCCAGGAGCACGGCTGTGCTGGCTGTAGGGTGTGACAAGGGGCTCTCCCCAGCCCTCTGGGCATAGTGTGGTTTTTTCTGAAACCACATCTCTTGCGGCACTTGTGTGTGGAGCTTTTCTTCCTCCTTTCTAGCATGACGGCAGCTTGCTGGAACCAGAGCCAGGCCTCTTGTTTGGCTCGCCCTTGGCTTCATCTGTCAAAGAAATGAGCAGCTTGTGCTGGGGACATACGCATGGTGACAGGGAACATGAGCAGCAGCTGCCAAGCTGCTGAAGGCAGCAGAGGCTGCATGAGGTAGCTCTGCTACCTTCTGCCTTTGGGAAAGGATGTGCTTTCGTTGCATTCCTTGCCCTTTCACCATGTCCTAATTCAGCCTGGACAGTTGTCTCCGAGGGTTTTCTGTTGGCAGTCGTGGTCTGAAGTGGGAGTATGACCCTCGGGGAACGCTTCAGCAGGGCCTGGTGCTGCAGCCTCGTGTTGTGCTCCAGGGGCATGCAGGGGGCTAGGGCGTTTCCATTCCTGTTCCGGGCCATGGTGAAGGCTGGATGACTTCTCTGGACTGCAGGAGCACTTGGGGCTGAGGGGAAGAACTATCTGTGACACCTGTAGGTGTCAAGCCACAGTGCCAGTCTGAGGTGAGGGAGGCTGAGCTGCCATCTCCCCTGGAGATAGGTGCCTTGCTGGGAGGTGAGGAGGAGGAGGGAGACCTGCAGATGGAGCTGGCTGCGGGGCTGCAGCCTTGGGGCGTTAGCCTGGCTTGGAGCTGCCCTGACCCCGTGCAGCCTTTCAGAATGGCTGCTACCTGGGAAAGACCCCCACCTGCTCCATCTGTGCTGCCTGCAAGTGGGTATCTGGGAGCACCAAGATGGGACAGCCATGTGTGTGACCTTGGGGGTCCAGCTGAGTGTGCCAGGACAGCCCTGCTGGGAATTCACCCTACAGGGCGTGATGCCTGCTTCCCTCCAGTGCCCATTGCCCTGAGTGTGTGGGCTGGTGTGGTGCCCTGGGGCACCAGGGGTACTCTGCCCTATCCCCAGATTGCCACCAGTGGCTCTTTCCACTCTTCCATCACCTTGGTCCTCTTTGGTGTGGTCCCCAGCCTGGTTCACAGGGTGTGGGCAGCTCTAGGAGACTTGCAACCTCCTAGATCTTATCAGCTCTCTGACATTATCCACCTTATTGGCAAAGAAAACAAACCATTGCAGAGTGGTGAGGTAGGTGTGGAGAGCTCCCCAGCCCTGTGATGCATCTGTCTAAATGGGCACTTTAAATGTCGTCACCTTTGTCTTGAATAAAATTGCTTAGGGAAAGCCTCACCCTGGCACCACGGGATCTCTGTGAAGTATTTTGGCCATGCAGAGGGTGGCCAGATGCGGGCAGGGGTGTGGGAGCCGTTTGTGTGGCGGTGGAGGCTCGCAGGTGACGTGCAGCGGAGCAGTGCCACTGCAGCTCCTCGCCTCCCTCTCTCTGCCGAGCAGCAGCGTCCCAGCAGGGCTGTGGGGAGCTGTTTAACGTGTTGGTGCACAGGTTACAGCTGCCTCCAGGCCGCAAAGCACCACACACCCATTGCTTTTAATTAAGAGGCTTCTTAAGACATCTCAGTGTGGTGTACGCTGACCCATCCTTCCTGCCCTCCTTCCCTCCTCTCTCCACACAGTTTGTGGAAGATGCAAACCCCACAGGCAAGTGAGAGCACGTTAATTATGCTCTGAGGGGAAGGGAGGGAATGGCCTGGCACACCTCTGTCTAGTAAACAGCAAGTGCAGAATAAAACCCTTCCTGCCTTTTAACCTCTAGTTTGCTCGGGCTGGCCAGAGGCCAGTGGTGGTGTCCAAGCCAGTCTCTGCAGCCACTCAGAGAGGGCCATCCCTTAGCTCAGACCTTGTCTAAATCCCTCTCTTCTGATCCAGAGCACCCATCTGGTGTGGCACTGATGAATGGCAGCGGCCCACACGACAGCTTCAAGGGCGAGAAGGATGCCAGGCAGAATGGTCACGAGGAGGCTGACCCGGGAGAAGATGGGAACGACCAGGAGGTCATCGTCATACAGGACACAGGATTTACTGTCAAGATCTGTGCACCAGGGATAGAGCCCTTTTCCCTGCAGGTACCTGCTCTTGCCAGCTGGGGAGGGGAACGGGGGCAGTGGGAAGCATTTGAGGCAGGTCCTTCCTTTCAGCCAGGCAGGCGGGGATGGGGAGCGGAGGACTGTGCCCAGGAAGGCCCCTGGTAGCCCCCACAGTCTGGCAGTACCTTCAGGCTGCTCACAGCTCCCTGACCTGTCCATCCTCTGATGGGACTAAGTGGGAAACAAGGCAGCAAAGGATGGAGGGTGCAGGAGAGAGGCTGTCTGTCCCAGGCCTGGCTGGACATTGCAAGGACAGGGAGGTGTTTTGTTCTGGATCCCAGGTGTGGAACAAGGGGAGGGAGAGGTCACTGAGGTGTAGCTCCTTGTCCATCGCAGAGGGGCTTGGATGTGGAGCTGAGCATGAGGAAAATGACCTGCCTACTTCTGGGCTTTTCTAAAGAAGGGTTGTGAAAACATGATTTCTGGGCCTGACTCAGGAAGGGAAAATCCCTTGCTTGCTCAGCAGTTTTGGTGTGATATTGCTTTGTGCCAGCCTGGGTTTGGTACAGTACCAGGTGGTAGCACAGCTCAGGGAGCTCAGGCACCGGCCTGAAGACCAATGGAACGATCCAGTCTCCACTTTCTTCTGCATGGGGAGCTGTCATGTGGACAGTGACACATGCTGCCGGCTCAGGACGGTCTCTGACGTACCTAGCTGATAGTCCCATTTAGCTTGATACCTCACCAAAAACTACTTGAATGAAGTATCTCTTGGGAAGAGGTGTCTGGAATCTAAACCAAGTGAAAAGTCTTATCTCTCCAAGACCTGCAGAGGTTGCAGTGAAATCCCATCTCCCATGGAAGTCGCTGTGTCTCAGCCTGGCTTTTCTTCTCCTTTAAATCCCTTTGGCTATTAGTTTTAACAGGCTAATAATAGCAGGCCATGTTTTTTACAGCAACTTATGTAAACTACCCCGAGTCTTCTGAGCTTGTGAGCGGTGTTAGGGTGCCGGAGCAAAGCAGGGCGGTGGGAGAGCAGCCCCGGTGCAGCAGCCTGAGCAGTGTGTGGCATCACAGAGCCGTGTGGAGGTGTGGCACTGGCACAGACACACCACACGTACCGTGGGCACCGTGGCCGATCAAGAGGAGGAAAGGGCGTGTTTTCCACGTGCATCATTCAGGACCTCACCGCAAATGTGCAGTGTGAAGGGATAAGGGAAGAACCCCCAGTTTCCTGCACCACCACCTATTTTTGCACTGCCCTCTGTCACCCCTGTCCCATGTCTAGTGCTTGTGGGATGGAGCTGGGGTGGCAGGGCCCTCCCAGCAGGGGCAGAAGTGATCTTCCTGGGAAGGGAGGTAGAATCTGCTTTTCTGAGTTTGGAGAGGTCAAGAGTTGTTCAATTCTGCATTTGAGGGACAAAGTTTGGCAAGAGCACGTGTGAGGTTAAAAAAATAACTGGTTCTTCCCTTCTTAAGGTTTCTCCTCAAGAGATGGTGCAAGAGATCCACCAAGTTTTGATGGACCGGGAGGATACTTGCCATCGGACTTGCTTCTCCCTGCAGCTGGATGGCAATGTCCTCGATAACTTTGCTGAGCTGAAAACTATTGAAGGACTGCAGGAGGGCTCCCTGCTGAAAGTGGTGGAAGGCAAGTTCCTTCAGACTTGGGAGGGAATGAATGAGGGTTTTTATAGGGAGTGGTTTTGGCCACCCAGCAGCCCTTTCCCGTGGCTGTATTTTGAGACCTGTATGCCAGAGGATTAAGCAAATGTGTAATTCCGGTTTTTTTCCTCACTTTTTGCTCGTCAGAGCCATACACAGTGCGAGAAGCCAGGATACACGTGCGTCACATTCGGGACCTTCTGAAGAGCCTTGACCCATCAGATGCTTTCAATGGTGTGGACTGTAACTCATTGTCCTTCCTGAGTGTCTTCACTGAAGGAGACCTGGGAGGTATGGGGCAGAAAGACTTCTCTGGTGTGGTCAAGGATTTCATTCCCTGACTCCTTGCTTAGTTAAACACACAGTAACAGTCACCTGTCCCCTGTCATTCGGTAGTGCAGAGGAACACTCGGAGCACTTCTGCATCCCTCCTTGAATGATGACTGGAGGAGGGAATGCTGCGCTTTCCAGAACTGACTTTCTGTCTCTGTCCATTCTAGACAGTGGAAAACGGAAGAAGAAAGGTACCGAAATGGAACAAATTGACTGCACCCCTCCTGAACATATCCTGCCAGGTAGCAAAGAGAGGCCCCTGTGTGCCCTTCAGCCCCAGAACAGAGACTGGAAGGTAGAGTTCTCCTGTGTCATTGAAACAGCTGTTGGCACATTCCTCGCAGCAAACTGGTGGTCAGGGATTGAAAGCTGAGCTGAAGTGGACTTTGGGATTTGCTCTGCTTCATGCTTAACAAATGCTGGGATAGCACTGCTTAGCTAAAAGAATAAAGTCCAGGAGCTGGTGTGCGACACGTTGGACATGGAGTGCGGACGAAGCTGCAGTGTGGAAGGGCCAGGCTTGCTGGGAGGGGTGGCAGGGAAGGGAGAATTCCCCTCCAAAGTCCTGGAGACAGGATCTGCAGATCACTACAGATTGCCCTTAGCTTTCCCATCCCCTTCCACTTGGATTCTGGTTTACAAGCTGCCATTTGAAAACCAGTACAGCAAGAAATCCGTGCCCTGTGCAGCCCAAAGGCCCAGGGTGTCTGTTTTCACCCGTGTCTTGTGATGTGAAAGGCAAACTAGTGGACTGCAGAGGGCTCAGGAAGGCTGTGCTCTGGAGACCAGGTGGGTTTGTAAGCTCCGCTTCTGGAATCAAGCAGGTAAAAGGGATCTGCCTTGTACACTGAATGACTCTAAGTCAAAGAAATTAATTCCCGCTGATAGGAGTTGCTTCTGTTGTGTTCTTCTGTAGCCTTTGCAGTGCCTAAAGGTATTGACAATGAGCGGCTGGAACCCTCCGCCTGGTAATCGGAAGATGCACGGGGACCTCATGTATTTGTACGTCATCACGGTGGAGGATCGGCACATCAGTATCACCGCGTCCACTCGGGGATTTTACTTGAATCAGTGAGTAACGGATTCTTCCTGTCCTGCCCTGCAGCAGCCAACTGGAAAAGAACCCACAAACAAACACTTGCTGCCTCTTTTTTTTTTTCTTTGACAGAAAGCAGCCTGTTTTAATTCACTGCTCACGTGGGTTTGTGGGAGTTGCCGTACTGGACTGGGCTGTTCAGTTATGCCTCGTATCACTTCTCCACAGTGGCTGAGTGCCTGGTGCTTTAGGGAAAGTTTAAATATCCTATAATGTCATCAGCTAATTAGAGCATTTTGAGTCGGGAGGAAATGCCTTCTCAACCATTGCGACTATCTCATTTTGCCCTGAAGCAAATGCACAGCCTGTCAGAACTCCTTGAGCTGGGCACAAATTTGACTAGAAATTATTATTTTTTTGATGATGACTGTGAGAGACTGTTGCGGTTGTGCCTGTTGGAGTGGCTGTGCTGAGGGGGTTCTCTGTGAAGCAAAGGCTCTTTTGGTGTGTTTGGGAAGCTCTACGAAATCAGTCCTTCCCAGCTATAAAAATAGAAGCCTCTCTTGAGCCTGAGGGTGGCTGAAGGTCTAAATTAAATAACCCATCAGGGCCAGGTACAGAGTTACTGGCTCATGTGGGGAGACTGGAGAGGGCCCTTGCAGCCCACCTTCCCAGGTGTGCCCTCTGGTCTCCATCGTGCAGGCAAGGGCACGTGGGGCAGCCTTTGATACTGTTCATGTATGGAGAGCTCTTGGTCATGTCCCACGTTCCCAGGGTGTGGGAAGTATCAGATATGACAGTGTCTTGTGACTGTTTCTTTTTTTTCTTGCAGATCTACTGCATACAACTTCAATCCCAAACCCGCAAACCCCAGTTTTCTCAGTCATTCCTTGGTGGAACTACTTAACCAGATCAGCCCTACCTTCAAAAAAAACTTCTCTGCCCTGCAGAAGAAACGGTAGCAGTGTTTCTTCCTCTCTAGTTCCTTGGGCAGTCTGGTGTGAAACTGGGGAGGCTCAGCTGTGTGGCTGGTCCTGGGGAGCTGGATGCCACTGGTGCAGCTGGATTTGCAGTGCCTGCTTCCCTGAGCTCACGAAGTGGTGGGTGGTTGGGACACATGACTATAAGCTGCAAGGACCAAAGAGCACCTGACTGAACGTCATGGCAAGCACCCTGAGGTAGCTGGTTTTCCCCTCACCTGAAACATGAGCTGTCAGAACTGATGTGCCTGTTTGTGGTGTTCAGCACAGCGGTGACAGGGGCTGGGGGCAGCCCAGAGCCCACGTCTGTATGTCCTGGATGGCTCCTCTCTAAGCTGTAGCTCTCCAGTGACTCTTGCTTTTTACAACATATTGATTTACTATTCAGCTCTGCCTGAAGCAAAGGGTGGGGGTATGACAGCATTCCACTGCCATGGGAATATCACTTGTGGGGCTTACCTGGAATTCAGGTGCTCTGTCCCTGCTGGGAAAGTGAACACACAGGACAATTTGCACAGTGGGAGAGCGAGCCTGGAGGTGACTGCAGTGTTCACACAAGGGACACGGCGGGTGCCCTGACCAGCTCTCAAGGTGTGGGTTCCTTGCCACGTGCCCCGTGGGAGGCTTGGTGGGTGCCCAGTTACCCAGGCAGCACAGCATTAGTGTGGGGCACGGCCATGGGCTGCAGCAGCACTGGTAACCTGAGCAGTAGGTACTTCTTCTCCGGTCCAAAAAAGAGACTGAAGCATAAATATCAGTGAAAGTAACACACGAGGGCTTTGTGTAGGCTTATGGTAGTAAGGGAATGGTTATTTTAAACGTGCCTGTGCGTGTTAATTTTCTCTAATTTCCTCTAGCTCCTATAATAATAAACCAACAATAAGGCATTGTTTGATTCTCCTGTCCTTGCAGCAGGGACCCTTTGTTCTGCTCCAGGACAGTGGGTCCTGTGCAAAAGCCTATCATTCTTCAGAGTCACTTAATGAACTGCCTCAGCTCAGCAGGGTGCGGATTGACAGGCACATTGTGTGGCTTTTGGGAGCTCTGCTCCTGCTTCATTAAGGAGATGAAAGTGACACTAGACAAGGGCTGAAATTAGCAGTGGCCTCCAGCCACCACTGTGACTATCTGGCCATTTAAAAATGATTATACTGTATTGCTTCTTGGGCCAGAAGTAACTATAGATGAGCCCCCAGCCCCTGCTGAGAGCAGACAGATTACACAAGAGGCCTTTTGGCAGTGCTTGAGTTTCCACTGTGGGCTGCTGTTACACCGTGACCCATCTGGACTAGTGTGAAAGCACAGGGAAAATTCTCTTAGAATAGAAAGAAACCTTTCTTTGAAAAATGTCTAATTGTTTTCCCTCTCAAACTAGGGTTCAGAGACACCCTTTTGAGAGGATAGCCACTCCTTTCCAAGTGTACAGCTGGACAGCTCCGCAAGCAGAGCATGCCATGGACTGTGTCCGGGCCGAAGATGCTTACACCTCTAGACTGGGCTATGAGGAGCACATACCTGGACAGGTATTGGTCTTACTTTACCTGACAATGCTGGCAAGAGTTTTGCGTCCAGCTGTGCTAGGAACCAGTCAGCTCTCAAAAAGTAACCTCTGGTATTTGTGGAATGGTCTTGCTCATCAAGGGCAAACTTATTCACGGGGCCCTTGACTACAGGGGCTGTGCTGCTGAGGCTGCAGCTCCTTGGGCGTGGAAGGGTCTGAGAGGAGCAGCTTGGTCTTGGGTGTTTATGAATTCCCTGTCCCTGCTCTGATGAGGGTCACTGCACAAGAGGCAGAGCGTTCCTCCATGCCACTCAGGTGTGGAACAGCTCTTGTGTCTCTGACAGCCTATTCCAAATGCTTCAGTTGCAGCTTTGTAGCACGAAATGGTGCGGGGCTGCCTGTGGGCGGGTGTGTGCCTGCAGCGTGACCGCAGCGCTGGCTGATGATGGGTGAGCTGTGCTGCTCCTTGAGCGGTGCTGCCCTGCGTTAGCGGGGCTGATGACAGGTCTGTCCTAGGCTGCTGTAGAATAAAGCTCGCTGTGGAGGTGTGTTCCTTCCTGCTGCTAGTTCGCTTCCTCCGAGCTCCACTGCAGCCTGAATTCTTGCCCCTTTCTCTCCCAAAATGCCTCGTAATGCGTTGCTTCCCCAAAGGCTTTTCTTCCCTCTTTCAGACCAGAGACTGGAATGAGGAGCTGCAGACCACACGGGAGCTGCCACGCAAGAACCTGCCTGAGAGGCTGCTGAGAGAACGAGCCATTTTCAAGGTAACTTTGGGATGTGCAGACAGCTCCTCACACATCCCCATCTCTGCTGCCTGTGTACAGGCTCCTGGGGCTTGTACCCAAGCCACCAACCAGGCTCAGAAGTAAAAGCCAGTGGACCTGCCTGCCTGCTGGAAGGCTATCAGGAGGAGAGGAGCAAAGGAAAAATTTGCAGGGATCTTTGAGAGCAGGGTGCTGGGATCGCATCCTGATCCAGATTTCTCTCCACCTGCCTCCAGGTTCACAGTGACTTCACTGCAGCAGCAACACGAGGTGCTATGGCTGTCATTGATGGCAATGTCATGGCCATCAACCCTAGCGAGGAGACCAAGATGCAGATGTTCATCTGGAACAACATCTTCTTCAGCCTGGGCTTTGACGTCCGTGACCACTACAAGGACTTTGGTGGAGACGTGGCTGCTTATGTAGCTCCTACCAATGATCTCAATGGTGTGCGGACCTACAATGCTGTGGATGTGGAAGGGCTGTACACTCTGGGGACTGTCGTGGTGGATTACAGAGGTTACAGGGTGACAGCTCAGTCAATTATTCCTGGCATCTTGGAGCGGGAGCAGGAACAGAGTGTCATCTATGGGTCAATAGACTTTGGCAAGACAGTTGTCTCACACCCCAAGTACCTGGAGCTGCTGGAGAAGACCAGCAGGCCGCTGAAGATCCAGAAGCACAAAGTTCTCAATGACAAGAACGAGGAGGTGGAGCTGTGCTCCTCGGTGGAGTGCAAAGGCATTATTGGCAACGATGGGCGTCACTACATCCTGGACCTGCTCCGCACTTTCCCTCCAGATCTAAACTTCCTGCCTGTTGAAGGGGAGGAGATGCCAGAGGAATGTAAGAAAATGGGGTTCCCCAAGCAGCACAGACACAAGCTTTGCTGTCTCCGGCAAGAGCTTGTTGATGCCTTTGTAGAACACAGGTGAGCAGAGCTCCCCCCTTCCTTCACCTGCAACTGGTCACAGTCCAAGTCAGGACCGTGCTGTGCTGTCCCGGGAACATCCCAGCAGAGCTCTCAGCCCCATTGCTTGGCTGTGCAAGTGCAATTCTAGAAACTTAATTAACGAGAGGTGAGAACAGTAGGGATTTGGACAGGTGTCCAGGGAAGCAGGGTTTGTGTTTTAGTCTCCAGATCTATTTTTGTTGGTCCCTCTCCCAACATTAAGAAATTCTTGTTTTCCCTGCAGGTAATCTGTGCACCTGATTGCTAGGGAATGGGAAGAATTTATGCTTCTTTTTAAGGCTCTCCACATGTCCTGAATGTTACCTTTGTTTCCTAGAGGCTGAAAAAAATCCTGTGGGAAGTGCTGTAGGCACGTTTGTGGTGGGATGTGTGGGTTGCTCCGTGCTGGTGAGGCAGTGGGAGCTTGGGGAGTGCTACATATCGCACTGAGGTGCTGCGATGTCAGCGCTCCTGCTCCCCATGGGAAGGGCTGTGGGTGCTCTGCGGTCACAGGTGACCAGAGCCTGTGCTCTGGCTGCCGGGACGATGAGCCCTCCCACGGCTGGCAGAGGAGCCGAGTCTGCTGAGCAGCTGGTTCCGCATCCAGTGCCCGCCCCAGCTCTGCCCTGTGCCTGCAGGCCGGCTCTGCTGCTCCCAGGACAGCTTCCAGACAGCAGCCAGCGGGACTGTGGCTGGCAGAGCCTGGACCTCTCTCTGATGAGCTCTCCTGGCCAAACTGCTGCCGGTTTGTGTGTGAGTGGTCCTGTGCATCTGGCAGTGAGTCTTCCTGAGCTGGCTGCGAATGCTGTCTGTGGACGCAGCAAGGAGATCACTTCCCATTTGGGTGGGGAACGAAAAGCCAGTTTTGTGCTTTTTCTGATGACGTGCATTCCTTAGATTTTTGGAAAGCTGATGGCAAGAGGGTGTATACCCTGCATTTCCCCAGGGAAACTATGGTCTGTAATGCTAATTTGGTGAGGTTTTTTCCCTGCAGAGTAGTGGTGATCCTCGGGGATTCTTCTGCTGAGCTGAATTTCCCTTTCTCTTTGCTGCAGGTATCTCTTATTCATGAAGCTGGCTGCGCTGCAGCTGATGCAGCAGAAAGCCAACAAGCAGGAGAGCTCAGGTGCACTGGAAAATGGTGCCTCTCCAGAGAATGGCGCCGCAGACAGCGAGAGGCGTGAGTCAGAGGAGAGCAAAATAGACGACAACGTGACTGGACTTGATCAGGTGAAGGAGCTCGCCGAGACCATCGCGTCTGACGATGGAACAGGTACTTCATCCTCAACACCAGCTCAGCCCAGGCCTCCTGCCCTGGCTGGTGGGCTGTCACCGGTGGGAACAGCGCCAGCCTGGGGGTGGTTGGGGTGACTGAAGATTGTTAAACAGGACAAGCACTGGCTGCCTGTCAGGAGTGCCTGAACTCTTTGTTAGGTCTGGGCACACTCTGATGGATGAGTCGCCCCGGGGGCTGGGGGAGTGAGTGTGTCTGAAGCCAGCCCACCAGCCCCTCAGCTCTGCCCAGGAGCAAAAGCCTGGCCAGGCTGGCCTGTGGGGGTGCAGGAGAGTGCTGAGGCAAGCAGTGCATGGGCACCTTTGGGAACTCCAGGCTTGGAGTTCTGAGTGTCTGTGCTTGGAGGTGGAGAGGTCCATGGGGGTTTTTTGGGTTATTTTACATGCTCTTATTCAGACTTTGCAGCCATTCTCCTTTCCAAATACCTTACAACTGATTGTTTTTATAATGGATTTCTGCAGAATGGTCTGTATTGCTGTTTCTAGTAGCAACGCTTTTAATCTTATCTTCATAGCTAGGTTTGTCATTTCTTGAACTCCACATTCATTTGTAGTCTGTTTTTCTTCCTGCTCCAGTGGATCCCAAAAGCAGAGAAGTGATTCGGAATGCTTGCAAGGCTGTAGGCTCCATTAGTGACACGTCGTTTGACATTCGCTTTAACCCAGATATTTTCTCACCAGGTATGTGTACCCAGAGCTGGGCTCAGTCCTCCTTCAGAAAGGCACTGTGTCCAGCCAGCTGCAGGCAAAAATTGTGTTCTGTAGCCAGGAATATTGCTGGCTTTTGGCTCCCTGGGCATGGTGTGGGGCTCTCTGTGGAGCACAACGAGAAGAGAGAGAGCAGTGTTACGGATTGCAGTGCTGGAGCTGCCAAGTACAGGCAGTGAGTGTCTCCCACCACTGCGCTCGGGGGAGAGCTGCAGGTTGTTGCCAAGAACCTTCCTGCGATTCTCCAGCATCCCAGCTGCTGGACCACATGAAGAGAAGCAGAGGGAGGGGAAAAAATTAAATTTGATCCTAATGTAGTAGTTTACCCAAAAACCAGTTGTAGTTGAACAGCTGATGTTGGGCCCTCGGTGAAGGGCAGGGTTTACATTTTGGTAAGCAGTCACAGTGCCCTTTCACGTGGATAGCTGGGTACAGGCATCACAAGTGGCTTTCCACGGCTAGGAGCCTAGTCTGTATTTGGAAATAGAGAAAAGATTCCAGAGTGTTTCTGGGGGTGAATATCAGGGCGGTGTGCAGGCACACTGCAGGGGAATGGTCATACTGCTGAGCTCGAACAGCCCAGCCACTACCCGAGCACAGCAGCCACTGCTTTTCCCATCGAAACATGTTACAGAATTTAAGATGAGTTTTTGGAGCATCTTTAATTCCAGGGAGACAGCATTACTTTAACTTTGTACCTGCTCTTACTATAGACTTTATGTAGAAGATTTGTTTCTGTGAGTTGCTGTGGTTGATATTTTTTGTCTTTTCCTCTCCCAGGTGTTCGCTTCCCTGAGTCAAGCAAAGAGGAGGTGCAGGATCAGAAGCAGCTGCTGAAGGATGCTGCTGCATTCCTGCTGTCATGCCAGATCCCAGGCTTGGTAAGGAACTGAGGGCTCTCAGTGATGTGCTCTGAAAGCTCGGCCTGAGCCCGACTGCTCTGGGCAGTGACACTGGTGACCCCTGGGACACCAGCTCTGCCCCAGGCAAGCACGAGTGGGGGAGCACAGGGCAAGTGTCTCATGCAAGGCATTTCCATTTCCCATCTTACATCGTGGCACAATTTTCCCACCTCAATTAAAACAAATAATTTTTGGCACTGATATTTAACAGCTATTGCTAGGAGTTTGGGACAATAGAGACCATGTAAGCCATCCTCCCTAGCCCTGGGCATCCTGCTCAACTTATTGTTTTACTGACCCTGGTTGTGACTCAGTCGGTGACTAATAATTTGAGGTGAACTGGGAAATTGTTCTTACTAATAGCTGTCATAAAAACTCCCTCTGTAAGTCTTAAGCGTTTTGGATATCACCCATGAACCTGGCCAGATAAGAAATCCCAGTTTCTCCCTTCTCCAGTCACTCGTTACTTTGACAGCTAATGTGCTTGTTGGAGCAGGCACTGGAACTGGGAGGGGAGAACTCAAGAGCTCCAATCCAAGAGGCTCAGGAGTTACTGGTTTTGTGTAGGAGGGGGTTTTCCTTTGCTGGAATGTTTCTTCTGAACTCTAAATTCACTAGTTCTGTAGTCAGCATAACTTTTACAATTGCCTATTCAGTCTTTAAATAAAAAAGAGGGAATCAGAAAAAGGCTTGGTGATTGTTGATTACAAGGTAGTTGATATTCCAGTGTATAAACTCACAGCACTGCACAGGCCTGTGTGAGGGGAGGTTGCAGACCAGCTGTTGTAGCAGGGAGTCCTCTGCATATCAGAGAGGAACTGGTGTTATTCCATGATGTGAATTAGACTGTTTATCAGCACTGCAACACAGCTTAAAATGTAAGTGCCGTTTCTCCTTATCAGCTGTGTACGCACAGCTCCACGTCCTCATTTAACTGGAAAAGTTTTTACTTGGTGACTGGGAGGCCCTAAAGAAGGGTCAACCTGCTAGTTCCACAAGTAGGAGTTGTTTTTCCTCTGCCTGTCATGAGTGCTGCTCCTTCCCCACCAAGACAGGAGAGGAAATCTGGCCGCAGTGGCAAGGAGCTTGTCCAGACTGGGCTGGCTGCTGTGAGTGTCCCACTGCCCACACTCCACGGTGGTCTCTGGTGTTACAGCACTCTGCCCACCAAAAGAGCCTTGCTTGGGATCAGTGTCAGCCTTTGGGGTGACCCAGGTAATGAGGTGTGTGCAGTGACACTGTGCAACCCCAGTCCCGCTCCCTGGTTTGGTTGGGGTTTTTTTTTAATTTTTTTTAAAAATTGAAATTCTTTCCTTCACGTTTGCCCTCAGCAACCAAAGTCTGTACCTACCCTGCAGGTCAAGGACTGCCTGGATCACACGGTGCTCCCGATGGACGGGGCGACCTTGGCTGAGGCCATGCACCAGAGGGGCATCAACATGCGTTACCTGGGCAAAGTGATCAGCTTCATCACCAAGACCCCTGGCCGGGCACAGCTGGATCACATCTTTGTAAGCATCAGGCCTGACATCAGACAGGGTTCAAACCGCCTCTGGTGTCGTTTGCCCTGAGGGGATCCCCACTTGGCCAGTTATTTTCACTGTGTAAAAATAAACAGCTTCAAAAACAGGGGAGGAGGGAGAAGATTCTGTAAGTGGTGGATGGGGAGTTTTATTCCTGAATCCTTAATGGCTTTCATAATGCTAGGGAGTATAAGGCTCCTTTGGGGTAGAGAAGCGCTCCAGGGATTCCCAAGCGTAACAGTGGCTAACAGCTGGATTTTAAGCCATACATTTTTTTAAGCCTCTAAGATCCATCCGGGCTTTGGATCCAACTGTGAAGTACTGTGAGCGTGGCTGCCTGGGAACAGGTGAGGGCTGGGCTGTGGCAGCACTGCTGGAGCTGTGCTGAGCTGCTCTGGTGGCTTGTGGGCACGGGGCACGGAGGTGCCAGGGGCTCCTCGCTGGCTCCAGGAGGGCTGTCAAATGCCAAACACTTCTGTGCTGCAGGGAGAATAGTGTGTCTTCTGCAGATCTTGATAAAAGGCTGTTTCAAAAGCCCAGTGTGTTTTTTCATGTTCTTGCCAACTGACTTGGTCTGTTCTTTATTCCTTTGGGTAGAAAATTGGAATCAGTGAATTGATCACTCGATCAGCCAAACACATCTTCAAGACGTACCTCCAGGTATGACCTGCAGTCTGACCTCTTGCCTCCTGTGTCCTCTCTAATTACTTTTTTCCACAAACAGAGCTGTTTGGGGCTCTCCTCTCATTAGGCAGTTCCTGGAGGTTGCGTGGCAACGGGAAGTACAAGCTCATTAGTGCTGAAATAGGTACAGGCCTGTGTCTAAGAGAAAACAAGTTCTCACTTGAAGGAAGCTTTCCCAGAGAGTAATCATTCATGCTTTTCCTCCCCAGATCCTCACTCATTACGTTGGAGGCTTTTAAAAGTGAAATCACAGCGTGTTTTCCTTGTAATACCTTTTCCTCTTAAACAGCGTTGCTTTTGCCCTTCTAAGAAGCCTTTTTACTTGGCTGAACACTACATATCTTGTCCTTGTACCTGTCCACACACAGCACAGCCATACCCCTGGCTTGGTTCCAGTGCCAAATCTTTACACTCTCTGCTCTTTCTGTCCCCGGGAGCAGTTCAAAATGGAACTACACGTTTGCGTATGTAGGATATAGTTACTCTTACATTACGTAGTTCTGTCTATCCTAGTTCCACTTGCAAATACTGCCTTACTGTCCCTGTCCTGGAAGCTCTCCCTGTTTGTGGTAGGAGTGGCTGTGTGTGAGGCTGGGGGTCAGAGCAGTGCCTGTGTGATGGCAGGTATCTCCCGTGACTGACTCTGGTGTCTCACTGTAGGGCGTGGAGCTGTCAGGTTTATCCGCCGCCATCAGCCACTTCCTCAATTGCTTTCTGAGCTCCTTCCCAAACCCCATTGCCCATCTTCCAGCTGATGAGCTGGTCTCCAAGAAAAAGAATAAGAAAAGGAAAAACAGGAACCTTGGAAATGCTGATAACACCGCATGGGCCAGCATGACCCCTCAGGAGCTATGGAAGAATATTTGTTCAGAAACAAAGAACTACTTTGATTTCAGTCTTGAATGGTAAGCAGAGCAGTGACCCTGGCTTGTGCCTGGACTCACCAAACACCTGTAGCTCTTGTTCTTTAACAGGACCTCCCTTTCTGACTTGTTTTCTATTTGAATAAAATTTGTAGTCTTGAGAGACTTTTATGGGTTTTTAATGGAAAGAAATGGGGCAAAGAGCAGGAGGGGCAAGTGTGAGTGAAATTTGGAATGAGATGAAACTTATGAGGCAAAGGCAGCCAGGAAAAACAGAGGGAAACCTTTCCTAAGGATGCAAAGGGGAGCAGAAGGTGAGAAGCTGAAGGAGGTACAGTCAAAAGATACTTGTCTCTATCAGTGATAATTTAGGCTGAAGGGAGCTTCTGTTCCAAAAACAAGGACAGCTGCTCCTGTACCTAAGCAGAGGTGGGGAACAAGGCTGTTGCAAGGGATGCATTGTGAGGGTTAAACTAGAAGTGCCTGCTAAGTGGACCAAGAGGAAAACCGTGGTTAGTTGGATAAACCAACTTTGGATAGTCAGATAGGGATCACCCTTTCGTGTAAGGGGCTGCTCACTCCTCACGAAGAGCTGAAGGCATTCAGCCCAAACGGTGCAGTGAGCTTTGAGAACACGTGGAGGATTTCCGTAACGGCACTGCTGTGCTCTGTAGGCTTTCAGATACCACGGGCAAGCTCTGCAGTGTTAGTCATTGGTTTCAGTTAGCACCTGTACAAGGCCCTGTGCCTCAGGTACCCTTGGTGGAGGGATGTACTTGAGCAGAAACTCACCCAAAAGCTGAAGGTTGTATGTGCTTTCTGCAGTGAGAATGCTGACCAAGCAGCTGAAGTGTATAATCTACAGAAAATCACCCTGCTCCGTGAAATCTCCCTCAAAACTGGAGTCCAGGTAAGATCCACATCCCCTCTCCCTTCCCACCACGTTCTGTAATGAGGAACATGAAGAGGAAGTGTGACTGTGCTTGTAGGCACAGTGTGAGCCCCAAAAGGTCTTTATGATGCTCATGGTAGAATACAGGTCCCAGCCCTGGGAGAGAGATTTCTAATCCAGTTCCCTGGATCCCTTACTCTTAGGGTAAGGTTGCTGGCATCTCCCTTGGAGGAAGAGCCGGCCTCAGGACAGCTGCTGTAGCTTGTTCTGGCTGGCTCAGCCTCAGTTCACGCACACACAGGTTCCACATATCCCCAGAGAGAAGCAGCTCTTCGGCTGAGCAGAACAGGACTTTGGGGCCTTGCTTGGAGAACAAGGATTTCCTTCCCCACAGCACTGCTTTTCATTCCTCTGTGGGAGAACAACTGGTTGGAGCTGTCCTGTCAGGGCTCCAGCATGGGCACTGTGGTGCCATTTCGCCGTGCACACACGGGGGTCCACACCTACATCTGCCCACCTTTGAGAGCTCTGTCCTAGGTCATGGTACAGGAGATGTGTTGCCTGTGAATCCACATGCAGAATTTCCTCCTTTTCTTGCCAAGTACCTATGGAAGTGGTGACCGTGCCCTCCCCTCTTTTTGATTGCTCCAGATCCTGCTGAAGGAGTACAACTTCGACAACAGGCACAAGCCCACCTTCACAGAAGAGGATATTCTCAACATCTTCCCCGTAGTGAAACACGTAAACCCCAAAGCCTCCGATGCTTTCCACTTCTTCCAGAGCGGGCAAGCAAAGGTTCAGCAAGGTACAGACAGACTCTGTGTGTCTCTGCCTCTCGGGGCAGCCACTGATAATGGGAGGAGCAGGAGGTGAGGCATGGCCACCACCACACCCCTGCCCACCCCAGTTTGGTAGAGAATCCTGGTCTCCAGGACCATCTGAAAGGCTCTTGCTGCAAAACCCCCAGCAGTGAGCAAGGATGGGTCAGGGCAGTGATCTCCTTCCCCCAGGTTCTGGTCCTTGCACAGGCAGTGACCTATGGCTGTGTGTCCCACTGCTGTTCTCATTCATGGGCAGCAGCTCTCCAGCAGCGTTAGGGGTTATTTAACATACATATCTGTGTGGATACCCTTTCTTTCAGGTTTCTTAAAGGAGGGCTGTGAGCTCATCAACGAAGCCTTAAACCTGTTCAACAATGTGTATGGTGCTATGCATGTAGAAATCTGTGCCTGCCTGAGGCTGCTAGCTCGGCTCAACTATATCATGGGAGATTACTCAGAGGTAAGCAGAGGCTCCGAGGGGGTCTCCTCAGTCCTCTCATTCCTTCCCTATGCTTGTTCAAGCTCACGGCACAGTGTGACTTGCTCTGGGCTCTGTTCTGTTCAGGCCTTAAGCAATCAGCAGAAAGCGGTGCTAATGAGCGAGAGGGTCCTGGGCATCGAACACCCCAACACCATCCAAGAATACGTGAGTATGGGGAGCTGGGGGAACAGCAGTACCTCAGGGGTCTGACTGCAGTCTGTCAGCCTCGTGTCTGCAGCTGGAAAACAGCTGCAGTTCTCCTCCCTTCTGCAGTGTTCTTCCCAGAATGCTCCACTTCCATCATCTCTTAGGATCCTGCAAACTGAATAGCTGAGTGTGGGCATTATAAATATTCTGTATGCTCAGTAATTGCCCTGCTGAACCCGGGGTTTTAGTGTTTGTCTGCTGAATCTTTATTTAGATTCATTAATTCTGCTGGCTTTGGCCCCGTGCTTATGTCCAAAAAAAAAGAAAGAATCCCCCCAAAAGCACAGTCAGAATATCACATACGTACAGGTCAGGCTGGAAATATTCCGCAAGGGGTGTTAAGAGAAATTGAGATAGACAATAGAAATTGAGATAGACAATAGAATAGACAGCTTCCTCAGTGCTGTGTCCTCTGTGACACCTCAGTGGGGCTGTGGGTCAGCCAGGAGACTTGGACTTTTTGAACTGGCTGAAGTCTTTCTATTCATGTGCAGCTGAGGAAAGGAGTGAAAAGGAGACATTGGTTTCCTTTACATTAATGCTGGATCCCTTTTCTTGTCCTAGATGCACCTGGCTCTGTACTGCTTTGCAAACAGCCAGCTCTCAACAGCACTGAACCTGCTGTACCGTGCACGCTACCTCATGCTGTTGGTATTTGGGGAGGATCACCCCGAAATGGCACTCTTGGATGTAAGTAATCTGTTAATAGTCTTCAAGGTCCTAATCTCTAAGAAACTTCTTGGCCTTTAAGATGCCCACATGATGGCTGTTCAAAACAAACGTTCAGGCAGTGCTTTTCCTCCCTGGGTTGTTACCGGGTGGTTCTATCAGATGAAGGAAACAAGGAGTTTGGCCCTTTAGCTGGAAGGGCCAGCTTCTGTTGCTGGAGCTCTGTGCTGGGATACTGCAAATGGGGGTTTCAGCACCTGTAATCCTTGGGAAAATTCCTTAATTTAATATGTTCCTGTTGCCCTGGCATAAACTGGAGGGCTCCTTACCTCCCTTGTGCTTGGCTTGCTTGGGTTGAGTTCCATGGGGGTGGATGGTCCCTGTCATGTGTTACTGCTGTAGGGACGTTGCTGGGGGCTGTAGCCCTTCTGGCAGTGACGTACCTGGGTGGTCCTGCTGCTCACAGAGCAGGAACTGTAGTGTGAACGTGCCTTTCCCAATGCATGCTTGGCTTCTCTGTGCAGAACAACATCGGCCTGGTGCTCCACGGGGTCATGGAATATGACCTGTCCCTCCGGTTCCTGGAGAACGCATTGACCATCAGCTCCAAGTATCACGGCTCCAAGTCTTTGAAGGTTGCACTAAGGTGAGGCAGGGTGAGGTGCTGGGCTGGGTCACTGCTGTCAGCGTGAGCACAGTCACCAAGTGCTCACGTGGGAGGGTCTGATCCTGTAAACTGGAGAGTCAGTCTCATCCCAGCGCCAAGGTCATGGTGCAGCATCCAGGTTTGTAGTTTCAAAAGATGGAGATCCCTTGTTCTTAAGGTTAATTGTGGCATCTGCTGTGATACTGTTTGCCCCAAAAATCTGTCAAGATGACCCTGGTCCTTGTGGACTCCCAGTAGAAAAATATATGTGGGTAGTGAAGGTTGGAGCCAGGCTAAGGGAATTACACCAGGAGCCAGGGATGCTACATAAACACTAGTGTTTAATTGTTCCAGCCCTTGGGGAGGGATCTTTTGAGAAACATTTTAATGTGCTTTTGTCCTTTGCCCCAAAGCCCTGTATCTGAATAAAAATCCTGAGCGGCTTCCATGTGTTCTCAGGGGAGCTGGGAGCAGTGGCACCCGGAGGATCTGCTCCCAGCGCCCACTGCTGCAGTGCTGGATGCCCTGTCCTTGGGTGCAGAACTGGCTCACTGTCAGCCAGCCATGGCCCACTCCCAGTTCCTGCTGCCACATCACAGCCATCTGTTCTCTGGCAGGCTGTGAATCAACCTGATTAAGCACCTGCAAGAGCCTGCCTTGTTTTCCAGTGGCTGATGGATGTCCAGACTGGAGAGAGCGCCCTGCGGTCCCTCTTCAAGCACTGGGATGCTTGAAGAGATTCCTCCCCTCCCATGGAGTAACACTGCCAAAACCAGCAATCTCTTTTCCATTCCAGAAGTACCAAGGCCGACAGTCCAAGCCAAGTCAGCTCTCCCACCTGGAGAGAGCCCAGGGGACTTAGTCCCAGCTCTGCCTCAGCTCTGCCAGGTGTTGCTGTGCTGAAAGGGTTTTAATTTTGTCTGAATAATCAAGCAATGCAGACATCTACTTTCTAAGAAGCAGAAAGACCCCTTTGGAAGGGTGAGGGCTTAGTGCTGCAGCCTTTCTCTCTAGCTAACAAATCCAGCCCTGAGGTGTTCCCATGGATGTGCCTCTCCCTTCGGTTCATCACTGTGGCCTTCAGCTTTCCTGGGTGCAGAAGGAAAGATCCCCAGTTCAGTCTTTACCTCTGTAGGTCACTCCTCAGCATTCCAAGGAAAATCCAACCCAAATGAGTGTAGCATATCAATCCCTAGCTGGGTTGGGGAGAAGTATCTCCCGGGGTGCTACATTTTTAGTTCAAACACTGATGTTACAGTCATGCTTGCTGCAGCACAGAAATGTTTCTCTTCATGGAAGTGCCTCTAAACCCTTTTCCTTCCCTCAGCCACCACTTGGTTGCCCGAGTGTATGAGAGCAAAGCGGAATTCCGGTCGGCTCTGCAGCACGAGAAGGAAGGCTACACCATCTACAAGAACCAGGTGACGAGCGGCCGCGCTGTGCCCCTGAGTCCTGTCACTGCAGGGCCAGAATTGAGCAGTTCCACTGCAAACCAGTGCCCAGCTGGGCCTCAGGGAGGCCCTTCCCTGGCATCTGCTCAGAGCTGTTTATAGGAATCCTTGTAGGGTGGAGGCAGAGCTGCTGTCCTGGGCAGTAACTGCCTGCTGCTATGCCAGGAATCTTTGCCCAGCTTCCTGCAAGTGTGTCCGTGCTGTACCCCACGTTCTGGTGGGGCTGGGAAAGAACTGGCCCGTTCTTCTCATGTTTTGCACCACCAGTCTTTTAAAATACCAGCTCCAAACTGGTTTGGTAGTGGAGCTCTCTCATGGGCAGTGCCTGCTCCCACTCACAGCCCAGCTGCTGCTCAGCGAAACTCCTGCCCCAGCCCAGGGCTGTCTGAGCACGTCTGTAGCTGCACGTGGTGACTCAGCGCTGCTCAGCTGGCTGAAGGCACAGCCTGGTGTGGGGAATGCTGGAATACTGCTCCTGGAAGCACAGCTCCGTGCCGGGAACGCTGCTCACCCAGCAAATGTGCTTCCACTTGGTGGAAATATGGAATGTTGATAAGGCTCCCAGAACTGTTTGGTTGATTTTTGAATGCCAAGACAGGTGAAATCTTGTTCCACTGAGTTCCTGTAGGGATGCTGAGCTCGCAGCGCCCAGGATTGTACCGTGGGTTGGGTCCTGCTCTCATTTGTGATGTTGAACTGTTTTTTCCCCCTTTTCCGTCAGCTCGGTGAGCACCATGAAAAGACCAAAGAGAGCTCCGAGTACTTGAAATACCTGACACAGCAAGCGGTCGCTCTGCAGCGCACAATGAACGAAATCTACAAGAACGGCTCCAATGCCAACATCATGCCACTGAAGGTAACCTGGGAGCGCTGGGCAGTGGGCAGTGCCAGCAGGGATTTGTGTCCAGCTGCTCCTGAGGGACACAGAGTTGACACTGTGGAGGATGCAGTGGCTGTGCCAGGGTAGATCCCTCCTGGGCAGGAGGTCCGTGCCAGGGCAGGAGCTCAGACACGGTGTGGTATCACCGGTGTGGATGGAGCCTCTGCCCCCTCTGAGAGCGCATTCCCGAGCTCTGGCTGTTTCTCCTGAGCTTGGGCAGTCGAATACAGGTGGTGGCATCACAGGGTGCCCCAGGAAGTGGTGGGGATGCAGGGGCAGCTCTGGGGCCAGAGCCTGGCATGGCTCTGCGCAACCCTGCCCCGCTGCTGACTCACTGCCTGGGGGCAGGTTGCTCAATGCAGAAGTACTTCAGTTTCCTCATGCTGAAAAATGCTGTCATCCTTCACCAGATGCTTTGTTCTCCTTCCAGGGATGTTGTGGTTGGAGAGGCTGGGCGGGGAGCGTGGGGGTGGAGGTGCTGCGGGGGCTGCCTTGCCTGACATGGAGCAGGAGGGACTGGCCCTCTTGGGCCAAATCCAGCTCCTCCTACCTGCCTGTGCAGCTGGCAGAGCACCCCAGCCCCAGAGTGGGCGCTGACCTGTGCAGGGGGCTCTCCCTGACAGGCTGCACTCCAGCAGGTTGGGGAAGAAGGTTCCAGCTACAGAATCTCCTTCCCACGGGAAGGGCAGAGTGGGACAGTGCTCTGTGGGCAGGTTTTCTTCTCCCTGTGGAGAACTGGAACAGACCTGAGGGGTTCATGGCAGTGAAGGGAGCACAAGGACCTCGAATTGAGTAAGGAGTCAAGTCCAGGGAATGGGGGCCAGCAGAGGCCCAAACCCATAAAAACAGCCCTAACTGTTTTACCCTTGTTACAGTACTTGAGGGAGGGTAGAAAAGCCAGCACGCTTTGGAAGCAGCACTGTGTTTAACTGAAGTCACGAGGGGTCAGCGGGAGGTTCCTGCAGGGACTGGTGGGGAGCTCTAGATCCTGCTATTCAGCTTAGTGATGTGAAGAGGGAGATAATATAAATGATGCTACTTTGCAGCTATTCAGGTGTCATGTGAGCCTGAGGTTTTTCTCAACTGCTAGTAAATGGTGTCTGGACTTGCTCAGAGTCCTTTCTGGATTCTGACTCCTAAAACTTTTTTTCTCTTGTGGTGTAGTTCACAGCTCCCAGTATGGCCAGTGTCCTGGAGCAGCTCAACATTATCAATGGAATTCTCTTCATTCCACTAAGGTATGGTGATTCTTCTGGGTTGTGCCGTTAGAAATCGAGTTGTCTTTTCGTACTGTCTTTGTTCATGAGAGAGCAGAAACCAGCTTCGCAGGATTTAGTCTAGCAGGCCCTGATTAGCATCATCAAAACACTATAAATAGCAGGACTCTTAGATTTTTATTTTTTTTTATTATTCTAAACTGTCTCGTAGACTTCTGGTTAAAAATTTGATTGGGGGGTGGTGGAAATAGATGACCTGAGCTGAGACTGTGTTGTTCTAAGGCTGTAAATAATCACTGATGGTAAAAATGCAGCAGCAGGAGGCTGCCTGGCCATCACTGAGATGAACCCCCAGCCCCAATGATGGTGCCTCTTGGTTCAAATCCAACCACCAAACCGGGTCCTGGCCACGCTCAGGTGCAGTTGAGCTGTGGAGGAGGGCAGGTGCAAGGAGCATTTCCCCCTCGTTGAACATGACCTTGTCCCCGTGCTTCACCATTTCCAAGGCCAGCCTAATGTCTGCTCCCCTTCTCGCTTTCCCCTTCAGCCAAAAAGACTTGGAGAACCTTAAAGCCGAGGTGCAGCGACGCCAGCAGCTTCAGGAAAGCATGAAAAGTGGGGAACAGCTGGAAGCAGAGGATAAAGCTGTGGAGGAGAAAGAGGCTGAGCCAAGCATGCCTTCTGCTGCCATCCCCTTAACACAGAGCTCTGCTTAACATGTACCTCGCTTTAAAAAAAAAAAAAAGTTTAAACCACCCTTTTCTGAATCTGGCCCAGGGCTTTCAGCTGCCCCTGGAGCAGCTCCTCCTTTTTGACAATGTTATTGCACTGGTACAATTAATACACAATGCAAAGAACTAATCTGAGCAATGTAATCTGTCTGCCCAAGCTTGTGTCTGCCACACGAGGGGAAGTGGCCGGAGGCAGCACAGACCCGTCCTGGCGCGCGCGGGGCCGTCCTGCCATGTGTGTGTCCGTGTCGTGTGTGTGCGCAGCAGTTATTTCTACTTTGTACATATGGATTCCAAATGAACTGTCTGGAGGGATGTAACATTTCTCAGGTCATTTTTATGTTGACTAAGGACACTGCTTTGCTAAACCAGTACAGAACCAGCCCCATTATTGCTCTGCGTTCTTGTAAAACGTGGATTCCAAGCCAAAAGATTGATTTCCCCACCCCCCTGCCAGTCACTATCCCAGTCTGTGCTAAGAACAGCCATATTTGTGTCACTCAGATGACTGAAGCCTGTGACGTGTGGAAGTGGGGAATGTACAGCATTTTCTACATCAGGATATAGCCATGGGATTCCTTTAACCATTTTTTTCTACATTCGGTTGGCAGTTTAGCAATTCAGTGGGATTTTGTAACATTCACATTCTAATTTTCAAGGTAAAGATATAGATAGATATATATAGAGATATATATATATATATATGATATTCACCGTTCCACCTCTGCTCTGCTTGCCACTGAGTAACTTGGGATACTCTATCCAAAGAGTGAGGGCTTGATGTTTAAAAAAGCGCACAAAATTCCATTGCAGTGGAAACGCCAGTGCCTCAGAGAGGTGGGAATGCAGCAAATGAGTGCCGAGCTAAGGGGAGTGAGGAGGGAATTGTGGCTTTATTATGGGATGGGGGAGAGGGGAGGAAAAGTCAGAAACAGAGGCTTGGTCTCATTTGCAACAGCAGCTGTGACAGAGCTGAGGGCCCTGAGCCTGATGGAATAACAACCAGAAAGTACCAGGCTTTAGGGAGGGGATTTAAATAAAACCTGAAGTTCCCCCAGCACTGAAACCTCTGGCAAATAAATACTTCCTTTTCTGGAGTGTTTTGCACACTGGTTTTGGGACTGGCACCAGGAGCTTCCATTGCTGGCAATGGATGGTACTGAAGGGCAAGGTACCACTAAAGAAATCCTCCTCTCCCCTCACACACGCACATCCCCGGGGTTGTCACTGTCCCCAAGCACGAAGTCTGTGGCCGCTGCAGGCCCTGGGATGCCGACAGAGTTGAATGTCCTGTTTTCCAAGCAGATGAAGCTGTAGAACAACGGTGGGCCCGGCGCAGCCCCGTGCTGCCGGCGCCCAGCCTCTCCCTCCCTCCCATCGTCTGTCATGGGTCGTGCCCCGTGCTAATCCGCGCTGCTTTTTACTGACCTTTGGAGCCAAGTGCTGTCCCTGCGCTCTGTACCCTCGATTTCCTGCCCGACCTTACAGGTATTTGTAATTTGGGGCAGGGGGGGAAGAAGGGAGCAGCCTCTGAGGTGGTGGAGGCAACAAAGCAGAGTCTTCACTGCAAATGAACTTGCTCCTATTAGAAAAATTCTGAATTTCCTGGAAAGCAATCAATAAATGACTACAGTGCATCTTTCCTACAAGATTTTTCTTTTACTAGTGTCTTTCAGTCCATTAAATGCTTTTTAAACTGTCGTAGGTACTTGATTGTTTCTTTACAATTCGGTGCAAGGTATTGGTATGGGCACTGGGGCCAGCACTCCTGTTTCCTTTGAGCAGAAGCTGAGGGAGAGAACAGGTATGGTGAGCTGGAGGCTGTAAAACCTGTAAACCAGTACCCGGGTCACAGCCCCAGCACCCTCAGCCCTGAGGGGCAGGACCCACCCTTTGCTGTCAGAATCTTCTGTGTTCATGGAGAGGAGTCACTTCTCCCTCTTGCTCCAGGGGAGAAGGGGAGCAGGGACACCAGGGCTCTGGGGATGTCGTGGCCATGCAAAAACAAAGCCAAAGGACACGAGTCCTGGCTACTCACACTCCAGGACCAAGCGGCTCCGAGAGTGGTGCAGGCTGGTAAATAACTGCATTTACCAGCATCTGTCTGTACCTCTTTACCTCTTTTGGGGTCTGGGTGTTCTCATTACTCTGTTCACAAGTCTTACACAAATGTAAAAACTGGCTCAAATGAGCCCTGGGCCACAGCTGGACCAGAGGTGGGCAATGTTTGCAAAGCCACCTTCGCTCCTAGTTCATACAGGTCCGTGCAGCTCACCTCAGCCAGGTCTAGCCCAGGCAGTCACTGGCTGCCATCTGGGGAGGACCCAACCACACCACACCCACCAACGCCCCAAACCCCTACATGTGTCATTTCATATTCAACCCTGTCTGCTGAAAAATGTTTTAATGCCCATCAGAATATTATCAGGACTGGAAACAGATGAAAACAACCTCACACACCTACAGAGCTGCTGTCACACTGCATGAGCAACAACTCACCAAGCGAAGTGGGGAGATTCTTCAACTGCCCAGATTGCTCTTGGCAACTCGTAGCTGAACCTCCCTCGGGCTCCCCGTGACAAGCTGACTGCTTGCAGACACACGAGGCCTTCCTTCTACCCCTCCTCCCAAAAACTGCCTGTGCCACTGTCACCCCAGCCGGGATGGCTCATGCACACACTGGCTCTGGTAGAGCCCAAATTCAGTTGTTTTTCTCAAATGCAAGTGGATCCCCTCCAACTGTCCATCCTGGGCCTGTTCCCACTGACAAGTACCATCATGCAAGCTGCTTCCACAGACCTCAGTTGGTGGGAGTTCCCTTTCATGTTCTCCCCACATCAAGCCCAAGGGCACATCCATGCTCTTCCACTGAAGGTGTGCCCATTCCAGTTCAGGTCACTGACCCATCTCT
The DNA here is from genome assembly GCA_035584735.1 of Pseudotriccus pelzelni. Classification (NCBI taxonomy): domain Eukaryota; kingdom Metazoa; phylum Chordata; class Aves; order Passeriformes; family Tyrannidae; genus Pseudotriccus; species Pseudotriccus pelzelni. The sequence continues at coordinate 467,381 of JAWMRA010000048.1, forward strand.
AAGCAGCACTTGAGACAATTAAGGCCAAATTACAGAGAAAAAAAGTCAAACCAAAGCACACACCAACCACAAGACCCCAATAGCAGAACAAATGTTTCCAGAACTATCCAGTGCCTCGGCTTTCCAGGTACCCCCCTCCCCTGCACCGGACCTGTGGTGCCTCAGGAAAGCTGAGAGTGATCGCTCCAGGGACTCCCAGCAGTGCACAACCACCAGCCTCAACAGCTCCAACATCAAGTGCAGAGCAGTCAAAGGCAGGTCCTGTTGGGTCTGCAGTAAACAGAGGGTCAAGGTAAGGGAAAAACGCAACCAAACACAAACCAACCACGGAAGGGCAACGCTGGGACAGCCCCAAGCGGGAATCCCCCGTGGCACAGGCAAGCCAGGGTCCCACAAGGCTCTCCTGACCAGCTTAGCCCACACAGAGCACTTCCCATAGCACCTCAGTGCACCAGATCGAACAACAAAACCTCTCACTACTCCAACTGCCACCAACCCCCTCAAAACTGGTTCTCTTGTCCTCAGGTGAGCTCAAGTTAAATTAAAATTAGAGCAAAGGCAAAGCAGGTGCGGGACCAAAATCTGAGGGTGAAACACCAATAGCTTTTCTCAAAATAGTTTTAATTCTTGCATCCAAGGAAACAAAACCACATCTAGTTTTATATGCATTTAATAGTTTACCAATTGGTACAATAAGATTTTTTAATATGCAGAAAACATGAATAAATTTTGTTTTACACAGTCTGAGAGCAACAAATCTTACTGTAAAACACAGAGCAGTATTATATACATTCCTTTACCAATTTTGTTTAAATTGTGTCAATAGCTTCAGTTAACTCCTACAGCTAGAAACTGTTCTCTCCAATTGCAACCTCTAACAGTGCTCGAACAAACATCTGACGTTTGCCTTCTCCATGCTGGAATCAACTCTAAATTATGAAGATTTTGCTAACTTCTCTTCAGAATGAACTTGGGGAAGCCTGAGGGACAGGCAGGACAGGAAAGCAGCTACTTACATGACACAGTGGAAAGATAAAAAGGCCAATTAAATCCAGTTGTGACTTGCAAATCCAATGCGATTTCCCCGCTCCCCCCCCGGCCATCCCACCCCTCTATGCACGTGCTCTTGCTACAGGACTCTCGGTATTGATTTAATACACGGACGTTATGTACAGCTGGACACAACAGCTCACTCCAAGGGCGCTTTTCCTTCACTCAACTCAGCATTTGCAATATTCAAATCATTAAAGGATTACCAAGCCACCACTGTCTACAAAAACAAAGTGTACTTCCTTTTAAACAGCTCTCAGGCGAGTCAGGAGCTGTCTTAAGTGATTTCTCAGGCAGTTTCACATGGACAGGAGGAGGCAGAGGGCAGGCAGGGCCCCCATGCCCACAGCCCCCACTCACTACCAACTGGGGGTTGTTTTTCTTTGCCCAGTGCCCCGGGCACACATTGGTCACACCACACAGAAAAGCAGGACGGCTTTGTTTCACCTTCTAAAGTGCAAGATGCTATAAAACATCACCTTCCAGATTCTGTCTAAACCACAATGAATGTTGCACTTTTCAGCCCACGTGGCACAGCCCAGGCTGGGTTAAGCTCAGGGGTCTGCAGTGGCTCCCTGGTAACACAGACCAGAGGTGGGTCCTAGAAAGTGCTGCCAATTTTAGTCAGAAGTGCCAGACAAGCAGTGAACCTCTTGACCCCTCCAGTACATTTAGTTCATATTTGACCCGGTAACCTCGTTGTAGCTCTGATCGCAGCAAAGGCACGGCATGATCTGACAGACACAGCGGGGACAGTTGAACAGCGGTGTCCCAGAGCGACGCCGGGAACCCTCACCCCCCTGCCTGTGGTGTGGCTCTCCCTTCCAACCAGGGCTTCAGCTCTGGTCCGGTGGGGACCATCCCTGAGATCATTCCCTGCAGCCCCAGGAGGAGGCTCACTCTGCACAGCAGCAGTGACACTGGGGCTGGCTGTCCTGGTAAATGCTCGCTTGCTACAGGGAAAAAATGCAGTAGACAACTTCCACATCACAGGTACCTTTAATTTCTCATTCAGGTTTGAGTTATGTACATGAGGGTGGTTTACTTTAGACTTAAATAAAGTTTCTAGGTCCTACCTGGAATTAAACAGATGTTATTAATTTACAGTTGCAGATGCATGGAGGGATTTAAGATGCACTACTTGTGTATCTGGAATTCTCTAACAGGACGAAAAGCAGCAAATGTTTCCAGTCCAAGCAGCTAACAAACAAAACAGACTTTATTCGTGCATGCTTAACTGCAGCAACACACACCAAGAATGACAGAAACCACTGGCTTTAAGAGATTAGCCTGGATCTTAAACTGGCTCTGAAAACCACCATATCAGAACCCTGGTTCCTCCACCCCTTCCCAGAGGATCCCACACCCCCATCCAGCTCCTCCCACAGAACACCACATCCTTCTGGGGCAACTGTGGAAGTTCTTCCCCCACCAGTGCAGTGTGTTCGCCCTCCAGCCCACCCTAAGCTGGTCAGGGACTCTCAGCTTTAAAAGGGACAGTTTAAAAGCCACAGATTAAACCCAAAGAATAAAATAAAGCACAAATTCACCTGTTAAAACATCAGCCTGGTTCTTCATTGTATTGTCAATTTTAAAGTGGATTTTTAAAAAGACCTGGTTAGTTTGATAAGTATTGTAATTCTTTGTTATCTACAATGGAATCTGTCACAAAAATGCAGATTAAAATATTAATTTATAATATTTTCATTCACTTCAGATCAAAATATGTAACTTTAGGGATATGTAAATCAAAAATTGTGTACACCAAACAACATAAATACTAATAACCGAGTTGGGCTGGTTTTGCTGATAGGATTTGGGTTTGGTTTTAGTGTTTAGCATGAATCCCACAGATGGGAGTGGGCTTTGTTCATGGTGTTTTTCTTTTAGAGGCCTTTATGGATCTGCCCCGCCACTGTCAGCTGACTCTCAAGGTATTTAGTGCTTCCTTCAAAGCGTTTAAATGCGGCAGCCCAAGGTATTTCTCCACATGCAAACCCCAGGATGTTTTTATTGGAGCCACATTGCCAAGGTGAGGATCACCTCATTGTCAAAGGGTTTTCAAGGAGGCATTAAGGAAACTTTTGTATACCCCAACTTCCTGCCAGTGAATGAGGGAAGAGTCCTTTGATCCTGCTGTGTAATAGGAATTGCACATCTCTAACAAACATGGAAAGCAAACAGCAAGTTGGACCATGGCAGTCATTTGGGAGAGGAAGCTCTACTGGAAACTGGATCACTAAACTCTAGTGGGATGGACAACTCCTCCTGGAAGTTTGTCTAGCATAAAAAAAACCAAACAAAAAAACCATTTAAACTTAGTTTAACAGCACAGCTTAACCAATGACCAAATAAAAAATAAATACATTTATCACATCAGCTGCTACTAAGATTTGTTGTCTTATTTCAGGTTTACAGTCAGTTCTATAAATATACCAACCCTTGCGTGATAGGAGGCCAAAACAAGTGTTTTCTGTTGATTTGGCAAATGTTTCATGACAAATATTCCAGAGTTTAATTTATTTCCATTAATTACATATAAGGTTCAGAAGATTCTGAATTGCAGCCTTATTATCTAGTATTCTTAGAGAAGATTTATTAAGCACACTTAAGTGATGTTACATAGATACACATTTCTGAAAGAGCCCTACAAAACTTTTCCCAAATGAGGTCACCAATTCAGGCACCAACAGACAGCAGAAAGAAAAACAGGTAAATTATCCAACATAACGACACTGTCAACTATTCAGTTAAGTGCCCTATTCCAATCACCCCACTTCTGCCTTCTCAGGTCTGATGTGACCAATGCCAGCCCATGTTCTTAAACCTATGGTACTTCTAGACAACGTATGTAAATTTACAGTATACAATTTGGATTCACCATGCATGAATACTTTGTGTGTAACATTTAATAAGCTCAATCTACATCCAGAATAATTTACATGAAAGGACAATATTTATTTAAACAGAGCTCAATGGGTAACCATGGTATCTGAGTGCATCCAGAGGAAAAGGGGTCACTGTGAACTCCATCAGCGGCACTCCCACACTTTTACTGTTTGATCTACACTCCCAGTCACCACGTACGGGGCTGTCTTGTGGAAATCTGCCAGGAGACAAAAGCTCACATTACCAATGAACCCAAAACTTCAGCATTTCCCACTCTTACTGAATGGCGCTGATTTTTCAAAATAATTCCACCAGCTAAAGGCTGAACTCCAAACCTCATTGTGGCTGTACTTCAGTAGGTAAATTCTCTCATGCTGTAATTTTGTAAAACATGAAAACCTACTTTCAGTTCAGCTATAAAGGAGCCTTCATGCAAAAGAAATCAAGATAAAGTTACAAAATATCTCACACTGATAAAACCCTTCAATCCTACCCAGGGACAGAACGTCAGGTATTTACTAAGAGGTGTTCAAGACTCAGGAAACTCGAGTTTTTCTTTTTGCTGCAGACAGCACAGCATACTGTTCCTCAGGAGATCCTCAAGCATCTCGTATGTACAAATCAATGTGGGGCTGGCTAAGTCAGGACAGGGAAATTTAAGCAAGAAGAATCAGCCTCACCATAGGAAGGCTCAGCTGTAACTGAGGCAGCCCATTCCAGATTTAACCAGGCCCTGCTAAGGGTCTGATGGTCCAGCTCACACTGCTCCTCACCCCGTTCTCATCAGCTGTCCTCAGCCACTTCAGGGGGAAGTCAAGTCCTGCATTTAATCAGACTTGCCAGTTTGGTCAGGGAACCTCAGCAGCCAGCTCCAGGCTCCCTGCTGACCAAACTTACAGAGCTCTGCTGAAGGAGCTACAGACTGCCAGGGCAAACCAGAGAAAAAAAAGCAGAGAAGACTCAAAAGCACAGGCAGCTTTGCCGAACAGAGAAGGGTTGGTTTGTTCTGGCTTCACCAGGGCAAGAGGGAACTAATGTCTACCAAGATCTGTTAACACCAACCAGGAATGCCCAGGAATTCAAAGTAATTTTTTTTCTGTTTTGTGCACACAGCCCCTTTATTCCTTTTGCTGGGCAAGCACTGGCAGTAGAGCACTCCCGAGACTCCTGCACGCTCTAGTGACAGGTTCCAGAACTCCCTGGCAGTTAACATCCTTATCCATGTGCAACACTGGCAGGAGAAGTGGAAAAATCCAGCACAGTCCAACTCCTCTCTGTCCTTATTTGATTAACACATAGAGAGCACAAGACATCACTAGAGTTCAAAGGTGACTGCCAGCCTGGTGCTCAGCTGCAGCTCTGCCTCTGCCCTGGCAGTGAGCACGGGGAACAATACGTACCCAAAGAGGTAACAAAGTGTTCGTGCGCATTCAGAGTTTTCATGCATCGCTTGTTCTTGAAGTCCCACACACGGAGAGTCTTGTCATCAGCACAGCTCAAAATAAACTTTCCCCCAGAATGGAACAGGACACCACGTACCCAGTTATCATGGCCCACCTTGTGCACAAGGAGAGATCAGTGAGCAGGTGCAGGCTGAGAGCTGAGCATCCCACAGCTCCCACTACAGCACACCAAGGGACCCCCGCCCTGCCCCACAAGGACAGCACCGCACTCCTGAAACCCGTTACTACTCAGAGCTTATCTCCATTTTCTATTATTACACCTCTATCAGCTCTCCCAGCAATGTATGTTGCTGTCCTTGAAGGCAAACAGCAACTCTCATGTGATCTGCACTAGTTCTGCTCTCCACTCCCAGCACCACCACCCAGTCCCGCCAGAATCCCAGCTGTGAACAGCAGGCAATGACTTGCAGGAAGTCCCACACATGGGAACAACACAACATTTTAGAGGAGGCAAAATTCAGATCCTTATCAGCATTTCTGCAGGCAAACCAAGCTGCTCATCACACAACCTACACCACAGTACTGCATTCACACTGTGGTTTTAGAGATACTCAGTATTTCTTAGCAACAACAATATCTGAACTCTAGAAGCCATTAAAACTGCATTTCCAGCATTTGTCTTATTCCCATAACTTTGGCTTCTCCCCATAACATAACATGCAAGATAATACATTTCATTAAAACTGGTTTTACGTACTCTGCTATGACTGCCACAAAATACCAATGGACTTACAAGTGTCATAAGGCACATGCCAGTGCTAATGTCCCACATCTTAATGGTCTTGTCTCTGGATCCAGACAGCAGAAAAGGCCCAGGCTTGCCACTCTTCTTAGTCTACAGAAAATTATGGTTTAAGTTATGACATACATGGGATGGAGGGGGGACGTGGAGGAATCAAGAAGATCTCTTCCCAGTGGTATTGCTTCGTACCAAAATCAGATCGTACGACAGCTTATAGTGAATAAACCCACACTGCTAAAGTTGGGTCACAGGCATTGATACTAATGCTAGGAGATTTACACAAAAATAGGAATTAAACAATCTGTTAAAAGACATGGTTGTATGTGCTGCTGATGCCACACGTCAAGTAACGCTCTGAATACACACTTGCCTACTGCAAGACGTCCTCTGTTAACGCATACCTGTGTGTTCACACTCCTCATAAAACATCCTGCAAGGAGGCAGGATGAAGAACTTCTGAAAACTTCCTACTGTGAAGTAATTTCTGTGTGTGCCCACACCTGTCCCAGGTGCGCAGTGAAGGTGCTCCCGTGCGGGCTGTGCCCGATCCCACCAGCAGGTGGCAGGGGAGGCACCACCACAGAGCCCGCACAGCAACAGGAAGGAACACTCAGAATTTTGGCTGAATTACTTATAATTAAAAGATTATAAGGGTCTTTTAAGGATTCAAGTAAAATTTCACTGAAATAACCTGTAAAACCCATCACTAGACAAGTCCCTGTGTTCGGTGCAGCTGCTTCTCCCTTGGGTCGTCCATGCCCTTTAGAGGTGGAGGGGTGGGACCACAATCAATGCCAGGGGACCTGACCAGAAATTGGAATTAATGTCTAGTTCGTTTCTTCTATACTTTGGCACCCTTAGGAGGAAAGTTTTGCTGGCCTTCAGCAAGCCTTTAAGGCTCACCAGAAGAGGTATCTGTGGTCACACAAGTGGGGATTCATGAGTTATGGAATGCTTTCTCCCATCAAGAAGCGTGCAGCAGGACACAGCAGTTTGATTCCAGCACAGTGCACCCAAGGCAGCTTCATTCTGCATTTCTGACTGACTCCCTCCTCCTGCCAGCCTCCAATTGCTAAGCATCCCTATAGTCTTCACATTCTGCCAGAGCAGCTGCCTTCCACATTTTTTTGCTGCAATATAACACAGTGGTCCCATTTTCGCCCTTCCCAGAACAGAGCATCTCTCTAAAGTTCACTTTCACTAGTGCAAAGGTAGGTCCTACTGATAAACACAAAAGCTGGATCCTGTCAAGCCAAGGAGGAGATTAACTGCACATCAAGATGCTCAGCCAAAAGCACCCAAACACCTGCTGTACCTGCCAGACCCTTTGAGCCCAAAGCTCAGTCGCTGTCAGCGACAAACACCTCCCTGTGTGTGCTCGTGTAACAGCCTGGGAACGTTACCTCTGATCCCGTAGCTTCTGATATGGTGGAGTAGGAGCTCTCAGGAGCCCAGGAAATGCATTCTACCACATGCTCGTGCTCTCGGAGCTCAGCTTTGCATTCCTTCGTCGCTACCACCCACACGCGCACCGTCTGGTCGTTGGAACAGCTGGCGATCAAGGTGCCATCCTGGTTGGGCCGCACCATGCGCACCCATTCTCTGTGCCCCGTGAAAGTCTTCACACAGTAACTGTGCAAAAAAAAACCCCACAGCACGACTCAACCACTATCAAATAACCCATTACACATGCCTTAGATATTTGAGGACGCTTGACCTACTCCTAGTAGTTAAGATAAAATATTTTAGCACACACGTGCCTGTTCTGGCTGGTGATGGACAAGGCCATAAACAGTTCATGGAGAGAAAATTGACATGAGAAAGAAGTGACAGCTAAGAGACGACAAATCCTTGTTAAGGCAGAAAGCAGGAAGATCAGGGAAAAATAAAGTTGACACGACTACTTGCATTAAATAGGTATTTTAAGAACAAGTAGAGATTTACAGGTCACTCAGATATTAGAGACAACTGATGCATGAAACAAGCAAGACAACAAAAAAATAATCAGGATACACCTTGATGTATGTCCCTCTAAACTCGTGGTTAACCAGAGAATGTTTTCCTAACTGGTCCTGAGTTTTATCCTCATAGCTCCCAGAAGGACAACCTAGTTAGTTTCAGTGAGTCAGTACTAACACCTAAACCCCCTGTGGCCAGTGATTGAGGCAGAATCCTTCAGTGAATTACTCTAAAGGGCACAGCATTATTCCTCAATTCAAATAACGTCTGCTGACATTCAGATTCCTATGGCCCATTCCTACACAATCTGCTTTCTGCTCACTTTGTTCCAGTATTGCTGTTTGACCAAAAGTGCACTTACCCTGTCTGGACTTCCCACATTTTGATAGTTTTATCCCTCGAGGCAGAAACTATATGATCTCCATTGGGCATGATGGCTACCGAAGAAACATTATGGTCATGACCTAAAAACAAAATAAAACCTTTATTAAGTGGCACTGGTAGAGTTTTCAAAGGGCACACAGGACTTGTCATTTCTTTATCTTGGGAAAGTAGCTACAGCAGCAGTGCATGTTTTATGGAATAATCTTTGCATGTAAACTTGGAGTTTTATGAAATAACTATCTATATTTTCAGAACCCACACAGTCCAGACACTGAGCATCCTTTAAAGTTGCTTTCTGTGTACTTGGGTATATCTGTGAGTGGGTGTTTATTTTTGTAAGTCTCAAACATTCTCTGTTCCTACTCACCGTTCCTCCAAGGTGATACTAAAAGAGAAATGTTTTTACATAAGACTATAAAATAAATATTTGCTGTCAATATTAGAATCTTACAGTTGTGGTTGTTGCACTTTCCCATTTTTCCTAGGGCTTTGGAACCCGGTGCAAAGGGCAGTGTGACTGGACACACGCAGCAGCCACAACTCCTGTGGCACAGATTGCTCCCTTCCTGCAGCCCTGCATCAGGGACACAGAGGGCTGAAGGAGGTAATCTTTCACTGATTTGAAGGCAGTTTCATTGTCTAGTAAGTATTTAATCTTTAGTGCTAAAATCCCTCTAACTGTCATTTCATTTCAGTGCTATTATGGGATGCTTCCCACAGCATCATGCATAGCAGATCTGAGATGCCATTTCATTCCATAGATGCTACATGTATCCCTTATTTACAGAGCACTCAAAGCATCAAAATATCCCCCCTCTTTCTTCTGGACAATACTCTGGCCTACAACCCCTTTCCACATCAGCAGTTTTCCTGGATTAAAAAAAAAAAAAAAAATCTCACTTTACAGACTGCTAAATCAATCCCTTTATACCTTACCATGCATAGTTCTGATGCACTCAAAGCCCTGGAAATCCCATAGCTTAATGGTCATATCAGCAGAACAGGAGGCCAAGAGTTTGCCAGTGTGGTCAAAGGAGATATCTTGCACAGAGTCTGTGTGCCCCTTCAGGGTTCGTTCAAAGTCTCCTGTCTCGTAATCCCACACCTGACAAGTGAACAGACAATCTATTAGGAGCAGCCCATTACTCTTTGTGTTCTCCAGCCTCACATTTGCACTCTGCAGGCCAGTCTGACACCTTGTTCAATAATTAATTGAGCAAGAGACAAAGACAGACAGCCCTAAAAAGGCTTAACAGCATAGAAAAATAAGCATTCTTTTAATGTGATTTTGTTACTTATAAATTAATTGAATTCATGCATTTTGAAAACTGCTTTTCAGTTAACTTAAAACATTATAAACCCAGCAGGAGAACAAGTTCTATTGTATACGGAAGTCTTAACAGCCAGTACCCTTAAAAATAAAATCAATTTAGAAAACACCGGACAGAACAAATCCACTTTGTTTTTCTCCATCTCTTTCTGTGCCAGCTCCCTAACTCCAGCAATACAGCCCACTTTTGGTCGTGGGGAAAGGATCATCTTTAACATCCCCCTCACCATTCCCAAGCCTTACTGTGGCTCCAGAATTCACTTGCTGTCTTCAGAACGAAACAGCAAATATTCTGCATACCACAGAGCAATACTCAGAATGCTCTGGGTTAGGGGTGATAATCCAAACCCCTCTGAAGAGTTTGATACACACACAGACATTCACAGATTACAGAACTGCTGAGAGATTAAACAAATATTTGTAGTTAATAACTGCAGGAGAGCATGAAGTCCTGTTCTCACCTCCTAATTAAGTCAGTCGCCTATCATCTAACCACAAACAAAGCCTTTAAAACAAAACAAGCTCCTCCAGATTTTATTGTGTCTCCCAAGTACAAAATTGAGATATTTAATTTTAAATTATATCCTAAACAAACAAAAAACAAACCACCAAAAAACACCCAACAAAGTGGGTGTTTCACTCACAACAGAGAGAAAACCAAGCTGATTAGGCCCCTCCACAACATTCACCACACGTGGAGCTGTCACTGTTTCAGCTGGCCCTGTCTGTTTGCTGCAGAAATGGGAACGGGTTAAAGGTCTCTAAATACACGTTAGCTTCGTTCTTCCTTCAAGCCAAAGGACAGTAAAATACTCTTGAAGACATTAACTGAACCAGCATGAAACTCAAACTTGTAGATTATACACGGCACCATACTTGAAAGAACTGTCCCTACCGAAGCAGAACCAGGAACAAACAACCCTCCACCAGTCCAACACGTCCAGCCCGACACACTGATCTCACCTACTGCACAGTTCTGACTTATTAGTTCATTTCTCCAGAATACACACATACCTTTATTGTGGCATCCTCTGAAGCAGAGACCATAACACTGAAAACTGGATGGAAAATGACTCGAGTGACAGGACTCCTGTGCCCACTCAATGCATACTTCTCTGGAGGACGAGGAATCCACTCCTTAGGGTCTCGTTTCTGACCAAGAGGTCCACCTGATGTAAATTCTTCCTTAGCTTCATTCAGCTTCGATTCTAATTCCATTACCTAAGTGCATGAATTTTAAAGAGACTATTCATTTCTGGCTTTATACGAGATCTAATTCACATTCTTGCATTAATAATCCAAATCACAACTGACTCCTAAACTCGCAGTAAAGCAATGACTGCATGGACCCAACATGATTACCAACATTCAGCAGCATTGGTGTTTTTAAAAATCAAACCTAAATGAATCCTTTATAGTTTATTCTTTAATAATTTATAGCTTATTCTTTAATAATTTAATCATTAATCATTTATTCTTCTCAAATTCCCAAATATTTTCACAGGGAAAAAAAAGTTCTACAGAATCCCCTGTACAAATACATGCAAATTACTATTGTGCCAAACTACCAAAGGAGGCTGTGCTGACAAAAAGCAACGCTACTGCTGCAGGAATTGTGACCCCCCTGGAGCTGGCACGCCAACAACCAACAACAGAGGCACTGCAGGGCTAAATAGACCCTCGCTGTATTCACCTGCACAAGAGACAGGTCTTCATTGTTAACACACTGATTTTAGGCGGCTTTTGCTTTTAATACACTCTCAGGCCAATGAAGCACGACTAAAAAGAGCTTTGTACTCTCCACTTGCAGCAGAATCCCCCAAGGAGCCAAAGGCTCCTTCCCTCTTGGGCCATGGCCAAAGACAAGGGGCAGCACTGATTCTCCCTCTGCTGTAAGCCAGCCAAGCCCTCTGCACACAGCTAGTCCATCTCCCCACTCACCAACTGCCTCGAGGCACCTCTTGCCTTTTCAGCTTCAGGACTGCACACGCAATCCATAAACTGAAGCCTAGGAATTTTTACAAAGACACTGAGAGGATGGCTCTGCCAGCACTGAGACAGACAAAACATTTCCTACAACATGGATTTAGCTATTTTGCCTACTCAAGCCCTAAATGTTCATCTTTGAGGCATCATTGTCTTACCACTGCATTTGTCTGACAAGCAAAATATGGAACATTCTGTTCAGAGCTAATTTTTATACAAATAAATCCATCAGATCTCCACGTACCTTCTTTTGTAATCTTATAACAGATGTCCATTTTTTTTCCAGAAGTCCAGCATACTTCTTATCTAATTCTTCATTCTGAGATACATTTAAATAAAGAAAGAGGAAGAAAAGCAATACATAAAAACAAACATCGGAGGCACAGATGAGTAACTAAATGTGGCTCTTTCTTTCCATGTACAAATGGCAATCTCATACTAGAATAACCCTAAATTAGATGCAGAATAACACAGCCATGGGGAAATAGCAATGCCATGGTTTATTCCGTGGAAGATAAAAGCTCTGAGGACTGGCTACCTTGGTCAGAGGCTAGATGTTAACCTACTACTTTAGGGGCACTTGTAAAAGCTGGAGTTATCTGCATGAATAATCCTTACAAAAAAATTAAATCCCTCTTTGCAGAGCTACACTTGAGTCCTTCCAAATTACTCAAATAATGTCACCCTTTAACTTTTTTTTTTTCATTTTAGTACAGCTCCGTCCAATTCAGATTTTCTTGCAAAAAAAGTCATGTGAAACTTTTAGCAACAGCATTTCCTCTTTCCCTCAGGACCATCTAGCCTATTTAGATTGCCTTCCTAACCTTTGGGAAGAGGAAACTTAATTAGGTTGATAGATAAGGCAGATATGGGAGTGATATTAGGATTTTCAATTATAAGTATGGTATTTCAATTTATCATTTCTACTTATTTATCAGACACCAAAAGCAGACTAGAGAAATTCAGTTAAACTTCAAATACACATTTTGGAAAAAGAACAATGCAAGATTTGTAACAGAGAAAAGGCAAGGATTCATCCAGAGTCAGCACACAGAAGTTTACTGCTCAATCTGGCTGTAGCCAGATGAAATGCACACCTCCTATGCTAACAGGCAGCAGGTTAAAAATGATATCAACAATCATCTGTGACAAGGGCAAGTCAACAGAATGAAGCTGCGAGAAGTGAGTGGTCTGAGTCACTGGCATCCATACACCTTCCACTATGCCAGGCTGCTCCAAGCCCCACCCAATCTGGCCTTTTTGGGTGATCACCTTCTATGAACTGTTTTTGGTCTGCCCTCCTCCTACACAGTTAGCCAAAGGGTACACAACACACTCAGGCAACGACTCAACTCCCGATGCAATTCCAATCTCAAAAGATTTGCTGTTTGATAAAAGGAGAACACAAAAGCAATCCAGTTTTGCCTTCCTGTTTCTTAAAACATTCCCAGATGAAATCAATCTTCAAAGCTGAACAGTTTCAGACCATTTCAAATCTGGTTACAAAACCACTCGCTCAGAAATGGCCAAGTCAGCCAATGGTTATTTTTCCCTTTTTTGGCAAGGCAATAAACTGTACAAGTTCATCACCTCCAGTTTTAAAGCTGCCTGAGCGAACAGGTAATGGACGAACATGCTTGGAACATATGCAAATGCCATAAAAGTGACAAACTTTGAAATTAAAATAGAGATGAAGAATCTTGTTAGAACTCACCACATCTAACTCAGCTTCCTTTTTAAAAACCGAATACGCCTCCTCGTAGCCATTGGAACGGAGGTAATCTGCTATCGCTCGATTTCTACAAAACAACATTTTAAAAGCAATTTAAGCAGTCAAAGAAAGACTGGCATCACAATGTAGCACATTCTGGTCAGATCCTTGTCCACAACTTTCTGAAGTGAAATAGCAAAAAATTTTCGGAATTTACTCAAGATAAAAGTAGAATTCACAGATCAGTTTGCAGCCTGTATTTCAATCTGCTTGTCATAAATTGAGGAATTCCTTTTTTATGCCATTAATAACTTTGAAAATATATTTTCATCATTTCCCAATTCTATTATCAAATACCAGCAGTTCTACCAAAAATGAAGACTAGAGAGATCTAAACCACAACGGACAGTACATGATGAGCATGTGAACAAAGCTACTCTAAAACGTATTGGGAAACAAATGTTAATAACTAAAATTTAATAGAAATGCAATACAAACTTAAAACTCATGATCCCTTACAGTTCATCTCGTTGCCTTTGTGACAGCACCATCGTGGCTGAGATGTCAGGTTAACGTGATCGAGCAGCGGTTTCTCCTCAAGAGCTAAAGTCTTAGGAACCCGGGATCCACAATTCGGTCTGCCACAAAGTGGCTTAAATCACACGTATTTTTCCAGACGTGAAATCCAATAGGAAATCCAGAGGCATTCAATACAGAAGATTCAATCCATCTACAAGGAGGAGAAAGAGACAGCATTTGTTTCCTTGAAACAAGCATTCAGCAGGCAGCTCTCTCGGATTTACCCAAACAGTGGCTTTAAAGACAAGGTCTCTAACCCAGCACGGGGCCCTTGCAGGTACAGTGCTCCACAATTATAACAGATAAATGACTTCTCCCACTCCGGTAACACCGCCTGAGGAAGTTAAAAGAACCACATACTACGAGATGATACTTTTGCCTTCTTTTCAGTCACATGTTAACATGGTTTACCTACAGTTAATCTTTCAGCTCGCCCACATTTTGGGCACAGAAAATTTTTAAACAGCTCTTCAGCCTTATCGGAATGACCATTACCATGGGCCTGTTACTGCAGCCAGGCTCAGGCAGTGGTGTGATCACAACACATCTGGCAGCGCCAGCTAATTTGTGATGTGCCTGAAATCCGACATGTTTGAGATAGTTCAAGTGTTGCGTTGTGCCTTTCACAACAGACTCATTTTTCCCACACACGCTCATTGGTATCCTGTGATTCAGTTACATGAATGTGGTACTCTCAGTGCACAACCTGCTTCAGCTGGGCAGCTTCAACCTCCGCCACGGCAACATCACCAAGCACACGCTGGCAGCATTGCCTTTGCTCTCCACACTGCAGGGACCTTGTGTGAGCACCATGACCATGGGAAAGTGCTGAAATGGCACTTCTTGCACACCTGGCAGGTGCCTGTACAGAACTCATCAGTCACGCAAGCCGTTCAGCAAGTCTGGTCAACCATCTTTCAGCACCGAGATAAACTGAACAGACAACACGCAGAGGCTCAGAGAGAGCAGGTGGGTCTGTAAACTCCCCACCGAGTGCTGAGGACATGTGCTCCCACTGCCTCTCACCTCTGCCCCTCCCTACTCACACAGGCACACAGAGCTCACCAGCACAGCTCAGTAACAATTTTGGTAAGGAGTCTCTTTTAAACAATAGCCTTTGTGAAAAAAAATAAAGAAAATACTGAGCTTGCACCATTAACGACTACTTATGCATCACAGGGGATCAGAGGCTTGTTTCTAAACCTATCTAGGCTCTGATGTCTGCTTCAGAATGAGCTTAAGCTGAAAGGTGCTTGTATTCCACTCTGCTGGTGGATTTTCCACATCAAATGCTGCATACCATAATACTGCCCTGCAAGCTAGTTAAGACAGGAGCACTCTGAACAGGCAAAGCCTTACCTAATCAGTCTAACCTCTTCCCCAACAGTTCTTTCAGAAACAATTCAGGTGAAAACTACAGCACAGGCTGCATCCTTTCAGAGAACAGAAGCAAGCATTTAATTTGCTCTTGCCTCACATCTAATTCCTGCCAGGTAAAGAGACAACTGGGCTTCCACAGATGGCCCGTGCTCAGTACACACTCAGAGTATCACACGGAAATTAATGGAAATTTAGTTAATATAAAAAACCACCGTCTGCAGTGCTGAGAAGAGCCCTGGAGAGGGCGCTGCTGGAGGACGCCCTGCGCGGAAACGGGCACGGGCAGAGGAACGAGCCCAGGCCCTTCAGACACAACAGCACTGCTGGGAGTGCCGGAGAGCAGAACACAGACACAAACGGCCAAAATCGGCCTCTAGTACCGCCAGGGTAAAAACCGGAAGGTGGCGTCTGCATTATGAATCACCGCTATGCAGTGAATGGCCAGTAAATCCAGTGCACTGACTCCGGTCAAAATCTCAGTATCTCATCAATTTTGATGGGGTATCTAGGAGATGCAGCTACAGCACTTGTCTAAAAATAACAGCAACTGTGTTTGTAAGGCCATCCTTGACATGTCACCTAGTTAGAAATACATTTTCCCTCTCAAATGCAAAGTAATCCCAAATTCCTCCAGTATCCCTGACACTTCTCAAACCTGGGCTGCTCCACATTCTAACTCTGAATTGTCAGTAAGAACCAAATCTTAGTATTAGATAAACTGCAACAGCTACAGGGCAAAGCAGCTACTCTTGCTATTAGTAAATTACAGCTGAGCCACAAGACACCAATCACTTGATCTACGTATCTCACTCCTGTGAAAAGTGGCTGTTCCCAGCACCCTGCTTAGTATTCCTGACTTTTTAACTATAAAGCCACCTGAAAGAAGGCCAAGTCTTTTTAGCGCAGTCTCCTTCATATACACCCCAGACAAAAACAGAACAGAATGAAAACAAACAAAACCCATCACAAACAAACAAAACAAAACAAAAAAACCCCCACACTCAAGCAAAAATGTCCAAACCCCAAAAAGACCAACATTAATTACATACATGTGCCACCATGTGTACTCCCTCTTCTTTAGGTGCAGCAGACTTTGTGACATACAGAGATCAGCAGAGCAAGACTAACCAGTTCTCCCCCATCGCCTACCAGGGCTCCCCATGCCCACTGTTCAGCCACCAGAGGCAGCCAGGGGAACAAAAACAACCCACAAAGAACCACCACCTGTTCATTACATCTTGTCCGAAACTGGTCACTTTAGTATCAGCAGCTCATTGTGACTGAGGCTGTGTCAGGAGAGAGTTACATCTTTCTTGAAAGAAAAGATGCCTTTGCATGAAAATTTTACTCTGTTCTGTATTAAATACAGGAAAAAGCAGACTGGCCATACATAGAGCTATCCATGAATAACAGCTACTAATTAAGTATTAAACCAGAATGTGCCTTTTATTAATAGACCCACTTACACTCCTCCAAGTTGTAGTTTCTAACTTAAAACCTGTTTGATTCCCTATCAGTAGCCTGCACATATAAAAGCACTGAGTGGCAAACCTCTGCACAGGGACAATCTTGCCACAACAGAGGGCTGCAGGTGTTTTCAGCGAGATCAGGGGTCTTTGTAAGCTGTTTAAAACTGGGAGCTGGACCTGGCTGAATGGCTGACACCGGAACAGGTACAACACATCCAACTGTCACCTCTCACTTCTCCTGGCAGCACAGGACCTGCACAGTTTTCTAACAACACAAACCATTCCTAACCTAAACAAAACATCCTCCTCAGCTCCACTAACAGCAGAAGATCCTCAACAGACAACTGCACCTCATCCTAACTGCCCACCTGTCCACTCAGCTACAGATCAGCTTTTATACTTAGGACTAGTAAAAATATCTCAGCAATAAGTATACAAGACCTACTTCAATCCGTAAGTGCTGTAGGACTGAAGAGTGACATACTAAAGCATAACCTTAAAAAAAAGTTTAATTTAAATAGAGACAGCCAAAAATCATCATAGGACAGAATTTTTCCCCGCACAAGCTTCTGAAATATACAGAACTATTGATGAAGAGCAACAAACTGGGCAGAAATACCCAAAAAGCTGAAGAATCCTCTCCTGTAAGGGAAGGTAGAAACAGCACATGCAGGTTCTTCCGACCTTCTCATTTGGGGGGGGGGGGGAAAGCTAGACCCTCTGTCTCTTCACATCTAACTATCCCTTCCCATCTTCCTTAATTGGAATTCAGAGATTCCTGAGCTTTGCTGCACCAGCCTCTCACTGGAACCAGTTGCCCTGGCCACAAGCCTCGCCCCACTGAGGCCACGCTCACTGCCACTGCAGCGCTCCAAGACTGTGCTGGGTGTGCACCCGCAGCCAGTCCCACCTGGGAAGCACACACACACATGCACCCCCCCACCCCACACACGCCCCTTCTGCACCCAGCTGCTGGCAGGGCACCCAGCCAGCCTCACACCATGCTGGCAGTGGGCATCACTGACCTGGTGTGGTCAGGAACACCCTCTTCCTGAGGGTGACTAAGAGAGAAGATTTGACAGACAGCTGCTGCCTCCTGGCTTCAAACACTGGGTCCTTCCACTGATGGGTATCAGTGTGGTTCCAGTGCTTCCCAGACCACTAGAAAACTTTGCAATAACTTAATGAGAGACCTGCTAACCACTTATAAATGCACCAACAGCAAACTGAAACAGGTTCAACTCCATTTGTTAGCTGAGACAGCTCCACAGGAGGGATCCAAGCACAATAGCTACACACACAGTCACAGCAACGAGGTAGTGAAAAAATACTCACTTTGATTCAAGGGACTGTCAGAATTTCCTTCAGTTCATGATGTATCATGCCAATAAATGATAAGACTTGGCCCGTAGGTATTTCTATGGCAGTGTTCATACTTGCTTCCGGAGACATTTAAATATTATTTTCCGTAAGTATTTACCAAATATAATTGAGAAGCAGATTATGGAATCAAATTAACTCATGGGCATTTTAGTTCAAACTTGCAAAAAATACCTGTTCATGTACCTCAACTGGCACCAAGCAAGAGCAAAGTTACTCGAATTAAAATTCCTAAAAGTGCCCATTCTGTTCACATTAAAAAAATAAATTGAGTCTGTAAATTCCTTCTGAGTTCATTATGGTTTTACTTAGTACTTACAGTGTACTTAGAGTACACTGGACGCTAAACAGCACTAAAATTTGGGTTGAATACCTGTGTCTGCCAAAGACACTGGGCCCTGAATTGGACATTAAGTTTTTATTTATGTCAAGCGAATCTTCTACCCTGCAAACCTACCATGAGACTAAGTACATTTGAGGCCAGAAGTTTTTAGAATCAAACCCAGCCCGCTTTCTTAGTTCTAACTACTAAAATAGTGTCTAACTACTAAAATAGTATCTCTGGACTTAACCCTTGACTTATTGACTCCTTCTGTTAATTACCGCAGAAACACCCACAGATATAACAGCTCACCGAAATATATCAGAGCAGGATGAAAGTTTGTTATTTTGCCAGATTCCCCAAAGCCCTTAATTTCCTATTGCCACAGCTTTGTTTGGGAGCTGTAGTAACTCCGTGCTCCAGCTCTAACCGTGGGTTTGCCTGTCCATAGCAGGCCACCACCATCCAGCTGCTTCCAAGAAACACACACATTGCACTGTGACATAACTGAAGCCATAAACACGGAAGTCCAAGTAAACCATTAACCACGAGTTACTAACTCATGGTATAAATTATACCTTCAGTGAGATGCTACATTCCTGCAAGGTATTGGTTCAGTCAGGGATTTAGCTCCTAGAAGGAGCTTTTGCCCTTCACACAGCCTTCTGGAAGTCACAGCAGGGGAAGGCACCGCACTCAGCACTGACCACCTGCCAGCACACACCAACTCAGCATTTGAACTTCCCCACACATGTTGCCTTCAAGAGGCTGTTTCACATTAAGTTCTTATGAAGCCCTTCCAAATCCAAGCATTTTCATAAATGTATCCCGAGGTGCCATCACAATCAACCTATGCATCTTCCACAGGATTTTATCAGCAAGTTCGGTCCAAGGTTCTCCACTGCCTCTCCTTTGCTCCCATCAAGCATGTCAAAAATACTCTTAGAAACCACCAGCATAAGCAAATGCCTGAAATGTCTCAAGTGACGAAAAATGCCTGTTTGTGCTCTTCAGAAAAAGTCCCAGTAAAAGCCACTCCCAAGTAAGCTATGATCCACCCAACCTGCAGTGAGACCCCCGCTCCCCTTATCCCGGGAGCGACGGCGGCACAGCAAATCCAGCTGTGCCAACGCCTCAGTCACTGGCAGTGCTCTGCTACCGCAGCAAAGAAGTGTAAGAAAACCAACACAAGCACGGTGCAGTGACACACAGAGAGCACAAAGACACTGCGAGTTCTTGGTGAACCAATGTTCCTCACAGACACATGCTGGTTCTAACCAGAGTTTTCAAATCACCTCAGTAAAGCTGCAGAGTACTATGAAGATGTGTTACATTATAAGACCTTTATAAGCTTCAGAAGTTCCATTTCACAGGTTTCTCACAGCCTGAGTTACTCTGATTACTTAAGCTAGAGCTCCTTTCACCAAGAAAATCCTCATCAGCACCATAACGAGAGTGTCTCACCACTGGAACTCCAGGCTAAAAATCTTCATCATTCCGGTAATTTCAGTCCTCAAGCCTACAGAAGCATTTGCTTACCAGCTATTACAAAAAAACCTGTCAGTCAGCCTTAATATGTTCTTAAGCACTTTTCCTATCTCCCATAATTCTCACAAGCACATTTGTCCCTCCTGTATTTTGTTATTTTTCTCTTACCTTTTGAATTTTTATGGTTCACAGTTCAAGTTCTCCGCTCAAACATCAGTGAACTGTTCCATACACCAGCACCACCACCCCAGGTTCGCTCTGCTGCTGCTGTCCAGCAACCACATCTGGTAGCACACATCTCAAATACGTCCATGGCTCCTCCAGGAACTTAACAGTAAATTAATTCAATTTCTGCAGTTTTTACGACCGTTGCTTAGGCTCCATAAACAGTCTTCCCCACAAAAACACAAGCTAGGTACACCAAACACATAACTGTAGCTCATTATATTTAAAATTAGAAGAGATACATGGCATCAATTACAGAGCCAATGCATCAGCAGATACAGAACACACCAGCACCATGCAGCTCTGAGAGCTCAGCAAAGCTGTGAACTGCTGTGCTTTAGGAACTGTACATTTTTGCCTTTTTTTGCAGAATCCTAATACTTTTAATAAACTCAGCTACAAGACCATTTTCCCCCTAAGTATTATTACAACATTTTAAATAATATTATACAAGAACACTTATTGAAGGAGACAAAATCTGAGGTCACATTCTCAGACTGCCAGCTCAGGAACACGTAATATGAGGCACTTGGGTGTTAAAAAAGCACATGAGCCATCACCAACGCCAGAAACACACAAGCAAGTTCACACTGTGAAATCAATTACTTTGGGATTACTCACATTTTGGTTCAAACTTAAATTTTAATTTGCAGTCATTTAAAATTTCAACAACTCGTGTAAAACTCAAAACCTTTTGGAATGTCCAGCACACACTACCAACTTTCGAGCCATTTGTCTAACACAGTCTACTGACCTTTGAAGGGTTTTTTGCCTGAAAGAAAACTCCTCAAGGTTTCTTCTAAGTTGTTAATAAATCCAAAATCCTACTTCGATCAGCTCCCTCTCTTCAGGTAACTTTACAAGGGGCTGTCACTTATTAAGACCAAAGCCACCAAAAAGACTAATTGAACTGATACAATCAGAATTAAATTCCACAATTTTTAAAGCTGAGAAGATCCATTTGTGCATCAATAAAGGAGAAACTCTTGTTGCATTGTCTCTTGCTACATGGCTGGCACAGGAGATCCTTAAAAAGTTCTTTGACAGTGTATTTTGTTGCATAATGTATTAACAAGAGGACTTAAAGTAGTTATTTGGGAGTATTCCGAGACAATTAGAGCTACAGTCCTTATGGATGAACTAGACTGCAAGAATTGTTCTCTTACACCTGTGGATTATGTTGTTAAATTCTAGTAAGTATATAATAACGCGTCCTTCTAATTTAAACTAATTTTTAATGGTCTGATTTTGTTTTAAACTCCATAAGCAAAAAGCTGCTTTATCAAACTCAAGACACAGAATAGGACGACTCTTGGCACAAATGTACTCAAAACCAGATTCCACAGGACTGAAGTAATATCCACGCTTCTCGGGCATAACTATTAGGACCCGAAAAGGTTCTTAGAAATCTGTCTCTATCTGTTGATAGGAAAGAAAAACAGTAACAAGCAAAATAAAACACCAAGTTCCTCTCCCGCCTCCATCTTGCCCCCCGCCCCAGTAGAGCAGGAAAGCTTATCCACAGCACAGTCACCAGGGCACAGCCAGGCAGCTGCTCTTAGTGCAGCAAACAGACCTTATCCTAGAAAATATTGGAATCCATCACCTGCTAAGCCGGCAGGGATGAGTCGGAGAATACAAGAAAGCTACTCATTTATGAGCTGGGTTAATCTTTTTTCCACTTTTCAGCCTACACCAGTAAAGCTGGCTGAGGGATTACGACAGAGTGAGCTCCAACAACTATCTGATTCAGGAAAAACAAAACAAGAAGTAAATCTGATCTGAATTACAACTCTGAGCCTTATTTTTAATTCATATGTTTAGTAAGCCTTTTATTCTGCAATTAAGGAAGTCTCAAAATGCCCGCAGGTCAACGCTTTGCCTGATGTATCAATGTAGCATCCAGAGTACCCCATTATGTGTTTGTAATAACTTACCAAAAACATTTCCCATTTCAGTTCAGTTAAAGGCTTATCAAAAGAAATACATTTTTGACACAAAAGACATGAAAAAGTCTATGCCTATTTTCTTCTCCATTTCACCTACTTTTACAGCTTTTGCTACGGACCTGATACAGTAGTGTAGTTCTGCAAATAATTCAACACCAAATCCGCAGGGAGCTAGAAAGCAGATCAGATACAGTGCCTATGTTCTGCAGACCCAGAATGCAGGCTGTAATTGTATCTAACATGTAAAGGTAAGGAATGTCACCAACATGCTATAAACCAGGAGCAAGCTGGCTGCCACACGCTGCATGCTGCCTACAGAAACACCTGTGCATTTCCAAATCAACTCCTGTGCCCGTCTGTGTTTCCGTATGAGTTCAAGCTGTAATCAGCATTTAACACATCACTGACAGTCACTACCCACTTTTAGGATCATAAAACAACAAAAGACATTTTTGGTCTCATTACCTTCCCAGGCATCAACACTACATGACTTGGAGGCATCTGGACCAGATTTGCTTGGAAAATATTTTTTTGGGGAAAAAAAGTCTTTAAATTAATTCAATCTTGACATTTATCCTCCACGTATCACTTCAGTTTTGCAATTCTGATAGAGTAATTCTCAGGAGAAACATCTCGAGCACATTCACATCACTTCATTTCAGAGCCTCTGAGTTTCCTCCAGGTCAGAACTCCAATTACCAGTGCAGTCTACATGCAGGCTTTGGTAGAAAACGAGGGAAAACATCCTTCGTCTAACCTGCCTGTTCAGTTCAGTGTGAAAATGCGGGTAAATGTAGCTACCAATAAAGGAACAGCCTGGAAACCTTTAATGTGTGTGAAAAGGTTTTTTTGACATGGCCCTCTCCACCCTGCTGCCCAGTGTGCTGTGACAGCGGTAGGACAGCAGGGTTAGTGTTACGGGGCTCGATGTTACACGCTGCTACTCAGCACTGGCTCAGAGGAACACACCTTAGCTCAGGGTTAGCTGCGTGACTTCAGCGGGAGATTTTTCAGTATCATTACTGCTAGGTCAAACAACACATACCCATTTTGGGGTAGCAATTCTAGACTACTTATTTAAGCTACTTTCTCTCGGCCACCAAGAGAAGAGTGCCTGTACTCAGGTATGCTGGTCAGCAGCCAGGCACTGGATTTGGACTTTGTTCCTCTCAGTTCTTCCCCCTATACATCCCTGGCTTGAAGAATTAAGTAATAGACTTACACATGTAAAGGAGGTCACAGGACTATATCCAAATTTAAATAATTCCATCATTAAACCACCTGTAACACCGAAAACATGATATTAACAAAAATTACTGTAAACTGATTAAATTTATATATGAAAAATATCTGGAAGGAAACTTAAAGGAACACTTATGTTAACACCTCAGAAACAGAAGAAGGTCAACCCCACAAAAGAAATCCAAACAAGAACTCAGACAGAACTTCCACTCTTCAATCATGAGAACACTGTTAGTCCCTTAGCCTTTTTTCCAAAGCTCATTGACCAAAAATGGCTTAACTTGCCCAGAAGAAAAAAAAAATCCAAACCAAAACCTAAAAGGTAATCATAGTTGTCATATATAGCATCTTATTCTGTTACAGGGAACAGAACTCAACCTTTCATGACATACAAAAGTAATGAAATCAGGGTTCTGGTAGAAGGTGTCTCATTTTTCTTACGACCCATCTTCACCTGCTACTCTTCTGCCTCTAAAACAGAGCTGAAGGTGAGAGACAGAACCTTCTACCATTACTGATTTAATAGACACCATCTGTTTAAAATACATACACACATTAATGACATCCTTTTAATAGACTGCAAAGACACAGGCATTTAAACACACCAAATTGTTTATCTATCTCTTTCTTCACCCCAAAAAGCGGGTGAATTCAGCACAAGACAAACTGCCAAGGTTGTTTCTTTATGGAAGAACCAGTTATTTATCTGCAGCAAACAAGCT
Organism: Pseudotriccus pelzelni; assembly: GCA_035584735.1. Lineage (NCBI taxonomy): Eukaryota > Metazoa > Chordata > Aves > Passeriformes > Tyrannidae > Pseudotriccus > Pseudotriccus pelzelni. The sequence goes on from JAWMRA010000048.1 coordinate 491,651, forward strand.
AAATGCTTCCAGCTGATTTTCCTCTCATCTTAAAGAAGGATAAACTTAACACCTTTGCTTTAGCATTAAGCAGAAAAACAAGGCAGAGGCAATCTCGGGGGGAGACAGGGGGACCACTTGTCTAATTAAACCAAAAGAACTCAGGTTTGTGGAGCACAACAGGAACAATTAACACAGATACAAGAAGGAGGGTGTAAATAACCTCGTGAAGGCCCCTGTGCTATCCCAGATGCAAACCAGTACGGCATCATGCCACAGAGCCTGTCACCTCCAGCCTTACCTCACAGGAGGTGTGACAGCTGAGTCACCATCCAGCCCTGAGAACAAGAGGTACCTCTGAACAGCCCTTTGACCAACTCCCTCAGCAGACCTACTTAACAACAGATCCAAGGAAATTACAGGACAGACCTCTCTGCAGCACCACCTACAAACCTCAACCACCACACACTGCCCACCAATGGAAATACCTTCTCAAGGCTGCAGCATTAAAAATATCACGTAAGTCTTGCAGAATCAACAGAATCACAATGACAAAGATATATTTATTACATTTATTTAATCACAATCCTAATCCTAAATCCACAAGCAGCCAAGCCAAGCTGCAAGATTCACTCAGAAGCAGTACCAGTAAGGAGGAAATGGTGGAAATACTTCTAAATGTATTAACTAGCAGATACCTTGAATTAATAACGTTGATTTTTTTTTATATAGTTATACATGCATCAGTGCTCTTGATACTGCTCAGTGTGTCAATGCTGTGCACATGACTAGCTTTGAAAGGACTGTAAGTTTATAGTCCTGAGGAAACGGAGCTCAGCATACACTTATTTTGTAAGTAACATTTTTAATTTGAAATTTCCTGACAGTACGTCAGCATGAGGTGAAATGATAGGTGGCTTCCATGACACTGAACTAAAAGCAAGAGAGCCTAAGTCACATCTATCTAATCCCTTAAAGAGAGAGCAGAAGGTTGAAAAAGAAAAGAAAAAAGAACAAGCTTTTAAATTGACTGAATGAAACAAGCATTGCCTCATCCAAGTCCTGCCTCAAGGAGTATTAAGAGGAGGCCCTCCTTTAAACAACTGAGATAAGACACAAGTTAGCAATCCGTATCTGTTGGGCCAACCTGGAGCACCCAGCATCACCAGGGTAAAACTGCAACTCAGCTGCTCACCAGCTAAAATCCCGGTTCTTGCCAATGTTTCTAATATGTAACATTCATCACAAGGTCTCAGAACATGGTAGGAAAAGCTTTGTTCTAAAATTACTGTACTACATGAAACCCAGACATTTAACCCAACCTCAGCTCGGGACCCCACCAGTAAGCTGACGTGCCACAGCTCCAGCTCCAGCCAGGCTCTGCGCGTCAGTGGTGGCACAGTCCTGCCCGCAGAGCGCTGCCACATGCGCTCCGCCAGCGTGGACAGCAGTCAGAGAAGGAATTCTGACCAAACAGCTTTACGCGCTCGAAATTTAACTTTAAACAGGTCAGGATTGTATCCTACTGTAAATGCTTATTTTTAAAAACTTAAACTGAAGTGTAGCCTATTCCGTCAGACAGATCAAAAGACAAAGCAACATCACCCGTGAATAAAACTCCCCAAAACCACATTAGGAGCACCATTTCCCTTGAGTCAGGTAATAAAATAGCTCCCGAGAAAGCCCCTGCACCAACGTGAGGCTTCACCAGTGCAATACGTTTTTAGTAGTCACGTTGTTCTGCCAGTGATATTTAAGCTCTTGCAAAAGGGAGAAAGAGGAGCCCAGTTGTAACGTCACTGACAGATCTGCGAGCATGGACAGTGTGTAACTTACTACTGCTCTAGAACAAACCTTGCAGGAGAACCCCAGAATCATTCTGATCAACACACATGGTTCTGATCCTTGGGAAACAGCTTCAACTGCCATCACAAATCCCATGTTACAGTCTGGAAACTCCCCCACGCCCTACAGGAAATCTGAAATTATTATCTATTAATAATAATTAGCAATTTCTATTGTCCTCTTGAATTCCTAAATTTAGGCCTAAGCAGCTCTTATTTTCAGCCTGACAAGTATTTCAGTGCTTACTTCACAGACGTTTCAGCTGCCCTCCCAGTCTTTGCCTTTAGTTTAGAATATGGGCCTGAAGTTCACCAAAGCAGGAGAGAGCTGCCTGAAACTGAACTATTTCAATGCTGCTCCCCTTTGAACTACAGTAATTCCAACCCTCTGGTTCAGAACACAGGGCAGCTACAGAAGGTTGTAAATAGACTTATAAACACTGTATTGAGCTACCCTGAGGTAGCAGGGACCAGCTATTGTTTGCCCATAATATTCTACAAGAGGGTACAAACACATTATAATTAATGACGGAAGCTGGTTACGGAGTTCTTGATGGAAGACACAGTTACTCCAACTTGACATGGCAATCAGCACACGCTGATTCAAGAGCTGTCCCATCCATAGCAAGTTGGATAGACAGCAAGTTGGTGAGCAGACAAAGGACATAACTGAGCCCCCCGGCTGGGAGGAGCAGGGGAGACAGGACGGGCACAGGAGTCAGCAGGACACACAGGGCAGAGCTTGCATGCAGCCAGAAGGGGAAGCGTTGATGCTTTTTGCTTCTGTAGAAACCTAAATAAACAAGTTAGTCCTGTACAGAAAGTGACTGCCACCATTTCAAGGGCAAAAATCACCCAAAGCCATGCGGGGGCAAGTGTTTTATTGAGTTCTTCATTGGCCTTAGCCTGGACACGTGTTAAGACTCAGGCCCTTGGCACACACATCCACTGAATCCTGAAACATCTACTCTAGGTGAATGAAGTAGATAGAGCTTATACAGAAGCCACTGCCCCTCATTTTAATTCTGGGCCTATTAAACCAAACACGGTCTCCTCTGTGGCCATCTCCCACCACAAACTGGACTCCAGAACCGAGACCCTCATGAAAAAGCAAAAACTCAACCTGCTTCAGAATCATCCATATTCGGTATTGTACTTGTTCCAATCAACACTGAATTCAGGTGGGAATGCCATGAGGCACAAGTGGACCAGAAGAGCACTTCCACAAGCCGCCCTTCCTAGGTGCTTCCTCCCATCCCTATTGTATTCCCCAAATCCTTTGTTCTAATGCCTTTCCTACACAACTTTGAGAGCAGTGTCACCCCCGAGATGCAGCAGTACCTGAGGGGGACAGCAAAGCTCTAACAGAGCCACAGTGCTCAAAAGGGCTTCCCAAATCCTGAGATGTTATTTTACAGGAACCTGGCACATGAAGAAGGGCAAAGCAATCCAGTCTGTACACTGACAGCAGTCACTCCACTGCAGTCACCAGAGATACCAGTGATTGTCTTTTCTTGTGTGCCCACCCATAAGCCGGTCTATCCAAGAAGTTCCATGAAAAAAATAACAGCAAGAAGCCACAATACAGGCGTTTCTCTAGATTTCAGAGAATCTTGTGTGCAAAACACCCGCACAAAAATTATTATTCTTATCAAAAGCGTAAATAAAATAAATTCAACAAGTGAGTAAGTGGATAAATTGAAGCAGTTATCAGACAAAAAAAATCTGGCTTTGCAACAGTGACTGGTCACTTCTGACTGCCAGACAAATCAAGATCCACCCTGCAGAAAATCCAGCCTCAAAACGGAACGCGAGATTTGTTTCATTTCCGAAGGTTCCTGCACCATTAGATTCCTCCCTAAAGAAGAGACTTCATTGTTACGGCAATTAGTATTCCTCCACCCCGGCAAAGGGAGGAAAAAAAAAAAAAAGCTCTGAAAGGGTAATCGAGCCATTTCGCAGCTTTGCCTCCTTACTCCACCCAGTCTCTTCCCTGCTCAATGGCTGCTCACAGCATCCACAAACATAGGAACAGCAACAGAAACACGGGAAAACGAGATCCCTGAGAACAAGCCGGAAATTTGCAACGCATCTTTCAGTTTAAAAATATTTTCTTTGTTTAGTTCCCTAACACAATTTTCCTATTTAACAAAATGACTCTAAGGGAAAATAACATTCTGACAGCAGACCCTCCCTCTCCCGAAAACCAGCCGAATGCTGCACAATCATTTACAAAATGATCATCACTGAACGGAGGTTCTTTAACCACCACCTCCTAATGGCATGAACAATACTGTCATAGGAACGTATACTTAAAAGAATCACCACAAAAATACGTAATTCAGCCGGGTCAGTATGCCCAAACATTTATTTATAGTAAAATAGTGCTTATTAAAGGTTTTCAATATAGCTTAGATTAACCTTCCCCCCTCCCTGGTAGGTAATTCATTATAAAAGGACTTGACCTGCACCAACCAAGCCCACTGCTGCAGCACTGCCGGCGAGGAAATGGTTCCAGTGATACCATGGCAAAGAAAGGGAAGGTGTCACATTATTATTGGTATTAAAGGTCAAGTTTAATTGCCTCCACCTTAAACAGAAAACAATAAAAAAAAATCTCATGCCCACAGAACTGAGCAAACCCCAAACTTTCCAAGGGAGGCACCACTCCCACCCCCCAACTTCCATCAAAAGCTCTGCCTGCGTATAACCTCCTGCCGAAACAAAACCTCGGGAGTAACAATAAATACAGGATTTTCGCAAACCCGATTGCTATTAAAAGCTTTCCGAGGGAAGCCTGTACACCTCCAGCCATCCAGGCAGCGATATGACCCCCAGAAGGAGATCACACCTCCCTCGCCCGTTTTACTGCAGCTGGTTCTGAAGGTATGAGCCACCTCCTATCGCTGCTGCCCTGCTGAGCACTGCAGGAAAACGGGGGATGCGAGGCAAATGCTAAAACAACACCTACTCCTTTCCCTGGATTATCAATTCTCGCCCTCTTTTCGGTGCCGCGGGCGCGCTGGCGAACTGGGCCATGGCCCGACCCCCGGCCCTACCCCGGCAGAGGGGGACGGGGGGAACCCCCAGGAGGAGCCGGGGAGGGATGCTCGGGGTCCCCTCGGCGCACACGCCGGGCCCTCGCCCCGACAGCTTTTTTACGGCTCCCTGCCCCGGCCCGCGTCCTCCTCCCGGTATTTGCTAAGTCACGGGAGGAGCGGCGCGGCCCGCGGGGGGAACACGGGCCCGGCGGGGGCTCCGCGCCCGCCCCGCCACTCCCGCCGGGCCCTGTTTTCCTGCAGAGTCACGACGGGAGCGGGTCCCGGGGCCGCGGGCAGCGGGCAGGCCGCGCCTCGGCCCCCAGAGCCCCCTGAGGCCGGCCCGGCCCGGCGGGGGGGACACCGGGCCGGCCCCCCCGACCCCCGCCCCGCCCGGTCCCTCCTCACCAACGGGCGCGGCCGCCATTTTGAGAGCGAGCGGAGAGAGGGAGGGGGAGCGGGGCGAGGGCGGGGAGCGCAGGGGAGGGGGAGAGCGGAGCGGAGAGAGGCGGCCGCCGGGGCGGCGGGCCGGGACAGCCCCGCGGGGCCGGCAGGGCGGCGGGCCCGGCCTTACCGAGCCCCACCGGCGGCGCCGCCGCCTCGCTGTGCCG
>JAWMRA010000048.1:497264-533524 GCA_035584735.1 Pseudotriccus pelzelni
GTCAGAGGCGCCGCGGCCGCCGGGAGGGAGGGCGGGAGCGGCGCGGCCGCCGCGGCGCTGCGCATGCGCGTCCGGGGGCGGGGACGGCCGCCCGCCGCCATCTTGGGCGGCCGAGGCGCGGGTGCGTCTCCCGGCGTGCCCCGCGCGCGCCTCCCGGCGTGCCTCGCGCGCGCCCCCTCACGCCTGAGGGGGCCGGGAGCGCACCGGGAATAGAGCGGGAACACACCGGGAATACCGGGCACACACCGCGAGCGCAGGGCACACCGCCGACACCACCGAACACATGCTGGGAATAGTGGGAATACCGGGCAGACACCGGGAATGCAGGGCACCGCGTCCCCCCCCTCCAGCCCTGGCCTCCCGCGGGCACCGGGCGCTGTGGCGTTTCGCCCCCAGGCCGCGCTCCCGGGACAGCCCTGCTGAGCGGTGACCTTGTCCCGCACACCTGGGGTCACCGGGATCACACCTGTCCGTGTGTCGGGAGCTGCTTCTCGCGGGGCACCTCCTCAGGGCCGGTGCGGGAACAGTCCCGCTCTACACCTGCAACTGAGCGTTTGCCTTATCTACGAACCCCACCGAGCTGCAGCTCCGAGCGTCCCTGGTGTCACGGAGCGCTGCTCCCGCTGGGGTTCGACCCTCGTGCTCACCAGGACAGCCCTGGAACACCGGGCCCTGCCTCCCTCCGGTGCCGCCCAGCAGCACGGCCGAGCACCCGCGCCCACCGAGTTCTCCCCTCCCTTCACCAGCTGAATCCCCGCGGTCCCTGGGGGTTGGCTGGAGTGTCAGGGATAGCGGTGCCCGCTCAGGGGTTCTGCTCGGTGAGCACCAGAGGTGGCCTGACAGAGGCCCCAGCCCGGCCCCTGCTGCTGGCCGGGAATGCCGGAGCGGAGCAGCGGGAGCCCTGCAGCTCCGGGACAGGGACCGGTCTGAAAAGCTGACCCGAGGGAAGAGGTAATTCCACGTGTAACATTATCTAGAGAGCAAAAGCTCTCTGAGAAACTCCAAGGGACACTGGAAATTTCGTTATCAAAAGCTGTATAGTCTTATCTGTTACTCCTGCAAGCAGCAGCAGAGATTACTAACATAAGCCTTATGTAATGGATCCCCGTGTGGGTGCCCAGGGCACCTAAGGGTGCTGGTGTCAGCATCACCTGGGCTGGGCCATGGGCGCTCACTTGCCCTTGTTTGTGTTATTTTATACCACAATGGACAAGAGAGGCCAACCCCACACAATGCAGGGCTGCCAAGGCAGCCAGGGAAAATTTTTTACTTATTTTTTTAATTGGCTAGATTCCAAGTCTTAGATCCATTTAAAACTTGAAAATTTCTCACCGTTCACACCTAGGGATGGTGATACTGCAGACATTCCCGAATAGACTGGTGATGTGCAAAATGGACTAAAAGTGAAGGGTAATTCAGTTTCAATATAGTGATTTCTTCAGTATACTGAAACTTTTCAGTGATGAATTTCTTCACCGAAAGGGTGGTCACCATTGGAAGGGGCTGCCCAGGGAGGTGGTGGAGTCCTCATCCATGGAGGTGTCCAAGAAATAACTGGACATGGCAGTCAGTGCTCTGGGATGAGTGACAAGGTGGGGATTGGGCACAGAGTGGGCTCAATGGTCTGGGAAGTCTTTCCCAACCTTCATGATTCTATAATTAATATAATTAATTAATGATGAGACAAATAGTTGGACAAATCAGTGGGCCACATTTCTAGCGAGGAGCCAATGCTGTGTACATCTGACCCATTTGTTAATGAAAAACAATCAACCCGGAGGAGCACATGTCAGCATCCTGTACCAGCATGTCAAGGACGTGTTCAGAGGATTGGGTCTGGCCATACCCTTTTGAGGATTTTTCCACCTCCTATTTCTAAATCTCTGTGCTGACCACTGGCAAAAGCCCTTCCCTTCTGTGGCAGAGAAGATTCCTGATTCCCATGTGAGGCACTTGTCAGGGGTATTTCATAGACACGTCAACATAAGAAGCACAGGGGACTGAGATTTAGGGGAAGACTTTCAAATGGTTGCCCAAATTACTTTGGCTTTACTTCCATTTGTTTGCAAAGCAGGCAAAACTGCTTTGACAGCCTCAAAATTCTAGTCTATCACATATTTTAGGGTGTGTACTCAAGCAATAATTAGCATCTACCCAAGAAATTAAATCTGGTTCAGAGATTAATGAATTTTCCAAAGATCTTTAGGATGTTTTAGGACCTAAATGCCTTTAGGACAAGCATTTTATTCTCCTTTTACGGCTGGCCTCCCTTGTAATATCATTGCTTGATACTGGGATGGAAAAAAATCCCAGGTACTAGCACAGCTTAACTGCAAGGAGTCCCAGAGCCCATTTTTCTTGGTCATTTCCTTGATTGTCACCAAGAACCTCCATAACAGTGAACACAGACCCTGCACCATGGCAGGGAGGTGCAGATCCAAATTGCACAGCTCCTTCTGATTCCAACTTCAGATTTTCCTTCAGGATATTCCTAAAGTCAGGATTTGCAGCCTGCACAGCCCCTCTGCGGTGTGAGCCAGTCTTCTTCAGGGGAGCTTTTGCCATCTGGGGTGGCACACACAGAGATAGCTACCACAGCTGAGATTATGATTCCAAGCGTTCCATCAACCCTTGCCACACGCTTCCTGCTAAACACGGAAACTGGAGTCATTGATAATTCATGTGTTGCCTCTGAATGAAAGTTGTCATTAATATTCTACGCGTGTACATATTTGTGTAGCAACGCACCCGCAGCGACTGTTCCACTGCAACCAACTCGTGTACACGTTTCACATCCGCCGCGGTGCCTGACCTACAAAAGGCACGAGCTCTTACAGCCACAGACCTCTGGGAGAGAAAAAGTTGCACAAAAATGCCTCCACAGATTTGAACTGAAAGAGCAGTGCGCTTTTAGTTTGGGACTGAATTCTGGTGACACAAATACTGTTATTACAAGGTGCCTAAGCACATGCCAAAAGAAAATTAACTTCTAGCTGTGTCTTCTTGTTCAATTTAATGAGTCAATGGGCATGTCTACCTGTGTCATTAACCCTGTCACAGGAATAAATCGCAAGAAATTAGGATTATTTTCTTCTTTTTGTTCACTAGTGAATAGTGACTTTTCTGTGGCTCAAGGAAGACCTGGCTCTAGAACTGCAAATTGTCCACTTTATTGTTTATATAGGTGCAAAAGTTTTAGCAATCCTACTTCCAGTACTCACGTAGCCTTTCCTCAACATTAGGAACATAAAGAAGAGGGCAATCTGTGTGTCCCTCTCTACCTGACATTCTTAATAGCATTAAAAAGAAGAGATAAAGAAATCCTGTCTCTGAGGTATCTCAGTGTTGGGAAGCTTGTCACTGTGCAAAGTCTTCACTTGTTGCAGTAGAATTTTTCATTGAAGTGAACCTCTTTTCTAATTAAGTGTGAAGAAAATGAAAATTAGATTTTCAGCAAGTGTTCTGGTTTTACTGCTAGAAATTCCTATGCCTGTTTTTATTCCATTTTGCTTCTCACCTGGACAGCTGATCATGTGCACTTTATAAGGAGTTTCTGTTACTGTCAATGACAATGTATTTCTATATCTTGATTCAACAGTCTTTGGTTAGCCTTTGATAGTTCAATAGTATTCTGATGGATACTACTTTCATGTGGTTTAAACTCACATGTTAGTTCAGGAACTGCAAGTAGCATTTCAGTCTCTTATCAGTTCTGTTTTCACTAGTGAGGCCCTGACACAAACCTGGTTGCTCACCCCTGTGGTGCTCATCCTCGAGGCCCTGACTGCCCTGGGCCTGGTTCCCCTGGTAGTCCCAGTTCATCTGCTGGTTCTTCTGTGTTTTTGTGAAGCTGCAATCAGTGTCTGCTCAGCCTCACATTCACCCGCTCTGGCCCCATTCAGTGGGATGTTAAAAATATCCTTTTTTTGTGAGGCTGTGAAAGCAGGTGTTGCATGTAACAACTTTGACCTTTAAAATTTTAAACTTGTTAAAATTTTTAATGTAAGAGTATTAATTGGAGGTATTTATTGCCATACAGGAAGATGTTTTCTGTTCCCAAAATCTTAAAATTTATGAGAATTACACTTATTCAGGGACAAATATACTTATTTTAAAAGCTTTCATTTAATAGTTTCAGCAAATTATTCCTTGTATCTTCAAAATGTTTTTCTAAGTTACGGTGAAGACCAGTAACATGCACATTCCTAATAAAAAGGATGATAATGCAGTGCAGAGATAATAAAGGATCCACCTTTTAATCTAATTGGGCATGCACTTTTGCCTGCCAAAGCTGCACACAGGTCTCATGCTAATGCTGCAGCTGAACATGCAGATTAGGTCATCATGGCTCCTGTAGCTAACTAGAATAATTTGTGCACGAGTACCTGATTTGCATAGAAAACTGCTGCAAAGGCCCGTGCTGGCATTTGGGATCCGATTAATTGTCCCAGATGTGCTGCACAGCTGCAGTTCAGCAGTTGGATGGACTCCAGCACAGGCCTTGTCGTACCTCAGTATCCCCTGTCCACTCGCCTGTCACCTGTAGGAGTCACACTACAGGTGAAATAAAAAAACCTACCATTGTTAGAGGCAGTGATATAATATTGCTTCCCAAATTTGTATCAAAGTAGACCAAGCAGATAAAACCTAAGAGTTGGGGGAAATAGGCCAAAGCACATGAGTGTGAGGCAGTAGTGTTAAAAGAGGGGAGCGCAAACTAGTGTTGATGTACTCTTAATCCACAGTTATCCCAAATTTGGGTTAAACTGCCTTCTGGAGAAGTTTCTAGGGACCTTTTCACATTGAGGTCTTTACCCTTGGTCACTAGAAGCATTTCTCCTTCTCCTGGGTTTCTGTTTTGAAAAGGATGAGATAAACGTTTCTTGCCCTGTGTATCACTAGCAGTGCTGCTGAGTCAAAAGCACAGTTGAAAACAAAGCAAATGTGATGCTTTTTTAATTCTTCAAATTCCATTGCTAATTATAGTGATGTGTAATCATGTATGTTGTTACTGCTGACACTATCCACCCCTCTTCTAAATTCCTTTCACTATATTCCTTTCCACTTGCAATAATAAAGCCCTGCCAGCAATCCTAAGTGACACTGCTTGCATTTTATAGAATCAACATAGAGTATAGAGAGAGAGTGTATATACATTTTTATATAATCATCAAAGGGTGTTATTATTGCACTCAGCCTAAAAGACATTCTTGTGTTATTCTTCGTGCTTTTATAATTCCATTGTTTATATATAACACATAGAATTCTGGAATTTGCTTCTAAGTGAAGGGTTTCTTCCCTCTGAGTTATTTCAGCCATAGGTATTGCTTTGCTATTGCAGAGTCATGAGCAGCTCTTTAAAGTTCTGCTTTTACAGCACAAAGCTGTTGTTCAAGATGCTGTAAAACATCAGGGAAGTGTGGCCTCTGCCCAATGGATGCTGCAGCATTCCAAACACGACTTTATGGGACATGTGTCTTTATGTAGTGGACCCATGAAGACTGGAGAAGGATGTTGCTCATAATGTGATTCCATTAGAGATGTGGGAAGTGGGAAGAGCCGTGTAGGACCCGTGTGCAGGGCTGCCCCAAAGGGAATGATGCAGTGACTGCACTGGGCTGTGCCGTGGTGACCGACCCTTGCTGTGCTCCGCAGGTCCAGCCCTGCTGCTGCTTCTCCCGCCGGAGGATGGACTTCACAGCTGAGGTTACTCACACACTGCAGAGGAGCTTGTAGCTACAGGCTGAGGTATGCAGGGAGCCTGGTCAATGCCTACTGGGAAAATGACTTTAAACTGCTAAACAACAATATAATCCTGAACAGAAATATTTCCTCTTACAGGCAAAATTAATGCTTTTTTCCTAATGTGCAATCTGTTTAGCTAACAAACCTGTACCAGCTTTAGTAAACTGACAATCTATTCTCCCATTAAAAACAGCAACATTTTACTAACAAGTAGAACTATTCAAAAGCGTAAATGCCATACTGATGTTTCATTTTTTAAATTTTACAATATTTATTATGAGCAGAAAATGAGAATTCTCTTTTAGATTAGAAACTGTTGTTTCTCAGCAACATCATGGATATTATTGGCCTAACTTAGAAGGCCAAGGAGTTGAAATAGGTGTGTGCTGAGAGCCCCATCAACTTCTGAGAGGCTGGTCCAGGTTTCTTTCCAATTGGAATATTGCAGCTTCCCCACAAGCAGGAGGTAGGTGGCTCAAATGCCATGTGATTCATGGCCATAAGAATGCACCACCACCACCACCCCATGCACAGATACACACCCTAGTCAAATTATACATTTGACACATTCTGAAACTGAAACTTTTGGCAAGCAATTACTCGCATTAGTGATGCCGTGATTCACTGTGGTGCTGGCTGGTGATGAAACACTGCAGGGCTGCTCCTCATGGCACGTGGCACCAGCAAAAAGGAACCTTAGCCTGCCTCGTTACTACTGGTTTCCCTCTGGAGAACAGCTATAATTAATATTATTTTATCCTAAGTGATTGTGAAGAAGGACAACTTAGAGACATCACCTGTCACAGTAGGTATTTTCTAGTAAATTTACTGAAAATTGTAAATGGAAGAGGTCTGAGATTTAAAACTTTTGTCAGACAACAAAGACACACACAGGACGGGGCAGAGCTTGCTGTGGCTTTTGGGGAGCTGCAGCTGCTGCCCAGGGAAGTGCAGCTTTGGGACCTATAAAGGACAGAGGCAGTGAAAGGGTTTGTTCTGTGGTGCACAAACACAAACACTGCTTTAGTCAATCCCTTCTGGCTGGAACTGTAATTCTGAATAGGGAGGCAATGGAAAGAAAGAAGGAACATCTATCCATATTTGGAGAAGTTACAAATTCTTAACACTGATACACTGTGATGTCCTGTGCTTTGTTCTCTCGGGAACTCCTCTTCCTTGGGGCCAATCATTTCATGTCTCTTGAATACTTCTTAAAACATTTCCAATGCCAGCATTATTCATTCATGTTTATGAAGTCTGTTTGTATTTGTGCTTTAGTAAATGTCACCACAAAAATAATACTATCAAGTACTGGAAAAAATCTCTTCCCAAACCAGTGGTGAAGCTCTTGGTGACTGTGATGGAATTAATCATCCAACTGGTCTGCAGTGTTTATAGCGGACAGTGACTGTGCCTCCACACTCTGCTGGCTGCAGATCTCCCTCAGACCTTTTGTGTACTTCTGTTATTTGTTCTAAGCACCATTTAGTGCCCTCAGTGACCTCATTATATTTATATCTATAATCAGAAAAAGATACATTTTAGGATGTGACATTTTTGGCCAGGTTAGAGAGCGCACTTTATTAAAATTGCTTTGGAAAGGATACATTGCCCCTCACTCTCCACTGCATTTTCTGTATTCTTTCCAAATAGGCAGCTCTAAACAAATTTCATTAAATTAATGTGTATTGCCTTAAAAATTTATAAAAGACTGAGTTCTGTGATTTTAAGAGCTCTCTATGAAAAAGGGAGTAGAACTTTACCTGAAGGTAAAAAATCAGCATCCAACCGTGACATAAGAATTTGCAGGCAAAACTTCCACTGGTGCCAGTTAGAGCTGCACTGAAAGGAGATGATAGTTATGTAATAGAATGTTTTAGTGAATAGTTTCACAGTTCAATAAATTATTATATGACTGATAGAGACATGGGGCAGAGCGGGCTCAGCAGATGACAGGACATGATTTTCAGTGTTTACACTTTATTTTACACCAGTACGCCTTCTATTTTAGCCAGGAATGATCTACAGCTGTGACTAGGAACAAGATGTGAGACTGAAATTGTAAAAATGACAGTTGTGAGGTTCAGTTTGTTCTCGTTTTAAACCACAGTGATAGCCTTGGTTAGAGATGGTATTAATAAATAACGACAGTCCTTATTTGGAATTGAGAAGGATTTCTAATTGAGAATGATTTAGTAATTCTTAAAAACAGGGGAATAAACTCCTCTTTGGTTCATTTAGGGAGTCCCAGTAGATTTCCATTTGGCCTGGAGAGTTTTCTCTGTCCCCGTTTTCAGGCTTCGTTGCGTTATCTGAATTCACTGTTTTATCTCCTATGGCAGCTTCTTCATTATTAAGCAGGCTCTGAGAAGGAGAGATTGGATTAGAACAGTTTTGTCATCTTATGGCACAAGACAATACAAAGTATCTCCTAACATTTCTGACATACCAACAAAGCAGATTTATTGATATGGACTCTATCTAACATATCTGATCTGTACGGTCTTCTGACATTGTATTTGCAAAGCTACTCTGGAATTTTTCAAAAACAACCAACCAACTAATTTACCTCCTTTAAGGACTTGTGCAGGAGGATGTAACACAGCCAGGTGTTGATCCGCCCACAGAGACTGAGAACTGCATAAATAAGGAGCTTAAGTTTGCAAAGTTGTTTCTTCCCATAATAATACTTCCTAATTTCTTAGGGCTTAGAATTCAGAGGCCTGATGGTACATAACACAGCTGAAGAAAATACCTTTTGTTTTAAGTTGCCAATGTAACCATGATTTAAAAAAAAACAAACCCACAACAAAACAGACAGTGTTGGAAAGGGCAACTGATTGACAATGTGCCAGAACAATGGAGTTTGGTAAGGCTGTTAAAAAGCAATTGAATTATGGTAAGACAGTCATGACTACTATGGGAGTCTGGACTGTAAAATTTTCAGCTGTAATGGCTCAACAGTCAGTTCCGTAAAATTCCCCTTTGTGCAGCCACTTGCACATCTGTAGGAACAGGCACGTCTACAGCTGGTGAATGCCGGTCCAGGAGCTTGTTCTGGGGCAGCTGTGTGTGCAATTTTCATTGATCACAGAGCTTCTCTTGCAGAAGCAGGAAGAAATTAAGCATCCCTGAAACTGCTAAGTGTTACTGTCATGAGTTCAAAAGAAAAAGTAAGTTACAAGTGCTGCATTCTCCATCCCCTACCTTGTCTGTTTGCTGATGCTCAGGAGACCTTCGGCTTTTATTTTCAGGTGAGCAGAGCTGGGCTCCACGTGCCAGAAGAGCTTTCAGTAGCAGTTTTTGAATGCAGGAAGATACCTGTAGGCAATTCCAGAAACATAGCTTTTATTTTCCTTTTCGTGACAGAAAAAGACCAAACATTGAAAACGGTGATGATTGCATTTTAATAACAAAAAAATCGAGTAAGTTTTAAATGTCTAAAAACAGATTCTCAGGGGAAAATAAACCAAAAACATTTGCACCTTCAGCCTGAGACATCAGCCTTCAGAGTGTGTAACCTGCCAGGTTCTGTGTGTTCACCATTATGTACTTTGTACAAACCACTTTTTTTTAGTTCAGGGTGGTTTTCCCACATGGGAATCTTTCCATGCTCCAAGTTAATTATGTTTCTCTCCTCTCGAGTTTCTTTACTGCCTAGAAATTTAAGCTAATGTGTTCTATTTTAGGTTTTTAAAAGTGCTCAGTGTTATGATAACTATGTACTCATCTAAAAATTATTGCAAAAATCTGAATACAGGGAAGTAGAGGACAGGTAGAGATCATCCTAGTTCTCTGTCCTGGATCTGGCCAGTACAGGGTTAATTTTTAATATCATTCCTAAACCACAACATTCTCATAGAACATAATATCTCTGGGCTGACTAAAATAGTTGTCCTGCATTATGCTATGCAAAATGTATACATTTTAATGAGGTCAGTTAATCCCTACATTTTATGGACAGACCTTGATAGCATTATCTGTCATTACTTACAATACTGTATGAATTAGAGTGCACAGAGATGTTCTGGGGCTGCCAGACCAGTTAAGGAAAAACCACCTTTTACAGGGCACTAAAATTGAGATGCTTACAGGCACTGGGCTCCAGCTGGGGTTGGTATCAGCAGGGACAGCTATAACAGAGAGGGACACAGCTTTCCTAAGATAACACTGAATGCTGAGGTTTTGTAATAAATCCCTTGCCCCACAATTTCCATCATCCTTGTACACACCTGGAAGTCTTCAAAGCCTGTTAGCAAACAGCAACAAGTGTTCCACTGACACCTAAGATGGGGAAAATAAAACACAGCAGTGTTAAATGTCACGCTTGGAAATGGCAATCGTACGTGTTCAGCAGCCCTTTACCCGCTGAAGATTAAATAATAACGTGGGTCCTTGCTGGGGGGATGCATCGCCAGGCAGAAAAATGGAGAGCACTGAGCTCAGGGAGAGCTGAGCCTGCCGAATGCACTGGCAGGAGCCTGTGCCAGTGAGCTGTTACCTAATGACTTGGTAATCCAAGCTCTGAGACAGAGTCAGGGAACACAAGGGAGCCTCTTGTAGCCTGGCACTTAGAGTCCTGAAACTAAAAATCAGCTAAAATTACTGGATTTTCATTTTTAATATTGGTAGTCCAGTGTTTATGTGAGCTCTGAGACGTGAAGGGGAGCAAAGTGGAGTTACACATGGCTGTAAATCCAGAATGGAGAAGTGGAGTCAAATAAGCAAGCAGGAGCCTCTCCAGTGCAGACCTTGAGCAGTGAGGGCTCTGAAGTCCAGCAGTGTGAGACACTGTTCCCAGGAGCAGGGACCAACAGCACACGGAGCGTGCTGGCAATGCAGACAGGTCAGCAGGGGCGCTTAGAGCCAGGTGCATGGCAAAGCCTTTGGTCTCCACGTCCCATGGGAGCAGTGGGGTGATCTGAGACAGCCAGCGTGGTGACTGCAGAGGGGAGTGATGCTGCCCTGCGGGAAGAGGCTTCTGGAGGGCAAGGAGTTCCCTGCAGTGGCTGGTGGTGGTTGTGGTTTGGTGTGTGGGTTCCTGGCTGACCCAAAAACTCATATGAAGATTGGCAGTAAATGGATTGGTGGAGGCTCACTAGGTAAAGGAGAGTAAAGGGTGCTGGATCTTCAGTTTAAAGAACACAGTCAAAGCAGTGAATGTTCCAACCAGTGATAGCATTTCTGTGCAAAGATTGCAATTGGAAAAGTACGTTCTTTTCAGATCATTCGTAATGGATGTAAGAGCTTAACATTATCTACTTACTGTATCCCAAGACCAGCTTAAAACCACTGTGGAACCTCCTCATGGCATGTTGGAAAGGGAGCAGAAAATTGAGGACTTGTATTAAGTTCCTTAAGGTCTTGTAGTACAATTAATTTTCGTAGCGGTTTCACTGGGTGACACTGACGGCACTCTAGAATCCTGTACTGATTTATTTTTGTGCACTTCATTTTCCATTGCCTTGTTTTTTCTGGAGTAATTTACATATATGAAAAATGAATGTAAAAAAAATCAAATCAAAATCGTGGCCTTTCTCACTAAGGTTTTGTAAGTGCTAATAATAGAACAGGGTGCAAAGCAAGTGGAGAATCTTGCCTTCAGGCATGAGTCTGATTTCGTAGCGTTCTTATCCAGTTCTTTGTTTTGATGTTATTCTTAATTTATCAGTATTTTTACTAATTAAAAAAATACTCAATAAACTACTCAATTCAAAAAATTTTTTTAAACTCAACAGCTAATACACATTTTAATCTGGAGCGTTGAGAATGATGGTGAGAAGCAAAACAGGATGGAGTGGGGGTAGGGAACTTGGAATAATTTAAAGAAATTGCAGGAGAAGGCAAGAAGCTCATTTTATTCCTATTTAGCAATTAAGGCAGGATTCCGTCTTTATCCGTCATAGCAGACAGAAGGAAAGAAAGAGAGGAGGGGGTCATGAGTTGGTTGTTTGGCTGTGAGCATACCAGTTGTGATGGGAGAGGAAAACACAGCAAAAGAGAGAAGTGGCTGTTGGTATCCACAATCAGAAAATATCTGAGCAGGGTGGCGGTCGGCTCGGCAGAGGGTCTGTAGCCCCCGTATTAGCCAGGTGGCCAGTTCCCCACTTAGCCTGCCAAGTGAGTTGATCATCAGCTTGGAGCCAGACAGAGTGCCAGGTGGCCAGATCCATCACCCAGCATCCAATTAACAACGACACTGGTTTGGAGCCAAGCGGAAAGGCAGCTCTGCAACTGGGAGAGGGACCATCCCTGTATCACCAGTCCAGTCCCTGCAGCAGGTCCAGCTGCCTTCCATTTCTCTAGAAAGTTTGGGCTTTTTGAGACCTTGCTCTGCGTTGTTTTGGTTGGTGGTTTGTGGGGTGATCTTTAAGCAGTAAAACTGTCTAAATCTTTTGGGTATCTCCAGTGTTATTCTTTTCTGGCACTTCCTCCGTGCCTCAGACAGAGCTGTGCTGCACTGTGAGCAAGAAAAAAGCTACTCAAGTCATTTAACTTCTGAACTACATTGCAGTATGGACTCAATTTAGGGAATGTCAGCCCATATCTGGTACTGAGATCATGGCACAGGTAGATCAAGCCTGGTTATAACTGAATTACTTGTCGAGAAATGACCCTCCACTCAGTTCTCATCAAGACTTTTACATATAAAGGCAGTTTTCAAACTCTGCTGTTTACACTGATTCAACATTGTGTAAAAGCAATTGTCTTTTAAAGGCTTTTTCACCTCAGTGTGTTATGTAAGATGTTCTTCATTATCAACACATTATTTAATGAGTCTGCTTTTCCCACTCTTTGCCTCTGTCCAAATTTTCCACAGGTTTAAATGGAGGTATGATAGTCAAAGGTTGTTGTGATTATGTGGGTATAATCATGGATTTCCTGAGAAAGCTTTGGAAGACAATCTGGATCAGGGAGGTGGGATGGCCCAGTGAAGCTGCTTGTTCAAATTACCTGGGGTAATTTGTTGGGCACTCGTTGTCCACAGTGGTGGCTCTCTGGAGGCCCCTACACGAGGTGAACGTGGTCTCTTCTTAAGCCTTACTGGTCTGCCATAGGAGCGAAGCCAAAAGGGTTTGAAGTCTTTTCCACTCCATAGAAATCAGGTTGAGACATGTAAGTAGACAAAATTTGTCAGTTTTATTCACATGTTGTGAACAAATAGAGGTCTTCCATTTGTAGCATCTTGTGTTAAGTACTAAGGTATTAAAAAACCGAGGGGAAGGGGTGTGTTTCAAAATTCATCTCACTTTAGGCATCTCATAGGCTGAAAATAGCACTCCACCTTTAGACTGGCAGTTAGGGCAAAATAAACATTTCAGACTGAAGCAAACGAACTGGCTGAAAGTGAGATAATAGTTTATAGGAATGGAGCTATTTATAGCCTGCAGGATACAGCGGTTCAGAGACAGCCCCGTGACTCATGGGCAGCACCGGGAAGGTGCTCTCAGGGGACAGGCCTGGTCAGCATCTCAGAGCTGTCACTGCAGCTACACACGTGACAAACTGACAGAGAACGACTGTCAGGGGTCTGTGGTTCTACCTGGGCAACTACAAATAATGACATTTAAAACTCATTTTCACAGGCCGGGTATCAGACTGGTCACATCTCACTGCTTCGTTAGATGTGAGTACAAGGATATGCATATGAGACAATTAGCTACATCGAGCAGGGAGTTTAAAAGAGATGGTGTTGTCTCACCTGGCAGCTGGAACACATACCAGTGCTCATTTCAAGTTCTCAGATACTCTCTTCGTTGAATCATGTAATACTTCTTTGCGTTAGATTTCTCACTGGTGAGGCAGTAATAGAGGTTTTGATCTGTAACTCCTTAAAGTCAATGAAATATCTTGGCATTTTTGGATGAATGAGACAGTAACTGATGTACTGTAATCCTGAGTTGACTCAGACTGGCCCTGTGACCTTGTGTTAGCCTCTCTCACCGGTTTCCATGGCAAAACAGAGCTAACAGTGCTTAATTATCCACTTTATCTACTAAATAGGGTTAAGACTGGGGATGTTATGACCATTTAATTACTCTTTGTAATGAGCTCTGAAGAGAAGTGACTAAGAGCCGGTGGTGGTGGAGTAAATCTCACAGCTGCTGGATAAACTGTGCTGGTAGGGTGGGAGGCCGAGCGTGCCCGGGGTGGCCCCAGATGCCGATGCTGAGCGTCCCACGTCGCTGCGGGCTCTGCGATCCCAGCCCCGCACACACACCGAGGGGCTGCGCGGTCCCGGCCCCGCACCCGCTGCCAGGGCCGGGCGGTCGGTGGGTCCAGCGCTGCCTCCCTTGGCAGCCTGGCGATCGCTGAGCGTGCTGCCAAGGCCCTTGCATCATCCGCCCTCCTCCGCTCCTCCGCCTCGGCTGCGATAGCCACAATTACGCTGGGAGGAGTGTGTCCGTCTGGGGCGTTTCTGCCCGTTGGCTCCCTCGCAGGCCATCCCACGGAGGTGGGGTTTCTGCCGTGCTTACGTGTCTGTGTTTCAAACCGGGCTCTCCCTGTGTGGCTCCGCTGCTCCTCCGAGCCGTGCACACACGGGGACTGCAGCAGGCGAGAACAGCCCGCAGCCTCCACAGCGATCCGAGCCCCAGACATCCCCTGCTCGCCCCCATCTCCCCCCTCCTCAGCTGGCCGGCCCTTCGGCCGCGCACGGGAGAGGTTCTCCCAGTTCAGGGGAACTTGGAGAGAGAAAAAGCTTTATTAGGCCGAGTTTTTGGTTATGAGCGAGAGGACACGCCCGGTAGCGGGCACGGTAATCCCCGACTGACCCTGCTCACGTGGAGGACCCCCACGCTGTGTATCAGCTCTGTTCTTACTGGAACGTGCTCTCACAGCTACGCCAGCAACCCAAGGTTGCCTGTTATCTCTGACCAGTACACAATGAACAAGCTTATTTCGAGAAACAAAGCAAGTTTTTGCTTGCTTTCTAGGTCCAGAATTGCTTCATTATCTTGTCTTCATTTTTTTGGTCAAATTACGATTTTGTCTTTTTTTCTTATATTTTAACATGACTGCTTTTAGAATACCTCCTCTTTTTGGACCAGCAGAAGGGTGATTTCATATCAGCTTCCTAAGGGCAGGAATTAATGCAGTTGAGTGCATTGATGAAGGCAGTGGCCAGTCAGAGGGAGAAGACAGAGAAAGGAGTGGTCAGCATTACATATTTCAAAACTGAAAGGTCCTTCCCCAGAGTTTTTTTCCCACTGTAATTAATTATTCAATCTCTACTGATGATTTTTACCAGCATCATCAGGCAGTATTTACATTTGTTTGTTTTTATATTAAAATGTTGATGAACAACATGTGAAAGAACCAAACCCGAATGAGTTCAAAGATGATATCACTTTGTCATTAATGTACTTTGGGGCTCAGTTACCAACAATCTCACATTCTCAGATGCCATTTGAAAACCTGCTGAAGGACCAGAAAATTGTAACGACCATCTGTAATTCCACTCAGATGCCATCTCAGAGGTCATGGAATCCTGTTCCTAAATGTCTGTTGCACCACAGAATTTTGTGGGGATTTTTACCACAAGAGAATGAGCTGAGAGTCTTCTCCAAGTTAGAATCTCTCCTGGCCCTCTTTTCTGCGGTGGTTCCAAATCCATTCTGTGAGCAGGCCCCTGGATGGGCAATAAGGGAGGATTTTGCAACACATATGACAGGTTTGCTTTGATTGCGGGTGCCTTTCACTGCAGCACTGCTAAATTCCTGCTAATTTCAGCTAAGCTCTATGTACTTCTAATTTCGAATTTCCTTGCCCTCGCCCCTCTGACGCCCTCCTTGACACCCACATGTCCAATAACCTGATGTATCACTGCACGCAATCTGCTCCCTGTCTCAGCAAGGGCGGCTGAACACACCTGGGAGGTGTTCAAAAAGGGCTGATGGAACAGACAGCCCCTGCCAGTCACCATGAACAGTGTTGCCCCAAGGAAATGAAAATTGCCTGCCTGTTCTACAGCAATGTGCTGTGCAGATTAGGATATGGCTTTAGGTATTTGGGTGCTTTAAGCCTGAGTGTAAGATTTTTTTTACCTCCATAATAATGAAGTGGAACTAAATGCTCTGTTTTTCAATGTGGCACAAGGCTGATTAAATAGGAGGCTGGCATAGGGGGTTTAGAGCAAACATTTAGCTTTGGGTATTCTTTTGTTTGTTATTTTTGAACAGGGGGTTGGAGCAGATTACAAAGCTTGAAATGAATATAAATAGTTTCCTAGTTTAAAAAAAAAGAAAAAAGCAGAAGAGGACCTAATTTAAACCTTGCCCTCAGGAGCTGGCAGCTCAAAGCCAACATGTGGAGTCATGTAGTGGAACTGTAAAGCGTAATTCCTCACCAAAAGGAAAGGAAACTCATCTAGCTGGGTTTGCTTCACAGTGTTCTCCCAGCCCCGCTGTCTGAGGAGCTGTTCCCAACATACTCGTACTGGGAATTAGGAAGCTATTATTTATAACAGCAGTGTCTACTAGCTCTTCTCCACTGCAGAGTGCCTTCCTAGCATCAGATGATTTCTGCAGCACTCCTGGAAAGGCACCGATCCTCATCATTTTACTAGTCCTTATCATCTGGGAAATATTCCGAAATGCTTCTTCCCAGCACTCCTGGGAAGGGGCAGCGTCCCCGTGCAGAGACGTGGGACACGTGGAGCTGCACAGCACAGCGGGGCTGCCGGTGCACAGGCACAGTCACGCCACGAGGACCTGGCGGTCCAAAGCCCTGGTCCCGGGGCTGCTCCATGTCCACACTCCCATGTCCTCCAAGATTCTTGTTGACTTCACTCATCTCCACATTCAGGTCCGTGCTTGTGTAAACAGCTTTACAATTCGTGTCAGTTGTAAAGTCGCGTTCCAGGAAGCCAGGTAGAGTCCAGAGGAAAAAGGAAAAGCTGCAGGTGAGTAGGAGTACACCTGCTGAGAGGGTGAGCAGGAATGAGGAGACAAACAGAGAAAGGAGTGCAGCTCAGATTTGCTGTAGCATGATAAGTAAACTTCAGTGAAGCAGCAATCACTATTAAAGCATTTGAAATTTAAAATTACAGTATGAAGTTACTTCAGGTCCTGTAATTTGAATTTCAACAATTACATGGTTTAGAATTTAAACTCTTTGTGCCACACAACAATAGAAGTCCCAATTCACTTTTGGGATCCTGGATTTACTGCTAGCATGAAGGCTAGTTAATAAACCTAATAACACTGATATCATTGTTATCTGTAAGACTTGCATGAGCAGGAGGCTTATATTGAAAGGTGGGTAGAGCGAGGAAGGAAGGGCCCAGTGAGGCGTTAGGGCAAGGGGAGCAGCAGCCTCTGCCTTCCCAGCTCCTGCAGCGTGACCTCAAACAAGCTCTTCCTATTCATCCTAGCTCTTGGTTTTCCTCAAGAAATCTGGCAAAGGATCAGGCAATGCATAATGGAAAGGCTGCTGAATGCTGCAAGCGACAAAACCCCCCAGCGTTTGGCATTTATTTCTGTAGCATTTGGAGATGTGGACTGGGTATAATCCAATATGGCTTTTATGTCTTATCTGGTGTTGTTTGCAGCAGGCCTGTTTAGTGAGCATGTCACCTTTAGGCACTAGTGGTGAACAACATCTGAAAATGGAACCTTAACCAGCAGCTGTTTGAGCAGTCCGAGAGCAGAGCTCACAGCGAACGGGGGGCTCCGTGGCCGGCACTGCCCGCGGCTGACGAGGGGCCGCCCTCTGATGGCACGCTGTGCCAAACTGTCTTGAATTTAAGAGTTCACATGTGAACATGTGGTAAAATACAATGGTGCAGTTTGGAAATGTCAGTGGAAAATAATACATCGTTATTTATCCCTATTTTCTTGTTTACAGATCTGTGCAGCCACAAATAACAGATCGATGTGTTTGCTTACATCCATGTTGCATCTTATATCTGTTTATTAACAGGTACAAATATCCCTGTTTCTGCCCAGTGTGTTAGGAATTGTAGAGGGGGTTTCGACTCACTAATTAAAATAGATTTTTTATCTATTAAGAACAGGGCTGAAAGTGGACTTATCAAGAAATGCCCCATAGGTGGTGTTTTTACTGTTGTCCCTTAGTGAATACCATCCAAAAGGGTCTCAGCACTACTGTATTTTGCTATGTCTGTTAAGTAGAATACAAAATTATATCTAAATATATAATTAAATATTAATTTATATATATATACACTTAAATCTAGTTTTACAGCACTTTGGGGAAGATGGGGCTAACTTCGACCCAGTTTTTCACTGATGTGATTAGTGGTTCTATGTGCCTCTAACTGAAATCCATTAAAAGGTGCTGCCTTGTTAAAGCTTCATCTCTGGTGATCAAGTTTCTTTGAGGAGTTTGCAGTTACCCACTCAAAAATAGACTTGCTAACAGTCACTAAGTAATTTCTGAATATTTAGGTCACTTCTCATTTCTAGTTTTCACCTTTGGAGACAGAACCTGGTGCAGATAGTTATTGGTCTGAACTCTCTTCTGTTCCCACTTAAATAACTGGGAATTTTGCCATGAGCTTCAGTGGCCAGGACTTTTAGATCTTTTCCCACTGACCTGGTGGAAGTGTTCACAGAATGGGGCATTTCCCATGGTGTCAGTTCTGAGCCAAAACTCACCACTGTGTTCCTGACACACCCGCTGGTACTGAGGCTGCACACCTGTCCCGTGCCCAGGGATGTCCTGTGTGACCTGGGGGGCACCAAGGAGAGTCTGAGGGAACGTGCTCGAACTCCTGCAATGGGGCTGATATCAGCCTGACTACGGGGTTTTCATTCTAAAAACTGCTGTGTGCTGTAATTCCGTTTTTCTTGGCTGGTTCGTGTGCACCTTTCACTGTTGGCTTTTTATTTTCTACTTTCTTTAGGAGTTAAAGGGAAACAAACACAGGTTCTGGATTGTCAGAAGTTCTTGTAACTTTTCTTTTCAAGGTGACAGATTTCTCTCCACTGGTTTCGTAAGCTATTGTTAAAAGGTCTTCAGCATGTCTGGAGTGTCACCACTGCAGGTCCCTGCCGGCCATGTCACTTGGCATAGGCACCCTCTGGAGCTCTGCTGGGGCAGGTGTCAGGAGTCTGAATTCTGCAAAGGTATCCCTTGCACTTTGGTGTGTTCCAGTCTCCTCAAGCTGCTGTACAGCCTTGTGGAAGGACTGTTAAAGGCAACACTAGTGGCACTGGCTCAAGATTCTCTTGCAAGCTTAAATGTACCAAAGTTTCAGCATTGCTGCCTTCACGGGTCCGTGTTTTGGGGTGGTGTATCCCTTACTTCCCTTCAAATCCAAACCTTTTGGTTAGCTGGGAGTTCTTTTGACTGAAAACGCCATGTCAGTGTAAGCCCAGGATGGTTTAGAGTTTTGGAATAACTTCTTTCCCTTCCCTTCCTGTGATTTCAACCATATCTGGACCTGGGGATTTGCTGAGCTTCAACAATCCCATTATAACCAAAGCAATGCAATTTGCCTGTAGACAAGCTCTTAATGTCATTTACAGTGATTATACCTGTGTTAAAATTACAGTATTGGTTCAGAGCAATGCATTATTTTAAATAGTCATTTTAAATAATTGTAAAACTAATTGGTCAGCCTCTTAAATAAAATTGCTTCAAATATATTTTCTTCAAATACTTTTCTTCTCCTCTTTGATATATTGATATTATGAGGCCTCCTCTTGTTGTCTCTCAGTGACTATCAGGTGCAGCCAGACTCACCTCACGGCAGTGTCACCGTGTTATTGTGCACATCAGACTTGGCAGAGATGAGGTCAAGCTGCTTGGAGCTGCTGGGAGGGATCTGTTGGGTGCTTGGGCTTCCCTGGAATGTGGGGAGCACGGAGCTGCAGGCAGGGCCATTCCCACAGGGCACAGGGCTGGGAGCTGGGTCAGGACCCACCGTGTCACCACAGGGAGCACTGGAAGGTGACCTTGTGTTGGCAGGCCTGTCCCTTCTGTCAGTGCTGCTCTGAAAGGGTCATTCTTGCAGATAAAGAGCTCGTAATGGTTTCACAGAATGTCAACTGGATAATTAAATGCCGTTCTATTTTAGGTTGAAGTGTTGAAAAATCATGCTGTTAATTTTACAGTAGGAAATAAATATACAGGAGTATGTAGCATCAGGAAAATGGACCTATCCCCATTTCATCGATTCTAGTTGGGTATCATAGACTTAAAAGCAGTTATCACCAATTTGATTTTTTTTAAAATAGTCTTAAGAGCTGGTGACATTCAGGTCTGGTGTTTTTAACTTCAAAATGATCTTCTAATGTTTATCTACAATTCCAAAACAAACGCTAATTTATATTTAAAGAGAACTTTATCTAGATTTTTCTCATAGATTTTGTCAGCGGCTGTTTCGTCACCATTGGTGAGATGTTCGAGTGAGATTTTTTTTTTGGTCCTGACCATCATTATCAAGTGTTTCTGTATTTCTGTGCAGCAGATTTCCCCTTAGACCTTATGAATTGCAGTCAGTTTTGACTCCAGGATAACTCCCTGTCCCTGCACGGGCGGGAGTTCACAGCTGGCAGTGAGGTGTCTGTTCAGCACCCCCTGCAACTGGTTCCTGGCAGGGTGGTTGGGGCCTTGCCAAAATAGAGGATTTAACGGTAAGATTCACATCATCTGGTTTGTAGAGTTGGATTATTTATTGTCATTACTATTATTATTTTATTTTTTTTCCTGGATTTTCCATGTTTATTTCATAATCCTTGCCTTCTCCAAGGATGGATTCTCTATTACTCTGCACTTGTTACCTGCTGTTATGCTCCTTCTGGCAAGTTGTGCTCACAGTCACTTTGCCGGAGCAAATTTTCTCACCTTTTGGAGAAACAGATCTTCTGGCCTCGAACCCTACAAAAAAGAACATGAGATTATCTTAGCTTATGGCACTTTGATATTTGATGCTTGAAAATTTTAGGAGATAAAGAATGAAAGTTTCCCCTTCTCCTGTCCTGACCCAAGAGCGTATTTGTGACAGCTCCTGGTCTGGACGTTTTGTGCCGTTGGGACTCTGGACACAGTTTGATCAGAGAAAATCAAATTTGGAACTGAAACTCTCTGGGCGTCTGTTTGCGCTCGAGGCAGCTGGCTCCGGAGCCCTTTGCGGGACTGTCCGTGGGAGGGAGACAGGGAGACAGGGAGACAGGGACAGGATGGGCTCTTCATCCTGGGAAACCGCGGCCCCGGAGCGCTGGGCAGGGGCCGGGCTCTGCGCGTCCTTCTGCCTGGGAATTACCAGGACATTAATTACTGCCAGAAGAGGAGTGAAATCGGGAACACACGAGTTGTTATCAGCTTCGTAAATAAGTCACCAAAAGAGAGAACACCCTGCCCCACCCCGTATTAAATCAGGCACTTCTTCAACCATCAACTTGTCAGAAGTGTAAGACCTGAGCAAATACTTTCAGCATCTGAAGAGATGATCCCTCTGCAGTGCGCTCGGTTTCATCCCGTCTTTAAACATTTTCTAATGCCAAACAAATGCCGTTCGGGTTTATGTGCTCAGACTAACAGTGACATCCAGTGGCTGAGCGACCCAACCACGGGAACAATCACTGCGGGTGGAGCGGCCGAAGGGATCGGTTACGGTGATTTAGATCAGAGTTTATAGTGAATATGTAATATGCCATCCTCGGGACTTGTGTGACAGCCAAACCCCTCTCACCTTCACACTTGTTCTCTTGGGAAGACGGCGGTGAAGCTGCAGTGTCCAGGGGAGAGATCAATGTGAGTTCTCCTGCAGTGGTGCAGACTTTGGGCACAAATTGACTCCTGCTTTAAAAATCTCCTTTTATCTGTCCAGACCCGTCTCACTCAGTCTGTAAGCACTTCGGGCATGAGCAAAGCTGATGGCTGTTCCGAGAGCTGCCTGAGCGCTGGGGAGCATGCAGGGCTGCAGCACCACTGCTGGTCCAAGATGTGGAAGATTGTTTGATGTGCTCCTGAGTGCTCCAAAGCCTTTAGAAGGAACATACATTCAGAAAAGGCAACTCGAACTGATAGTGCAGGGTGATAAACACTGTTGGGGTTTCTCGGTGCCCCTAGAGCATCTGATCAGAGTATGTGCAGAGTGGAATGTTTGTTTATTACTGAGAGGTAATTTGTTACTGGCCTTGGGCCCAAAGGCAGCAGCTGGAGCCACTATTGCCAAATCGGACCCTTGTGGCCATGGGCACGTCACAGGTGAAGGATAATCCATTTCTCTTTGGGATGGCTGCTGCACCTCTCCTGATGGCACATTGCAGCCATCCATCCTCCTCTTACTGCTCAGTTTCTTGAGAGCCGTTTGTGTTTTGTTTGTGGTCTGCAAGTTACAGGAGAGCTTAATGACGTAGAATGCACAGAGCTGTAGGATGGTAATTATGCCAGCAGTGCCACGTTCTAGGAACAAACCTGGGTATTTGAGAGAAACCTCGCACAAAGCGGGAGCGGCTCCCAGAAGTCTTCTGACATTAACTGTACAACTGGCTTGATAGAATAAATGGTTGCTTCCAGCATGAACAGAGCTAATTTTAGACAGGAGTCCCTAATGTGCCTGTCAGTGCTTCCAAATGAATGATTAAAGATAAAAATAGATTTATCATGTTTTCCCTTGCACCGGGCCTCAGATCTGTGGGCAATATGGAATCACCTGCTGCAAACACCCATGTGAGCCTGCCCTGATGTACTCTGGAAATTATTCCACAGTGTCCATGGAGCACAGCTAGTTGCATTGTCACAACTGGAGACATTCCCATCCTGACTGCAGTTACAAGAAGCACCTGGTAAATTTATTTTGACTTTGCTGTCTCCTGGTTAACGTAAAAGTGCTGGTGATGTAAGGCCTGTGCTATACTTCATTTTCTCCTAAGAGCCTGCCAGTGAACAGCACACACAATGAGAAATGTGCTTTGTAAGGCTGATCTGAACGTAGATGTTGTCTTCTTCTGTTTATTTTCCCTGCAAACCTTTGTTTAGTTTAGTGATTTAGTTTATTTACTGTGTAATTGAATTTCTGGAGACAGTATCCATTTAGCAAAAAATTTTTTCCTAAAATAACTCCATTTCACTTGGCTCTGTCCTGTGGCCTAATTTCTAACAAATATATCAGAAATATATGTTAAAATATTCATAGTACCAGTAATACAGAAATATTGCCACAATATCATTGGAAGCCTTAAACACGCAGACTTGTAAATTCTCTCCATGTCACGGGAGTGCAGTGTGCCTGTGGCAGCTCCTCCCTGAGCATCCGCAGGGGCTGGCAAAGCATCCTCCCCAAAATACCTGATGAGAAGATCCCTTCATCACACCTGCTCAAGGCCCAAGGTATTTCACTCTCTTTATAGGCACATCATTTATCAAAAAAAGTTTACAGATTTTATATCTAAGTCTTTAATTAGCAACTAAAGAGTAAAGCCAGAAAAAATCCATTCATTATTTGTCATGGATACATACATTTGCCTTCACTAGGAAGAGTAACGCATTTATAGTAAGACTTTATTCTTTCAAGGTTCACGGGTCAAGATTAATCATTTGTGACCTTGGCACACAGCTCTTCTCTTCATGAAGTAAAAGCTGAGCAAGGGAATCTAAAACAGGGATCTGTACGTTTATATAGAGCTGGGTCTGACTGAATGGTTGAAATGTAATTGAACAGCAAAAAATAACATTCCTTTACAGAGGGAGAATTAAAGACCTTGGGAAAAAAAGAGAGGTGAAATATGAGTAATTTTTCAGTGAAGTGGCATTATGAATTAATCTCTAACATGGCTGAAGTTGACAGTTATAGTTCCTTTCCTACTGTAATCCTTTCTCCAGAGCAGTTCTTCCTGCTTAAAATATTCAGAGAGAAAGATATAAACATCAGCATTCGAAATGCGAGGTGCTTTGGTGGCAGAGTTGTTCACTGCCAAACAGAATTCACGTTTGTTTCTGCTTGGCAGTGTGAGCTGGATCATGACACTGATCAGTATTGTTTGAACCCAAACTGGGATTTCTACTGCCTTTTCATAAATCCACTGAATCATTTATATTTGTATTACGGTTTATAATCTTGTTTTTGAAAAAGGAGCACTGACCTTTGGCTGATGTAATTTGCTAACTTCCTCCAAGCGATGCCACCAGGAATTACAGGGATAATGAGGTGGAACAATTTATTAATCTGTCATCCCTGAGCAAATGGGCTACATTTGTTTTGGAGCCTTAATATAGGGGTCGTGGGTTAACCAGCTTCTAAAATCCCATGGGCTTTTATTTCCAGGTAGGAATAAGCTGGGATCCTACTGACTTACCATATATCAAGGAAAATAAAGGGTGAAATCTGTAATTAGTGTAAAAACTTCATGGATTTTCATAGGGTCAAGAATTCATTGATGCTGTCGGTGTTGCCATTCATTGCTCCCACAGAGCTCTAGAGTGGCTTCAGCAGAACTCCAGCCAGCATTGCAACCTGCAGGTCCAGGAGCTCACCTGACAGATTTGTTCACCTGTGTTTGATCCCAGAGCAACTGGAGTTCTCGGACATCATACCCATAATTAAGGCCTTTATCGAACTGTTGATTTTTTTAAACTATACTTTTATATCCCTTTGTATCCTTAACTGCACAATTTTTTGTAATTCATGCAAAAATAACTGTGGCATTGACTCGCAGCTATTTAGTAGTACTCAACAATTTGGAAATTATCTCAGAACAGAGTTGATTGTGACAGACTGAAGCAATACAGTACAATACAATTCATCCTAATACACATTTAAATATTCATGCTACAGGAGGATAATTGTTTGGAAGTGTTGGCTAGCAAACCCTGGAAAGTACAGTTTGCCTCAATCTTACAGCAAATTTGTTAAAGCATTTGGTATTTTCTGTAGGAGAGTACTGATGAGCCAGTGTTTGATACCATTGAAATTTTTTCCTATTAACTGTCATGAAGAACTGTATATGTGGTGGACACTTGTGGACAAGCATAATTCTTAGTGTCCTTTTCGGGACTAAACTTGTAGTAGGTTGTAGAAATAATTTTGGTTTTGAATTTAACCAAAAACCCACCAGAACCTTTGGCATGAGACCACTGTCATGTGCAGAAAGTTTCTGGTCCCCTAACTTCCACCATAAGAGCTTGTAGGTTGTGCTTTTGGCTGGTGTAAGGAGGAATTTCTTCAGCATCTGCTATTTTGTGTATGAGGTCAGAGGGAAACTGCTACTCCACAACTAGAACACAAGGGCAAGAAAGCAGCAAATTTGGCTTTGGATCAATGAAACCTTCCTTTAAGGCTGCTTGTCAGTTCCAGGGTACTTGTTCTGCGCTGAAATGCAGATCTACCCTTTGAAATATGCAAGCATTTTCAGATTAATCAAAATTGCATTGTACTTTCTTCCTAGATTTCAAATGCTCCTTTTCATTGCCCATCACACACACACTTGTTTCCATTTCCCATTTTCAGCTAGTATGTGCAGAAAGAAAATTTCATTATGAAAACCCCTGCTCGGAGTGTGCTGTGCTGCTCCCAGGGCATGCCCAGATCTAATCTGGGATTATCTCCCTCCCGACAGCTGCTTACTAAACTGCTGTTCCCAGTCTAGACCTCGTGTCCCACATGTTCTTGGCTTGCTGAGTCGGCACAGGAGCGATGGCTGGCCGGCCCTGGGCCTCTCGTTGCACCCTCCAGATGCAAACCAAGTGTCTGGTACCACTTCTGGCAGCAGGAGCTGCACAGTCTGGTTGCTTAGGCACCAGTAGTCCTTGCTCTCTAAATCTTTCATAACAGCATTGAATACACTCTTATTATTTCACAACTCTGCACCTTTTTCTTCACTGTTTGCTCTGATGCACCAACAGTGGAGAGCAGCAGCATATTTGTGTGCTAACAGCCCAGATAACAGACATGACAAGTAAACACACAGAAACCTGGAGGAACTTAGTGCAGAGCCTTATTTAATTTTTTTTATGCATCCAAAAATCAACAGAGATTTTGTCATTCTCTTCTGACGTCCCATCTGACCTAGTTCTCTTTTAGTTTAGAATTATTCCTTCCCCTCCTCCTCTAGTCTTCTTTCCAGAAGAAACTTTTAACTCCCTTATTACCTAAGCCACTGCAAGGACAGCAGAAGAATGAATTCCATGGGGAATTATGTGTGCAGACTTTCTCATTTGAAGAGGTGATTATCCTATAACAGTCTCTGACCACTCCACATTTGCCATCCACTGACAGTGCTTCAGGACTCACAGTTAAATGATATGGCATAATTCTACATCATCTCACTCGCTCTTCTAAAATCAAACTGCCCTTGCAGTGAGCAGCTGACACCTACAGCCATATGCTGATCTGTCTCAAAGTGCAATGTAAGCCTTTCTTTAAGATTTGCATTTTTGAAGGTAAATCTACAGATCCCCTCACCTGAGCAGACTCTCCATGGGAGCTGCAGCCATTCAACAGAGTTCTTAGAGCCTCACTTACTGTTTTCTTCTCTCTGACTCCCAGTGTGCGTTGTCTGTTTTGCTCTGCTCTTGTATTTTTCCTGAGAAGATCAAGAACCAAAAAGTCACAGTCTTGCATTATACTCACATCCATCTCTCATTCCAAAGGAACTGAAATACTCAATGGTTCATCTGCATTCCCTTCCCACCCGAGTGACAGAGGGCAGAGCTGACGGCCTTTGTGGTCCCCAGTCCTTCCTGGGAGGGCTCTGTGGGCCCGTGTTTCTCCCATGAGCTGCTCCCAAGCCACTGTCCATTGGCAGGGCTGTTTTCCCCTGCTCTGAATCTGAGGTGGATCCAAGGCAGTGGCTCACTTGCCAGGGCCAGGCCCAGCCCGTGTCTCTGCGCTCATGTCAGGTTGGAGTGTTACCCACCCAGGTGCTGATGAGCACTCGTGTAGTCCTCTTACAGTGCTCTCCCAATGCAAACTGTTATTTCTTATTTTGGCAGAATTTTGGAGTTACTGCAAACCTATAAAACCATCTGTAGTGTCTGCTGAGATCTGGTGTCCTGATGCCTGTACAGAAAAAACAGCCTCCCTGTTTCAAACCTAAATTAATTGGTATCTACCCAGACCATCCCCATCATAATCCACAAAGACTCCCTTCAGCCCTCCCAGGCTAAGCCAAACATCTTGAAATGTGAGATTCTCTCTCATTTGCCCCAGGCTGGATCCTGTGGAGTTTGGCCAGATTTAGCACGGGCTGTTCCCCAGGTTTTGTAAATGATGAAGCTGCAGTTCTTCCATTAATCCTTCTGGGGCACCTGAGCACAGGTAGACTTTTGTAGACATTAGTCATCTTTATCAGGCAAAAGATTTTACTCCATATAAACAAATAATTGGAAACTTAAGTTAAAATTTGATTCATCACATTGTTTTCCTCTCTTGATGTAATTTAGAATCATATCAGAAGTGACTGATGTAATAGACTTCAAGGTTCAGCTTGTAGGCACAAAATATCTGATGGCCTAGTCCAGGGTGAGCAGATTGATCAAATCCTGTAGGCAAGGGCTGAAGTTTCAGACTCCAGAATCCTTGGATGCATTTTAAACATCCAATTCAAATAAATGCAGCTTACAGGAAGAGTTCTACCTATCATGTTTAGGGCAGAGAGAAGGTCTAAGTTAGGATATTGCTGACACCACTGCTGTACTGCGATTAAAATATGGCTTTTGATTAGTAAACAGATGGATTTTGATCTGCATCATGAGCCTGAATGAATTTGTTGCCAGTTCTTGAAGCGATTTGTGTTCTTGGAATCAAACTACCAAACAGTAACAGATGTGAGTACATTGAGCTGTCAAGAGCTTAATGAAGTAAAACCGAGATCACTACCCAGTTTCAGAGAAGGGTTAAGGGGATCCCTTTTTGAAAGATAATTATTTAGGACAGCACACCTGTCATTAGGCTGCAGAAGATACTAAAAATTAACCACTAGCTCACATGAATTCTCACTCTGCCACATGTAGTTGAAATGATAGACAGAGTTGTAGCTCAAAATTAATTGAGCTTTCAAATAGGGAGAAAGTGGGAGAAAAAATTATCTAGGATTATTAAAACCAGTTGAAATTGCCAGCACAGCACACTTTACAGTAGTATGAAACATTCCTTTTCAATTATTAATAGTATAAAGACAGTGTGGTACGCAGGACACTGATAGTTAAATCCAGCCCAGTACACGCAGCCCTACTGACATCTTCTTTCAGCATGGTGTGGGAAGACAGAGCAGAGCCTGGCCCTGGCAGAGGCTGCCAGAGTGTTTGGGGAGTGCCCAGCATCACCAGTTCACCCGAGGCCTGCCCGCAGTGGTGCTGTGACACTGTGCAGGAGCAGAGGTGGTTTCTGTGCACAGCCCTTGTTCCACCAGCTGAGCAAAGTGGGAGCTCCATCGGCAGTTACATCTCCCTGCTGGCTGTGTCTGGATGACCAGGCCACAGCACTCAGTAAATGCAGCAGCTGCTCCTTTCCATGACAAAGAGATGCACGGCACAGTTAGAGCTGTGAAGACACCGTCTATCGGATTTTGTCCTAAGTGGAGTGGGGTGTAAAAGCTCAGCCTGGGGTCAGGTCTGCAGAACTGCCCAGAGGCCTGCGAATCTCACAACCCACCAGCTGCTGGTAGGAGCCTCTCCTCCTCTCCCCATGTGATGCGTGGCTGGGGGGAGATCACCTTCCAGCAAGGTACAGTGACACTTGTAGTGCTTATCTGACCACAAAACCACCAAACCCCAGAATCCCAGAATCTCCTGTGTTGGAAAGCACCCACAAGGGTCATCAAGTCCAAACCCTAGCCCTGCACAGGACTATCCCCAAAAGTCACACCATATGCTTGAGGGTATCATACAGATGCTTCTTGAGCTCTGTCAGCCTTGGTACTGCAACCACTTCCCTGGGGAGCCTGTTCCAGCACCCAGCCACTCTCTGAGCCTTCCAGTGTGAACAATTTAGGTAAATCACCAATCTTCATGAATCATGTTACTCTTGTGAAAATAACCATTGTGAGAAATGAGTACCTGCAGGATGAAACTCGCCTTTTCTGAGTACTTCCCAGGGAGCGGTGTTTCTGCAGTTGTAGAGGCTGGTGACCATGGCAGTGTGTGCCTGGGGATGGGAGAGCTCTGATGGTGGTGGTGGGCTCAGGGGGGGATTCCGTGCTGTGTGTGAGTAGTTTCACTTATGCAACTCATGCTATTAAAATCAGTCACCTGGTGATGGCAACTGGAGAGGCTCTAAAGCCTGGGGAAAGACACGATGGCTGGCAGGGAAAGTGCAGAAAGGAGATGGAAGCCTTTGTTGCTTTGCCTTTCTGCAGTACAGAGGATGCATGGTGCTGACGCTGGGGCTCCTCTGCAGAACAGCAGATTTATAAGCCTTCGGAGATTGCTGCATTTTTACAGGAGATTTGGGTGAATATGTAACTGCCTCCATAGGAGCCTTTCATCATTTAGCATCCTACTGGTGCTTGCTTTTCCTCTCCACAGGAATCCTGACCCGAAATGATTGTAAATTACCAGGCAGAAATCTTTGATCACTCACCAATTAGCTCCCTTCCTTCCAACACGTAAAGCTCTGTATGAGGGAGTTCTGGTGACTTCAGCATGGAGAGTAACATTTAAATTCAGCGTATTGGGAGGTTGGTTACCTGTTCCTTGTTCCTGAACTGAACATTTCCTCTGTGGTTCTTCTTTTATAGTGCTCCTTTCAATGTAAATCCAAACACAGTGTGTACATATGAATACTGATACTTTCTACATCTTACAAAGACTGAAATGGCATGGCTGGCCTCATGCCTGACTGGAGCCCACACTCTCAGGGATCACGTTCCTCCTGCGTTTTTACAACTGCAAAGAGAAAGATTTGCTTTCCTTTTGAATGAAGGGTTTTTCAGTTGTAATTCTGCACAATTTTTGTATTTCTGAAGATCTAATGATACTTTCCAAATGGCAAACTCTACTTTCAAGGCTGAGTGGCAGTATGGCTTCAGCCAAGACATAAGGAACTGAAGGCATTTGTGAGTTGCCCCTTGCCCTGAGCTGGGGTGGGGCTCACCAAGTGAACCTGTTTGTAGGGTTAGGTTTGGTGTTTGCAAAATTTTGACCTTCTGTAAACTATTGTTGAGTTTTAGCATGTTCTCATCTTATAGTAAGTTTAGGACTTTTATTTCTTTAACTCTACGTTGTCTTACTTACTCCTTCCCAGCGGGAAGTGCCCCACATACAGAATCCAGCAGTGGCAGCCACAGAATTAGACTCTCACTTCCCCTGTGAAAACACTGCAAAGTTTCTCTTGAATTTTGTTCCACTTTTGTTAAACCCATGCAGTGATTTTTAGCTGTAAAATAAGTTTTACTGACTCTTGCCCTCCCAAAGCAGATATCTAAAATAAACCCAGTGATCATTAGCTTGCTATGTTACAGTAATTATTAAAAAACAGGGGAGATATTGGTGTCAGCACTGAAACAGGCAGATCTTGTCGTGGAAAATAAGCTCTCAAGGTAGAAAAAACTAAACAACCCAAACAAGTAGTGTCAGGGTAAACAGAGGAGAGTGAGAAGTCCCTTTCCAAAGGCCTTTCCCAGCAGATCCAGGAACGAAGCCTGGTGTCGCTCTGGAAGCGGGTTCCTCATGCCCTGCGGAGCTCTGTGGATGCCCTGCCAGCTCTGAGGGGCTGCCTGGGGTATGAGGAGCTGCCCAGGTACAAGGGGCTGCCTGGGTAGGAGGGGCTGCTGAAGCCTGAGCTGCTGCTGGAGCTCAGCAGCTGGGGAGAAGCATGGCTGAACTGTCCTCTTCTGCCATTTTTTCAAAGAATAAAACAATTCCGTTAGTTCTTTATTTTTCTATCACTTGTTATTTTTAAATAGAAGCCTTTTTTTCTGGTAGGATGTCTTAAAGTTGTTGTTAAACATGTTGTAGGAATTTATTTTTTATGGATATGTCTTTGTGCACAATCAGTAGATAATTGCATTAAACTGTCTTTACCTGAAGAGGTTTGAAAATCATGTTAAACCCAACAGTCACATAACTGCCCAAATCACAGATCATTTACAGACTGAGATGCTCCCTTTTCCCCCCCAGCCACAAGTCCTTTCAGAGGAAAGGTGTTACCACCCACCACTTGTCTCTCCAGCTGTCAAGATCTTGAGTCTGTTCACTAACCACAAGCAGCTTTTAAAAATTATGCCCCCAATCGTACATTTTCTGGAGACTGTCGAGCTGAGCTGACAAATATCCTCTCTGGGCTGATGGCTGGGTGATGGGCCCTACTCTGGGGGAGAAGACTTTCTCCATCATTTTGGTCACGTGCCTTTAACTCTCTGCAATGGGACCAGCACGTGGCACAGGGCACAGGGCTGGCGTGGGGCCAGCTGTCTGTCATCTCGTGACTGAGTTATCCTGGGCTCTGAGAACCCAGTGGGCAAAGTACTGGGTTTACACTGGTCTGTGCCCAAATGCAAAGTTTCAAAGGTCTATTCTGTTTGGTTTGGGTTTTTTTAACTCAGAAGTGAGTCACAAAAAATTAAAGGTAAAAATAGGGGGGAAGTGGATTTTCTTCCCTTTGCTATGTTGGTTTTATTTATGGCCCAGTTACAGCATAACAGCTGTAATAATAATTGCCAGTGGGCAATCTACAAGAAAATGCAATCCACGAGCAAAGGAGCAAGGGAAGAAGGAAAGCTACTTGCCCTGTGGCACAATTAAAAGTGAACCTCAACAATAGCATGTGCTCAGGGAACACAGTAAAGCCAAGGCTGCCTCAGCCATGATTGCACACATCACGAGACTGCTGCTCTCGGAGCATCCCAGAGGGCTCTGTACACGGGGATGACCCACGCGCGTTCACGCCCCGCCGAGGGCTCGCCCTCGTTCTGCGGAGGAGAAACGGGCGTTTATTTAAATCCAAAGTGACTGCAACAATCCAGCACAAACGTTCCGTTTCAAAGCCATTACTCCAGTCCTAGCCAGCAGAAGGCCAGGGGAGATGCTGCTCATGGTGGGTTTGGGCTGCCGTGCCAGGGGCTTTTTCCATCACTGCTGTGGTCAGCAGGCTCCTTGTCCAGTGTTCCCCATCAACAGCCTGCTGCTGGCTCAGTGACTGTGGTGCCTCTCCCCCTGCGTGTGCCCGTGTGTCCATGTGTGCAAGGGCACGGTGGCAGCTTCCCGAGGCAGCGGGGCAAGAGCCTGTCGCAACTGGGGGCAAAATAACTGCAAGTTGCTGATCAAGCCCTGGGACGCAGCGGGCAGCAGCAGCCAGAGCAGGAGCCAGCTAAGCAGAAATATTGGCCTACATTTTTTATTCTGCCTGGTGGAAGGCATGTGAGTTTCTATGGCAACTTGTGTTTTCTGTTCGTCAGGCCTACTGACTCACTTCTGGGGGAGCCGTGGAGAAAAAAGATTTGTTTTCTTTCCCTGCCAAGTCAAGTGGCTCCTCTCCTGCAGCCCAGAGCTCTCATCTGTGAGGGCTTCTGGTCGGGATTTATGGCTGGTGTGGCTTTGCAGCGTCAGTTTAGGGCCACAAGGCAAGACGGTTGAACGTGACAACATCCTCATCGCCTTGAGGAATCATTGGCAGTGTGTTGAGTTCCTCTGTGTTACAGGAGGCTGTCAGCCCAGCTGACACCCCGGGACGGCCAGGCTGGCACTGGTGGCAGCACGGGCTGTGCAGGAGGGCAGCACGGTGGCTCCTGGCACAGGCCTGTGCCATGGGGTGGCTGGAGCACACACCCCGGGTGAGCTTGTAAGTGCTGATGGCACAAAATGATTAGAGAGGCCCAAAGGAGACGTTGCTGAGGGTGGTTTTTGTGGGGGGAATCAGAGCTGGAGGGGACACAGCTCAGTGGGAGGAGTAGACATGTGTGCAGAGCCCAGAGCCAGGCAGGGCAGAACACATTTGTTCCTGAGCACCTTTGTAGTGATCAGCCTATTTTTTTTAATCTGCTAGTCCATTTTGACTTATTTGATTGTCAGCCTTGCTTTAACAGCCCTACATCCTTGCAGACCAGTGTCCATTGCTAAAGTATTTTATTTATGGGTTCATGGTGGCATCTTGAGCTTCCCGTATCAAACCTTCCATGGAAACAGGGCAGCATGTACAGGCCTTCCATGGTCTCACCTCATCACCCCAGCTTTTCTAATTGGGTAACTTTCCTGGATAAGCAAGCTTGATTTTCCAGCAGAAGCTCAGGTATGCTGAGTAACCATTTCTCCTTAAAATGAAGGGGGAGGTTTGCAATCACTTCTCTCAGGCTCCTCTGAAAATTCCAGCTATTATACCCTGGAGAACACTGCAAACACTCGCACGACTAGCAATTCTTCTGAAGCTTTTTCTTTTGCCTAATCACAAACATATGGTACACTTTAGGGGAGATTATCCTTACATTGTTAGCTTTAAAATGCAGCTTTCTTCCAGCTTTCCAAGGTCACAGCAGCTATCCAGTTAAATGCTAGGGCAGAAATAAAACGTTAACGCAGCATGACCTTGGTCAATCAGTTAATCTTTCTCTACCCTATTTACTCCAGAAAAATAAAAATCCATCCCTACACACTGCAGAGTGCTTTGAGATCCTGGGGTGAAAGGTACATCATAAGCCAGAGTATTAATTATTGAAGCCCTGATAGTGTGCGTGGTGCTGGAGGGAATGCAGATGACTTTAGTCGCAGTGTCTGTGTGTTTGTGCCGTCACGTCCGTCGGTCACGGGGGCGCAGCCGCCGGTGAGACCCCGGGCCCCTGCACCACTGTGAGGTGTGTGAGCGCTCCAGCAGCAACAGCGCTGCTACTACAGGCAGTAAGAATGGAAAAAAAACCTTTGTCAGCATTTGATGTAGAGCTTCTCCTTAATTAATTAATTAATATAGGTCAGGATGCAGCCAGCTCTGAGGCACAGGGTCCACTGTCACCCCAGCTTGTCACCCACAGAACGGTACGTGGGTACATGTGGTCAGCATGAGGGGGCCAGGGCTCCTGCCTCTTGTTCCCTGTTGCTATTCAGTCCTTGAAGTTTGTGGGAAAACCTAATCTGAAATTACTCATAAATGGGTTTTCTGGCTGTTACATTAAGCTGGATTACATGGCATAGAGCACTGATTATTAGATTTGAGAGTGCTGAATAATTTATATCCACGTTGCCTTCTAAACCAGACTGTGGCTGTTTGATGGCTCTGGCCCTTCCTAGAGCAGCCCCAGACAATGGCAGTGGTAGGATACAGCCAAACTTCCAACTCTCTTACTTTTTAGTGTCTGCTTTAAAAATGGGGGATTGATTCTAACATTGTTTTGTTATTGAGGTTTTATTTTATAGTGTCCGGTAATGCTATCCCACTGTAAGCACAAAGCATTATTGTAGAGCTGCTGTTCCTTAAAACCAGCTTTCGCTATCCTTCCATTTTAATACAGCCATATATTATGATATTGAAATGTTCAATACAAGCATGACTACATAGAGACAGAAAGGGAAAATTGTCTTTTTATGAACCAGGCAGCTGTTTATCATAAATCTAAATAAAACTCTTTTTCAGAACTTTTGTCAAATTGGATTGGCTTGTGCCATCCAAACACCTATTTCCACACATGTGTATTGTAGGATACCTTTAAAAATAAAAGAGCATGTTGGCACAGAAGTTATTTAGCTGGTGTTTGCACTGTCCTTGTGCAGAGACTCTGTCTCTGAAGAGCTTAATACACTCTTGTGTGAATTTAAGTCATGTTCAGATGATGATAGGTTTGTAATTTCTCTAACAACTTCATTTTAATTTTAATATTCTGCATCTTTACTGACTGTAGCAAACAGGGCGGAACGCGTCGATTTTCCTCTCGAGCTGGGTCAGCTTTGGTTAACTCATCAAAGGCAAGAAACATCTATTAGTGTTCTTTTGCTGAGTCCTCAATTTGAATGAACTTGCAGGGAGCAGCAAATATTTTTCCTCCCATTTTCTGTAGCCCAGTTCCTCAGAGGTCGCAGCTGCCCCAGAGAGCAGCCTGATGGCTGAGAAACACTGCTCCAGACAGGTCCAAATGCCACTGCAATAATAATAGCCCTGTAATAATCTCCACTGAATATACCAGCCCCCATCCTTTAAATGGTTGACCCTCTATATGAAACCCCTCAGGGGCTGGAATCACACAATGCTGGCACCAAACTGCTCCGTGCCTTCATCAAGGCGGTGCATTATCCTCACACAATCAGTTAGTGACCCCATGGCTGGGGCTGATGTTGGCAGTGGGGTTTTTGACAGGGATTGCTCAGGGCTGGGGACGGATGGCTGCTTGTGGTGCTTTGCACCCTGTCCCCAGCACCCCTGCTTGCCCTTGGGCCCACGAAGATGGAGACAGGGATCCCAGGCAGGGATCCCAGGGCCAGGCTGCGGCCACAGTTCCACGGCGCAGGGCCTTGAGCAAGGTCATCCTCTTCACTGAGGGGACACAAGGGCATCCTGCCCATCGGCAGTACTGGCTCTGTGTGGGTGCCTAGCTTAGACAATCCAGGCCTGTTTTACATTGCACGTCCCTCGCCGTGGTCCAGGTGCATGAGGTGCATCCATCCAAACTCTCACATCCTTATTTCTTACTTGGCTGTTTCTCCAGCATGTTCTGTTTTGGTTGGGTTGGTTTTATTTTAGTTGTAGACTTACGCAGCTCTTAGTGGGGCTGCATTAAAGACAAGGACTGGTGTGATGTTTACAGATCTCGCAAATGCTACATGAGATAGAAACTGCTCTCCTTGTATTCACAGAGGCACAGATGAGTTTGGGCTGGGAGGGACCTCAAAGCTCATCCAGTTCAACCCTCTACCATGGGCAGGGACACCTTCCACTATCCCAGGTTGCTCCAAACTCTGTCCAACCTGGCCTCGGACACTTCCAGGCAGCCACAGCTTCTCTGGGCAACCTGTGCCAGGGCCTCCCCACTCTCAGAAGGAAGAATTTCTTCCCAATATCCCATTGAACTCTGCAAGAATTGCTGCAGGAAGGTCAGGACAGCACCAAAAGTGATACCGGGCTGGTGATCCAGAAATATTTGCTGGATTGAAATGATATTATTCTTTGAAACAGAAACAGCAGCACCTCTTTCTTTCATGATGCTCATTGCCATTGCTCATTAGCTGTTGCAGCTAATTATTGCCCACTCGTTGGGCTGCGAGTTTAATATTGGCGTTCTGGGAAGCTCTGCAGACACCCCAAGCAGTTTGTGCACACCAGCTGTGCCGCTGCTGCCGGGACTGCTGCGGGATCACTGCGGGATCACTGCGGGATCACTGCGGGATCGCTGCCGGGATCACTGCGGGATCGCTGCCAGGACTGCTGCGGGATCACTGCGGGATCGCCGCGGGATCACTGTGGGATCGCTGCCGGGACTGCTGTGGGATCACTGCGGGATCACTGCCGGGACTGCTGCGGGATCACTGTGGGATCACTACCGGGACTGTTGCGGGATCACTGCGGGATCGCTGCCGGAACTGCTGCGGGATCACTGCGGGATCACTGCGGGATCGCTGCCGGGATTGCTGCGGGATCCCTGCGGGATCCCGGCCGGGATGCGGCAGCGCGGAGCCCCCTCTGCCGGCGG